>VNJS01001491.1:0-351858 GCA_008042575.1 Drosophila watanabei | reverse complement strand
AAAACCAGAGAAAATGTTTAAAGCTCCATAACTTTTAAAGTTTTAACTTTTTCAAAATTCTAAAGGGTGGGCAAACGTGGGCAAACGATGTTATTACGATTTCCAAAAAAAATTTTTGAAAAAAGTCAACTTTTTGAATTTCGAAAATTTTCGAAAATTTTCGAAGTTTCATATTTTCGAAACTGGACGTGGGCAAAAAAAAGTAAAGGGTGGGCAAACATGGGCAAACGATGGACAAACGATTCCAGCTTTCAAATTTCGAAAAAAAAAAATTTCCGAACCCAGCTTCTTTAAGCTCTCAGTTTCGCTTTTAAGTTAAGAGTAACGAATGGTATTTCGATCTCTCTGGCCTTGCCTCGGGCTGTTCCCTCCTTAATCCGATTTCGTTTTTACTTCTTCTCTGATTCCTCAGATTCTTGTATCTTTGTATCTTTGCATCTTTATTTCTTCTTGTTTCCCCCATTTATCACAATGCGGTAATTAAAGGGTAAACGTTCTTTGGGGTAACTTGCTTTTCAACTGGCTGAGTGTAATCTTTTAGCATTTGTTTTTAGGAAATTTTTTATATAAATTATTTAATTTAAAAGAATCAAAATCTTTTGATTGTTTTCATTCTTTTAAAATATGTGTATATCTTCATTCTTAGCAGATATATGTGGCTGCTAATACAATTAACATTAATTTCTTTAAGCAATCATGACTAAATGTAATTTAAACTAATTTTATTTAATTCCTTCCCTTCCCGATGTTTGTTTAATATTTAAGAGCTTGAAACCTTCTTTAAACCAACTTAAAACCATCTTAAAATTTTACCTAAAACCATTTAAAAAACAAGTCAAAAATATTAAAAAA
Organism: Drosophila watanabei; assembly: GCA_008042575.1. Taxonomy (NCBI): domain Eukaryota; kingdom Metazoa; phylum Arthropoda; class Insecta; order Diptera; family Drosophilidae; genus Drosophila; species Drosophila watanabei. Next base: position 351,006 of record VNJS01001491.1, on the reverse strand, counting down.
TCAAACCTAAAACCATCTTTAAGACAATCCTGAAACCATATTTAAAACAAGCTTAAAACATAAGACCAACTTAAAATAAAATTAAAACGAACTTAAAACATCCTTAAAGCAATCTTAAAATTAAGTTAAAACCAACTTAAAAACCAACTCAAAAACCCACTGAAAACCAACTTAAAATCATATCAGAACCAACTTAAAACCAACTTAAAACCGTCTTAAAACCAACCTAAAATCCCAATCTCAATACCCATTATTACTTATTTGTTCTGTAAATCTAAGCTCTGAATACTGAATCAATAAATCTGACAGATGGAGATAGAAGCTCACACCATAAACTGGTGATTGCTGCATATGGATGGACATGCAACATGCAGCATGCAATACGCAATTGTGAAATGGACAAAGGCAGATGGAAATTTGAAACACTACTTAGTGGCACGGTTGACAGCCTGCCAGCGACGGTTCACTCAACGAACCATTTAAACACGCATTAAAAACCCATCATCAGATGGCATGGACAGACAATCTGTTCACTGACCATATTACAAAGTACGCGCACTATATATATACTATATAGTAATTTCAATAATTTTCAGGGCTATTTGAGCATTAAATTTTGCGTCGAAATTGCAATTCAAAACGCTTTTTAAGCCACTTAATTGCGAATGGCCAGACCGAATCGATGATTTCTTTTCGATTTATTGATATGCACCTAAAAATTTCAATATATAAATTGTATATTGCTTAATTTGTTAACTGCATACATTATAATACATATAGTTATACAAGTATACATTGAAACTCTATATTCAAATTGTTATTAAATAATAGCTAAAGGAAATACAGACAGATTAAAGATTAAACAGATTAAGGATCTTAAAAATACGAGTACTAGTTGACAGGGCATTGAGTGTCAAGTACGTTACTATATGTATCTTTATTTGAGAGTATTACTTCGATTGATTAAAAATTTAAGTTTAAAATATTTCAAAAAATGAAAATGTTTAAGCCTGAACTTAAACCCATGATTCCCAGTTTTACAACCTTAAGAGGCCAGTCAGTGCAAGTGCAAGCAAGACAAATATAATGTTGAAATTTTACTTTTTTAAAACTTTCAAGTTTTTTATTCAATTGTTTTAAAGTTTAAAATATATATTAAATATATTTCTTAATTTTCTACAGATTTTTTAAAGTACTATTAGATATAATAAGACCCTTAAAGCACTGTACAAACTGTCCTTGACCAAAAATTGGTAGCTACAAAGCGGCGCATAGAAATTTTCCAACATTTCTATTCATGCCACCACCAGTTGCTGCCTTTTTTTGTGGGCAAAAAAAAAAAAAAAAAAAAATAGAAAAAGAGGAAAATCGGGAAGGCGGACAAGGGGCAAGGGGGCTTGGCCTTAGAACAATGTTGACCCATTTTGGGTGAGGTCTCTTTGTTAATTTAGTCATTGCGTACATATTTACATTGAGTGCAACGGCGACGACACTGGCACGCCGCTTATTTAAAAAAAAGAGTCCCATCAAAATTTATCTAAATTGCTTCGGTGTTTGATCTGCCAGGAACGGAAATAAAGACTTTTATCAATTGTATGACTTGATGTCTTTGAAATTTTGATAAGAAATTTATGGCAACTTTTTGCAATTTACACTACATTCCTAGATCAAAGAAATTGTAATTCTTATTTTTCCAATATTTTATTTATTGAAATTTTGAAATGAAAAAGTGTCTCAGAAGAGAACCCTAAAAACAGAGATGGTACCTTTGTTTTATTTATAATTTTAACAATAAGAACAATGTTTATCATACATTTTTATTTATTGATTCAGCATATCAACAATATTTGCATTAATTACTTGCGTTCTTTTTTTATATTTTTATTTAATAAACAAAGAAGGCAGGGGACACGGTTCCATATGTTGTGTCGTATGAACTCTCCGTCTGGTTCGTACTCCTCCGCCCCCGAACATGGGCCCGGCTTTCACCAAATATCGTGCTGTGCATACAAAAAAGTGAAATGGAGAGACATGGAAACGAGGAATATAAAGAATAGATCCGAAATAGAAGCAAATGTGTCAATAACCGTGGGGCTTTTTCGGGCTTGCCACAATCGGTGGCATTATTCCGTTCGCTGACAGTGACTCACAATAACGAAAAAAAAAGAAAATATATAAGCTGAACGAGCATACCAAACATACATAGTTATATGTGTGTTTGCTCATTGTCATTATCATGTTTATCGAGCGAAACACGCAGTGGTTTTCGTTAAAAAAAAAAACATACAAATTATTGAGAAAGTTGCCATGATTTTATCTGAATTTCTACAAAATTGCAAGGTTAGAAAATAAATATGAAAAGAAATAAGGTTTGGTTTCTAGAAAGAAAATAAAGACCAAGTACTGGCTGCTATTTGAAAAACAATCTGTTAGTAATTCCAAAACATGTGTACAATTGTTTCAGCGCCAAAAATAAATGGCCTCAAATTTTCTGACATCGAATTTGTAAAAGCAAAAGGCAACAAGTTTTTATCTTGAATACAATGTTGCTAAGCTAAAATTCTTGAGTAGATATCGTATATTAAGAAAAACAAATCCAGTAAATACTTTCAAGGAAGTCATAAGCATTAAGATAATATTTTTGTATTAAAAATTATAAGTACTTTTTATCAAACTAAAAGTAATAATAATGTTATAATAATAATAAAATGGCACATGCTTTCAATTAATTATGAAATCAATTTGTAATGGATTTGATTTGATTGCATTTGTGCGGTAACAATTATACACCTCTTATAAGGTAGTTCAATTGCAAAAAAAAATAATTAAAAATAAAACCAATTAAGTTGAAGCTGATGAGTGTTACACAAGCCAATAAACAGTCAGCAGGTTTTTTCAACTCGACTTGGCTTAATTGAAAAACAATTAAATGCTTAGGTTTTAAGGAGGCCTAACAGTTAATTGATTCATTTCATTGAATAACCCAAAAAAAATACAAATAAAATTTGTAAATACAATTTGTTTCTTTTTCTAAAAACCATTCCCAAAATATAAAAAAATGTTATATTATTTTAGTAAAATTTTGCAAAGCTGCAATTTTGAAATCATCTAATAAAAATGGAACCCTTCTCCCTCGTTCATCGTTCAACTTGGACTGAAGAGAGCGAAATGTTAGCTCAGCTTCGACGGCAGTTTGTTCCAATTTTCACTTTGTTCCGCTGCAGTTGTCGCCTAAGCTTGCAAAAAGCTTGCATATTTTGTTGCTGGAAAGCTTTTCGAGCTTACGCACGATTTTTTTTGGCGCCAAAAAATATTGCTCAACGTGGATTGGTTACTACCAAAATATAATGTGCGGAAGGAGTCCATTGGTGCATTCATTGGCTTTGAAATGTTTTAAATAAAATTTTATAAAACTGTATAAAATTTTTAAGGATTTTTCTTATAAGATTTTATTCAGAACAATTTGTCTTATTAAATGTTAATAATTAATAATGATTCGTTTTGTATATTATATCCTGCAAATTATGCAACTTTAGATTATAGAAATAAAAGCCAGTTTAATGTAATTTTTAGAAGACTTAGAATAGGCTTTTATTATAAAGCTTATTATTAAACATATATTCAAGCTAAACATATAAATATTCTTAAAACTATTTGATTAATGCAATTTATTATGCCGTTTTAAAACTATAATAAGGGAACAAAATTAACGAAAGCGATAAAAATAACTGGGTCAAGTTCTTTTTATCGTTTTCGTTCATTTTGTTCCCTTATTAAAGTTTTAAAATGTATTGAAAATCTACACAATATGTCATTTAGTCTTAATTATCTTTGTATTATTTATAAATATAGAAAGTTTCTTAAAGTTTTTATAATATGGATGATACAAATATCCAAATAAAAGGTTATCCCTATTATATAAATTGTCTTAGCTAAAAGTTCAAAACTCAGCATTTGAATTATTTTTTAGAATCCGAGTTTAAGCACAACATTTTTAGTTTTGTATAAAAAATTACTTAAAATATCAGTGCAAGAAGGGTATTCGTAGTTCTGTCTGCGTCCAACCGATGCCTGTTCTTCGACAGCTCTCGACTTGCAGTCGGGATTCGGAAATCGTTTCGTTTGGCTTCGTCTTTTGATTTCGGCTCACTTCGGAGCTCGGCCTGCTTCGGTGTTCCGTGTTCGGAGCTTGGGTTTCGGGAGGATTATGGCATGGAGGAGTATCTGGGGGATAGGGTAACTAAGCCACGCTGTCTGGCTGCTCTGCTGCTGATATTTCTGCTGGTGCTGCTGCTGTTGTTGCTGCTGCTGCTGCTGTTGTTGCTGCTGCTGGTGCTGGTGCTGCTTTTCTGGACTTGGGCTTCTTCTGTTGCCGTTTGGCTGCGGTGCGTTTAATGTCTCGCCTGCGCTGGAAGCGTCAACTCCTTTTTTTTTTAGGACGCGCGCGCCACGCGTCGTATACGCAACGTCAACGTCAACGTAACGTATACGCCACCGTAACGCCACGAATCAAAGCTTCGTTTACTAACATTGCCATTTTGTTTGTCGGCATCGACGGGCCTACGGCCTACGGCGCGAACCCATCATCGGTCTGTTTGCAAGTGTTTGCCGCGATTCGTGCGTGTTTGTGCGTATTTTTCTGGCTGTCCTGGTGATGGTGCTTCAAGGCTACACCTGCAGCAGGTGTAACTGTAACTGCAAAATGCAGCAGCAGGCATCCGTTGGCTACTTTACTGCCGATACGTGCCGACAGTGGTCGCTAGCCAATTGCTAATTGCTATAAAAAGAGAGAAATTATATTAATAATGTCTCTGGATTGAATTGAAAATTATTTTAGGATTATATGGTTTTATATAGAACTAAATTCTAGTTTAAAACGTCCATTCAGAAAGGCATATGCTGCTATTTAAGAAAATATATACATCTTTCTATACTTTAGAGTAATTTTGAAAGATATTTAAAGATATTTCATCTTTCTTTACTTTAGAGTACTTTTTGAAGATATTTAAAGATTGCTTTGAGTACATTTTTTGTTTAATTTTAATTACTAAAAAGGGTGCCTTTTGAAGTTTCTTTTTGGATAAAAAAGTATGAAAGAAATACTAAGTACTTTGATTTAAAATAAAATAAATAAATAATAATCTTATTGCATGTTCTGTAATTATAATTACAAAACAACAATACATTGTTGAAAATCAATTTAAAAACCCCCCAAAAGTATGCTCTAAAATGTCATCAATCAATTTCCTTGCGACTTTACTTCGACTTAACTTAAAATTAAGCCAACACGGAGTAAGCAATTAGCGAGCGATCACTGTACCGTGCACACTCACAAATTAAGCATCGAAACAGCAGATACAATAGGTTCCCTTGTTGGTGTTGTTGTTGTTGTTGTTGTTGTTATTGTTACTGCCGATGTGGCCCAGAGAAGAGGAAGAAGGCGAACTTATTGTTTGCTTGGCCATTAATTGTGGCCAACTCTGGGCGAAAGCGGAAACGGAAGTGCAATGTGTTGATGACACCATCGCTGCCTTTTTATTATTTTTATTTTTTTTTTCGGTTACTCTGTTTGTATTTGTTAACAGCAAAAATGCATAAAATACTGTGACAATGAAAATGGAAAGTGCGGCGGGGAAAAGGGAAAACTTGTTCATGGAAAAACGATACAATTACAATTTATGGTTTCTTTTCGCAAATTAAAAAAGACGAACTGGCATTGCATTTTATATTATGCCAGCGTGAAATCGTATAAATATTTATTACCTTGCCAAAAAGAATCGTTTTGGTAAATAGTTTCTTGTATTTATTTCGACACAGAATGATAGGAATTCGAGGAATTGTAATAAAATGAAAATTGACTGTTGGCTTTCCCAGCCATTCTTTATATTTTTCACAAAAAAAAAAAAGGTTGACAATTTAAATGAAAGTATTAATTGCATTTCTGTGAGCTTCGCAGAAACCCTTTAACTTTTACAAGGAAAAACCTTTATTAACTCAGTTTTTAAACAAAAAAGTATTTAATTTGTTATTATAATATTAATATTATTAGTATTATTCTAATTCAAGGACTTTCATTTATTCCTTAGACTTGTTTGGACTTTCATAAATGTTGCATAAAAGTTCAGATTTTAATCAAGCGAAATTCCACTCAAAATTCTGGGAAAATGGCGCCAACTCAGTATCCCCCTGAGTAATAATAATGAAAACACAAGAAAAAAGATGGAAAAATAACTTTGCGGGAACTGGGGACACTCAGCAGGATGTCAAGGAAGCAGAAGAAAAAAAATATAAATATAAATAAGAGCTAAAACTAAATAGAAAAAAATCGCGCAGCGGGTAAGAAAAATTCTTCACACGCGCGAAAATCTCACAGCAGCAGTAAATAAAAAAAATATATACATATATATAATAATATAAAATGGGAGAAGGATGTCGCTGTGTAACAGAGATAGCTATATGGAAAATGTACAAAAATAAAAACACGTTGAAATTTTCGCATAAAAATCTCGGTCCTAGACAAACTCTGTATGGTTTTTATGCGTATGTGTGTGGCCACAAGGGGTTACATTTTAACGTTTAAACACTTGCTCAAAGTACACACACACACACATAGAGAGACAGGCACTCACACACACACGCACACGCACACATCGTGAAAAGCGGCTTTCACACATTGAAAGTAACGCATAATGCGTCATTTTTCACTTGAGCATCATAATAACCAGCCGAAAGGAGACAGCGGAAAAGATGCTGGAATATGGTGGAAAATGCAGGCTAAAGACTGTGTACTGTGTGTACTAATTATAGTTAATTGGTGCCCTAGAACGAGAGAAGATATCAATTATCGGAATCAGTTATCAGAATTAGTTATAGATCTCAGTTTCTGTAGAGTAAACTGCAGAGTTTTTCCCAAATTTTCAATATAATCATATGATAGACATAGATATCTTTATCCATCTATCTGACTTCAAACTTTGTTATTGTTATTGATTTGCGAGTTGTAAAATATTTCAACAACACATTTCAAGAACACGTTTCAACAACATATTGCTTTTATTTTTAAAGCTTTAAAACGATAATCAAAGTTTTGAGTTGCGAGTTTTAAAATATTTCAACAACATATTTCAACAACACGTTTCAACAACACGTTTCAACAACACGTTTCAAGAACACATTTCAACAACATTTTTCTTTCTTTATTTAAAGCTTTGAAAAGATAATCAAAGTTTTGATTTGCAAGTTATAAAATATTTCAACAACATATTTCAACAACACATTCCAAAAACATATTTCAACAACATTTTTCTTTTATTTTTAAAGCTTTGAGAAGATAAGCAAAGCCATATATCAATTACAGAACAAAACGTAAATTTAAATCTAAAAAAATACAGAAAGAAATCCAATAATAATACCTTAAAGAAGAGAGGAAGTGACTATCAAAGTGTAGTTTATCCTGTACTTTAAAGCAAACACCGTTGTCCTTCCCCCAAACTACAAACACTTCCAGGACACACATTTTCATTTATTTATCAAAATTCATCGAATCTGCCGTGACATTCAACCGATTTTCCCTGCCAAGTTCTACCTTGAAAAGTAATAAACAAATTTTCCAGCAGAGAGAGCTTTCACTGGCGAAAGAGGAGGATAATTTGTTTTCCAAGAGGAGGAAGGAGGAAAGGAGAGGAGAGATAGAGAGAAGAGCCTTGTCTTTTATTCCCTTTTTTTTCCTCCGTGTCCAAAGTGCATCTTTAGGCATTCCACATTGCTCCTGACTGGGAGGATTGCATTTGAGGCTAGACAAAAGCGTATCATGTTCTCAGGACCCGGACCAGGACCAGGACCAGGACCTCTTCTCCCTGCCACGTCTCCTTTGGGGGCAAGTCATGTGTTTGTTTACAGGCAACTCGAGTGCACTTAAACGGCGATACGGCAGAAGCGAAAGAAGAATGCGGCAAAAGATACAGGAAAATGTAGAAGAAAATATAGGAAAGAGTATACTTAGGGAAGGCTAAGATAAAGGATACGATTTCGAAAGGCTGGAATGTCCTTTAAGTGGAAGCAGAGTTTAATATTATAATATCCAGAGGTAAACATTTAAACATCTGGAATAAGGAATATGTTTAAAAATTATTTATTTTCGCTTTCTAATAGCAATTGTAAAAAAACAAAATTCCGGAATGTTTCATAGAACCGTAATACTCTTTGACAGGGTATAAAAATAGGATAAAACAAGAAAAGCTAAGACCCAGACAATCCACTTGATGCTGCCATATGTGTGGAATAAAAGCGGGGGATACAAACAAAAAAAAAAAAGGAAGGAAAACGGAAAAGTTCTGGCAAGGAGATAACGAGTAATTTAAAGAATTTCCCAGCCAACTCGCTTCCTTGTGCCTCGTTGCGTCCTTTTTGTTTGGGGAAAGTGCACCACCGGCTATATCATCGCCTTTTACATTTTCCAACGACTGCCGTTGACCTGCCCCAACAATTCTCCCCCATTTTTCACCGTAGTCCCCATCGCCTTGTTTATCTACTCAGTCACTTTGACACGTCTGATTTGATGTCAAGACAAATTTACATTTATCGCTTCTCGATGCCCTCTGTTTTTACAGCCAAATACAATTGGGGAAAGAGTACTCCAAAATGTATATACTCTATCTTCATGTTTTAGAGAAAACCTTTGGAAAATTCAGCTGTTTTTAGTGCGAGGTTTTCCAAGCAGCGAAAGCTTTCAACTACATTTTCGCTCCTTGTTTCTGAATGATTTTCTTAATTTCCATTTATTTCTTTTACAATATGTTTGATTATTAAATGATTTTAATGATTAATGATTTATTCTACTTTCTAGTATAATTTACAAGCTTATTATGCAATACAACCTTAAAATTAATTCCTGCCTTTGTTAATTGCCACAATAAACTTCTAACTCAAGCCGTTTATTGATACAAAAAAATATATATTTTAATGCCATTTTTCGGCATCATTTAACTCTTGTGAATACAAAAAAGTTTGGCGAACATTTGGGGTCTTTCCTTTCTTTTTGTTGGCTTATAAAAAAAAAGGAAATTTATATTTTATTGGTGGTCTCTTTATATACACTTTTCCTCTTAGTTCTGTTATTGTTTTTCCACCTTCTAGCTTGTTTTGTCTTCTTTTTAGAACTTGTTTCGTGTTCTTCCGCTTTGGTTTTCCACGTTCTTTTTTTTCGTTTCCTTGTTGATTAATAATTCATTGGGCTTTCCACGCCTTTTCTTGTGTCCAGCCATAATTCTTGTGGCGCCGCCTGTTGGATAAAAAAAGAGCAAGAAAAGGGAAATAAAAACAACAAAGTACAAAAAACAAACAAAAAAACAACAAACAATTTATTGGTCGTGCAAAAGGAGGCGTCGGAAGTTGAGGGGGCGTGGCGCTTTGATACCCTTTTCTCCGTGTTTTTACCTGAGTTTTGTCAAGGGTTTTGTGAGCTTGGTTTTTTTTTCCAAAAACTTTTTTATGTTTACAGCAGAGGATATTAAAATACTATTCTAAAATTATAGAAAAAAAGTGATTATAAATTTATAGGAATAAAAAACTTAATATTATGAAAATGTATATTGGTTTTTACCCCAAAATCGATATTTTAACATTGCGATAACTGGATTTTTAATTTAAAAAAATCGAAAGCAAATAAACAAAGTAAAATTTGTCTTATAATTTTTAATGTTATCGTTTTGTCGATATTTTAATGTTATTTTTTGATACTATGAGTTCGATTTATGAAAGCTTACGATATTTTATACATTATAATATATCTTTTACAATTTTTCTTTTTTTTTCGAAAAGATTGATATACTAACGTTAAATTCTATATTTTTCAACACATATCAAAAGTTAAGATATTTTGTTTTCTTTACTCTGTAAACATCCCTAGTTTTCAGTAAAATTTTTATTATTATTTATTTTTCTATTTTTATTTCAATAACGTATACAATTCCTTATTTCCTCCCTTGCCAGAGCGACTATAGGCCTATAGGCTTTATTCTGTATAATTGAAACAGGAAACAGTTTTAATATTTTTTTTAGAGAACAACTATTTTTTTTTTTTTTTTTGTCTGTGGTATTTCACAAAATTACTTTTACGTTGACCGCAAGTGTGTGTGTGTTTGGGGTTTTGTGCTTTGCCATGCATTTTATTTACGTCTGTTGTGCTGCATTCGAAAGCAAATTGTAAAAAATCATTTGCCGACTTTTTTGCCACAAAAGTTTTGGTCTCTGGTATAGCTTGCTCTTTCTCGGCCTCCCTCTCTCGTTTGCTATCTCGGGTCTCTCCTCTCCTTCTCTCAGCCTCTCATGTTGCATTTTAATTGCAAAATCTAGTTTTATTTCGTTTCGTTTTTTGGTGGAAAAGTGTCTTTTTGCCGCCAGTCAACAGAATTGATGCCTCCTTACTCTTGCCGTCTCTCTCCTTGGCCACCTTTACATAACTGGCCCACTCTCTAGCTGTCTCTTTCTCACTCTCTCTCCTCTCTCTCTCTCACTCTCTGGCTGGCTCCATCTCTGACTGTCCCTGTCGTTTTATCTCTTTTCCTAGATGACTGCCAAAGTCAGATGTTGGCCAACACAGACAATCCATTTTGTCAGCCAACAATTGAAGCCGAATGCGGTTTTTCTTTCCTTGCGGTTAGTGGGAGAGGGTTGTGTGTTCCTCTCTCCTCTTTTTTTTATTGTTTTATTTTCCTGTAGGGGGGGGGGTAAAAGGTTAAGGGTGATGGCAAACCTTAAGCAATTAAGCAAGAAGGCAGAAAAGTCAATATACCAATGCATTTAGCACTCGAAAGCTGAAAGATCGAGAAGGTGATGATCACTTCTTACAAAAGTATCTCAGGAAGACAGAAACAGTTACTTACTGAAGAGAAAGTTAAAAGAGGCGGCTTTTAATGTGACCAGACTTGTGTAATATATTTCTTTTAGTCTCTTTGAAATAATTTATGGAAAGAGTTGATAAATTCAAGGAAAGCCAGAGGCTTCATAAGTGAGAGTGAGAGTTTAATAGGAAGACCGCTTTTAACGTGGCCGGACTTCTCATATATTTTATATTATTTTCTTTAAATAATATTTTATTCAAAGACTTGATAAATTCAGGCCCATCCTCTCCCTTTTCTTCCTACGCAGTCTGAGGCAGAGAGAGAAAGAGAGCGAGAGTTCAATGCACACACTTAGTCGCATTCACACTCACTCTTTCACACACTCACACTCGCCGAGTAAGAACATTGAGCGGCGCATAAAAGTATGCTAAATTGTTTCTTCGGCAGCAGCAGCAACGACGACATGCATGTCACCTGAGAGAGAGAGAGAAAGAGAGAGAGGGAGGAGGAGGAGGAGCATATATTCCTGGCGAAGGCTTCCCCCCTTTATGGATGGTAAAAACGGGCACTAAACATGTCCTGGCAAGCTGCCATCCGTCCGTTTATTGTATCATCTTGCCTCTCGCAGGACTGGGAATCGCATTCTGCATCTGCCTTCGATCCCTCGACTGTCTCCTTCACGTGCTGTCAACGTTTGGCATTGACTAATTAAGTCTAGCATCGATTTCAGGGCACAAATCCTAGCAGAAACTAAAAGCTGCCACCAAGGAGAGCTTGCTTTATACAAAATTTGGAATATTTATTTACAGGAGGACAAAAAATAAAAGAGGAAATTGAAAAACAAGGCAAAAATTAAAATGTTCTATGTGCTTTTCCTATTTGTATGTCTTTCGTTTTGCGTTGTCAAATGCACAAAACACGACACAAAGGACACTCGCACACACACAGGGACACATAGAGCGGAAGCCGGAGAGAGTATGGGTTTAGACTCTGCTCTTGTTATTGTTATCCTTGTGGTGCAGTTTTAATAATTCAAAGTGCCTGCAATAGACGGCCTGCTTACTGCTCATTGCCCGTCCTTGTCCTTTTGTTTGGCTTTTAAAACCGCACCGCACTGCACTGCACCGCACTGCACGCACACAGACAGACATTCAACACAAAACACACACAAAACACAAAAAAAAAGGGAGAGAGAGGCGTTGGACTCAGGCCCAGCGGGACACATTACGTATACGCCCCGAGTGCACCGCCCAGCGCCAGGGTAATAAAAAGCAGCAGGAGCAGGACGTGCAGCTGTCCAACAAGCCGAAGTCGGAAGGTAGCCAATGCAGTGACCAGCGATGACACAGTGTCCTTTCGCCAGCTCGTCCTGTCAACGGCACGTGCCGCATGCAAAGCGCTCAAAAAATCAAATTGCTAAAAGCAAATCAATTTGCCATTGATTCAGGTCCTGCCAACACCTCAAGTCATGAGCTTTGAGTGTAAATAAATAATGTTCTAGCTAAATATAGTTTAGGTAAGAATTCAATTGAAATACTACAAATGTCAATTAAATTGGACAAAATCTCCCAGAGAATATAACCCCAGCTCCTTTACACAATTATCGCAAAAGTAAGAATAAGGCGAACATAAAAAGCAGGGTCCCAAGAAAAGGGGGAGCGCGCAGCGGCTAAAAAGGAAAGAAAAAGGAAAGGAAAGCCAGGCCCCTTTTACTTATTTCGCTGGGCAAATAGTTCCACTAATTAGAGACACGTTGCAGATGCAGGACTCGCAAGGACACGCGGCTGCCGATGCCAATGCGGATGCGGATGCGGATGCGGATGATGTCGCAGTTTGTTTGTTGATTTAGCCAGAAGGCTAGGGGTTGGGGTGCGGGACTGGGGGATGATGAGTGGGTCAGAGGTTGCATGCCGAATGAGAATTTTGTATTTCGTTGCCGGGAAGTTAACTCGATTTTGTGCGGAATTTGACAGGGCCAAAAAAATAAAAAAAAGGAATAGCGAGCCGCCGCAACTTCGACTTGGCCCAAGGACGGTCGCTGGGAAAAAGAGCCTTGGGATTGGATTTGGATTTGGGATTTGAATTTTTCGCTGGTTAGGGGAAATGCAGCCAAAGGAAAACATCTGCCCTCAAGAACAAAGCACGAAACAGCAGCAGCAGCAGCAGGAAAAGCTGGGAAAAAACAGGGGGAAAAAATCCAAACTAAACGTGCCTCGAAATGAACATTTTTTGCTGCTGCTGAAAGAAAAGGAAATAAGGAGGGGAAAAGGCCAAAATGCAGAGCCAAATGCAAATGACAAAATAATGCGTTCAGGCAGGACATAAAAAAGGAGGAAAATGGGGGGGGAAATGTTTCGCTGCTGCTGGACACCGTGTCCAGCCCCCTAAGCCCAATTTTTAGGGGCCGTAACTTTAAACCAGAATAAAGCAGAATAAAATCGAGAAGATACGATCGAAGTATTTGCCACGGAAGTAGAAAATAGAAGCAAAGGATTGAAAAATTTTAAATTCAATTAAATCTCTGATCAAATTCTACAAACTTGACTTGACAAAACACAAAACCCGGTAATAAAGTCAACGTTAGATTAAACTATTTTCAACTTTAATTACCTTTCATCGTAAAACAAAGACCAAAGACAAGCAAATAAAGTGCAAGTGCAAATTGCACTGCAGTCCCGCATCAAGCATACGCACCGTTGCCATCTATTTTGGCCAGCCCTTTGGCCATTAAGCATACGCACCGTTGCGCCCGCTGCCACCACCACCGCCGCCGCCACCTGCCTTATGCCATTTTAGAAACGACTCTGGCTATAAAGTTTTCAAGAAGGATAAGAGCCAGGATAAGCGAAAGCAGGGTAGCAGGGGCTGAGAATATAAATTGCAATTTACTTGCGTAAATTTAATAAAGTTTGCTCCTGGCAGCTCTTTCCCCTCTTTCCCAACGATTTGCCTGGTGCAACAACTTGTTGTAATGCAATCTGTTTGCCGTTCGCCTTGAGCCGCAATTTTATGAAAAGCTGTTGAAAATAATTAAGATGAAACGCCAAAGATTGCCGCTGCCGCACATCTTATATTATATATATCTTCAGTTGCAGCAGCAGCAGCAGCAGCAGCAGCAGCTTCGTCCTTTCTTCGTCCTTTCTTATTCTTGATGGATGTTGTTATTATGCAATTTACCATGCAGAAATGGCCTGGCATACATGACTGGCCAGGCACAGTTTTTCTGAGACTGCAAAAGGGAATTTTCCATTTCCCAAGCTAAATATTATAATATATATATTTTATAGATTTTTCTATAATTGGATTTTGATAGATATCGATTTTTGTAGTGAATTCTCAATATTTTCTACTGGACTTCTTATTGCTTTATCACAAAACAAAACAAGTAATTATAATCTCTTAAAATTGCTTAATTAAAACTGAAATCCATTGCCAAGTTTCCCCCATTGTGTGGAGAGCCCTTTTGCCTCGAATTAATTAAGCGACAAAAGACGCAGCTTCATTAATTGAAATAAATAGCGACAAAAAAAATTTTTTGGAACAAAAAAAATGAGGAAGGGAAAAAGTCAAATAAAATAAAGCCCAAAACGACGAAGAAGGCGAAATAAATTCGTCTAGGCAACAGGCGTTAATATGCAATTAAATGAAATTTCCAAGTCCATCCAATACACACGCAAGAGTCGTTCCTGTGGCGTGTGTGTGTGTGTGTGTGTTGTGTGTAGTGTGTGTGCGTGCGTGTCGGCTCAATTAAATCCGCAAAGTGTCCCCTTGTCACCCCCAGCCAAGCGCCTTAGCACCCACCACCCCTTTTCTGAAGACGCGTGTGCAGATCCCATGAAATGAATGATTAAATCCGCCTTCCAAAAAAAAGAGAGAAGAGAAATACCACACAAAGGCAGAAAGGCGAAGTATAGACGATTTTGAAATACTCTAATAATAATAAGAATTCTAAAAAGGACAGAGGAATGTTTAGAATTATTTTAAACTTAAGAAATGTAATACTATTCTCAAAAATTATGATTTAGGTTTAAAAAATAGTACACAGACATTTTTAAATAATATTTTTTAGTCTTAAAAGGCAAATTAAATCCGCTAATAATTTACAAGTTTTCTTTTTTTAACTTTCCTTTATTACAAAAAACACAAACAATTTTTGTTGCTCAATTACAAAGCACATAAAGAAGAAAATAAAATAAATAAAAAGGTGCCAGTTGCTGTCAAATATCTCTTTGTCTTAAAAGCCTTTTGGGGCCTAGCTCTGGGAATATACAAAGTAGGGTATTACGGTGGCATTACACAAAGTAACTTGAATGGAAAGCTAGAGAGAGAGAGAGCGCGAGAGAGAGGGCCAGGCCAAGATAGTCAAGGTTGAACGGCTCAGGAAATGGATAGGAATGATAGTGAAAGGAAAAAAGAGAAAGGAGTGGCGAACGTTTCATTAACATTTTGCGGTCCGTATTATAAGCTAATATAATCGATAGATTCAGGAAAATGTCCAGTGCAGAACTTTATTAATACAATTTATTGGTATTAAATGAACATATTTATAACAATGATTTTGTTTATTTAAATAAAAATATTACTGCACTTGACACTTTTTGGGTGTGTCAATAAAATTTTTTCGCTGTCTTTGCCACACCTCAAAAAGCAAACACCAACAACAACAACAACACTTGTATAAAAGCAGTTAAATTTTTAACGACTTGCATTCGGGCTGCGTTTTCGGATGCCTTTTGTTTATTTTTGGAAGATAAAAACAAGCCTAAGCCAGTGCAAAAATAAACAGTCGCCGGCAATTAAATAAATCACATGGAGAATTGCAACTTGCGAGGCAAATAAAGAATGATGACAGTGTAACAAAGTAACAAACAAAAACAAACTAATAAACTTCAGCAAAAATTATTACTATAATTGATAACTTTAACAAAATCAACAACTTCAAAACAAGTTATAGCAAAACGACAACAAGTTTTATAAGAGCAGTAGCTGCAAATTAATATATTACCTGCTTTTATGTATATAAAATTGTGACTAACATTACATTAAATATAATAATTGTATTTTTTTATTTAAATGGAGTTAGCAGTGAAAAGGCAAATTAACAATTAAAGAACAAAATCGAAACTACAATAAAATCAACAACGAATATTCAACAGCCAAAAAAGTAAAAAAAAAACAACATCAATTCAACAATATATCAATAAAAAAATTTCAATTGAAAATGTAAATCAACAATTCAAAAAATTCATCAAAAGTATAATTGTATATTACCAAAAATTCAACAAAAACATCAATCACAAAACACAGCAATCAAGAAATATAAACAACTAATCAACAACAGCGTTTAGCATCAACAACAAAAATAACTCCACAATAGAATTGAATAAACTTCAACAACATCTCTACAATAAAAAATAAATAAACAACAACAATTGAAATATTTAAAATAATAACAAAAAACCACAGCAACAGTCAATAAACTTAACAAAGAAGACTCAAAGACACACAAAACCACTAAAACAAAATCTACCAAAAGTAGAACAGCAACAACAAAAATCTGCACATAAAAAAAACTCCAAACTCTCCAACACACAAACACAACCGTCGACATCATGCTACAACAACAACGACAACAACAAAAACAAAGCCGTTTGCAACAGCTGCGCAGCTGCGACGGCATCAGCTGAGAGGCTGCTGCGTTCCTCTCTCAAGGTGATTCTAACAGGCCGCCTCACAAAGCCTCCGTGAGAGCGTGGGAGTAGGCAAGAGGTCGACAGCAAGCAGTGGTGCAGAGAGACAGAGAGAGAGAGAGAGAGGGAGTGCAGCTACAGCAGTCAAGCACCAAGCAGTGCTCGAAGCTTTTCCAGCTGCATTCGCGTTTCAGCTGGCAAGCAGAGCGAAACGCGAAGCGATCGCGAAAAAATATAAACAAATAACTAGGGAAACTTGTGAAGCTCTCTCGCGCTTTGCTAACAACAACAAAAACATTGAAATCTCGCGAATTGGACACACAAAAAAAAGGAGCTTGAGGCTTGCTAAATAATAAACAAACATTTGCTGAACTTAAATTAAAACAAATGGAAATATTTAACAACCTAAAAGAAAGTTATGAAATACTTTAAGCAGAAATAATAATAAGAGTGCAAGAAAACAAAAAAACAAGTGTATTAAATTGCTAATAAAATTAGAAAGCAAAGTTTTCAAATAAAAAACTTAGAAAAAAAATTGTGATCCATCTATTTCGCCGGTCTGCTGCATGCCTCTTTTGTCGCAATCCACCCGAGGAGACGACCGACCATGTGCAGCCGGAAATGCTTCCGCATGCCCACCCTTGTCATCTGCGGCGTTGTACTGACCATTATCCTGGTCTGCATCACGGGCATCACGCTGACGAACAGCATTAACATATCGAATATCGTTAAGCTGCGCGAAAAGGTCGCCAGCGATTCGGCGGCGGCCAATGGGGGCCATCAGGCGGCCCAGACGCGTGCCGCCCTCGTGGAGCAGCAGTATTCCACGCTCCAGCAGCACCATCTCTCTCGCAGCGATCTCAACTACATTCAGGCGGCGACGCATCCCAAGAATCTCCAGCGGCAGCAGCAGCAGCAGCAGCAACAGCAACAGCAGATGTTGCAGCAGCAACCCAATAAGATTGTCATTGAAATTGGCCTAAATAACAATAACAATAATAATAATCGTTTGGGTAACGAAAGCGGGCTGGGAAGCAGTTCCGACAGAAACCCAGGCAGCCAAAATACAGGACCTCGAATACTGCAAGCAGCCGAGGCCTTGATGGAGGGCAATGTGGATTCCATTTCATTGCCCGCAGCGGCACCACTGATAGCAGCCGCAGCAGCAGCAGTCGCCCCCGCAAGTACCGCTAAGAGTCCCGAAAGCAGTGCGGCTGTAGATCCCGCAAGCAGTGCCACCACCGAAAGCCCGACAAATTCAATAATGGGCATCGCCGATCACAATCCCGGCGGCATTCAGTTCGAGCGCCGGGCACACGTCAAGCAGGTACACACTGAGCGAAAATACGTTCGCCTCAAAGACGAAGCAGCTTTCTTAGAAGTTTAATGATTAGTGCAATGTTAATATTTAATACTTACGTATTACCATTGATACTATTTAAAAAAAAATACAATAATTCTCAAACTTTCACATTAAAAAAAAATACGTTTAAAAAGAATTTATTACCTTATAATTACTTTTTACCATTGCTATAATTTTAATAATTATAATAATAAAATTTTTAGTTTTTAATTTGTAAACCTTACAATGGAAATAGGATTATACAATGTATTTTTTAAAAGCACTTTTGAATTATTAAAATGTCAGCTCTGCCACATACAAAATATTATAAATTATTAAATATAAGTTACATAACTTTCGGTCATCAACATGCCAAAATTCTTAACAAGAACTAGTTTTTTATGCAACACTTTGTAGATATAAAAAAGAATTATGTGTGCCCGTATTTTGCCTTTACAAAAATACGCAAAGTGGCAGTTGTTTAAACAATTTTTTAATTCTTAAAAATATTAATCATGTGTTTGTGTATACAGTTAAGTTGAAGATTTTAAATAAATATTTGTTGTAACTGAATTATGTTTATTTTTTTATTTCGTCCAGTGCAGTTGTCTAGACATTCCATAAATCATGAGTTTAGACTTATTTCCCCCCGGTTACCATTGTCGTGTAGTTTTTGTGCAATTACAAATTGAACAGCAAAAACTTTACCATTTCGAAAATTCAATTTTCGTTTTGAATTTCGTTTGCCTCACGTTTTTCCGCTTTTCTCGCATTTCTCGCCATTGTTGTTGCTGTTATTATAGCTGTCTCGCTAATCATTTACTGCATTGTCACGATGGGCGGCAAACACGAATTTGCGCTTTATCCTCACTCCATTTCACCCCTTTTGCCACACTGGAAAATAATAATTGTGATTTTTGTTGAATAGAATTGTATATAAATATAATAATAATATATATAATAATATACAATATAAATATAATAATATTCCTTATAATAATGATATAAGTGTTCCCATTTTTAGTAAAGAAAATGTCTGCATTAAAAATTGAATATTTACTTGTATACTTAATTTTAATAAACGCATTTTGTCTTGTACTAAGCTAACCTTGAGATATCTGTTATTTTTTGTTACGTTTTTAAGACACGAATATATTTTATTAATAAAACCCCAATTTAACCTAATTTTCTCGCTGTGCACAACTCGCTCGACCTATGCAAAATGCATTTGTTTTTCTTTTTTTTCGTTTTCGTTTTCGATTTCGGTTTCGCCGGTGCCGCTGGCCAAATGTGGGAAAATTTCATTTGGAAAAGCTCGTGTGTTGGCGTGTGAGTTTATTTAGTGTGTGGTAACTATATATATGTATTTTCCGTTTTCCTCACGGGTATACGTATATCCCAATTAAATTTGTCACGTTTTGTTTGCTCACATTTGCATGAACGTATAGCTGACACGCTGGTGAAACATAGAAGAGTCTAAGGTTAATACCAGTTGGTACTAGCTTAAACCGATTCGCTGTCTATAAGTCTTGATCCGGTTTTGCCTTCCTCCAGACACAGATACAAATATAGATACAGATGAAAATGCAATAAGGCATAAGAAACGCGGAGATTTATGCTAATTGCAGTAAGCATAAAAATAGCCATAAATTATTAATTTCAATGCGGACATTATTTTGATTTTCTAATACATTTCCTTTAAATAATTAAATATGAATAATGAAAGCGACTCTTTAAGCTAAAACCTAAAAATCCAATTAGATTCCTGTCAAAAATGAAATCCCCATTTTGTGGCAACAGTTTTCAATTTTTAGCCAGATATACCGTCTATATTCATGACTATATTCAAAAGGCAATTACTCGCGGTTTTAGAAAACTCTTAACACATTTTCCCCCCTAAATATATGGGTCGGCGGTGGGCGGTAATTACGCTCTGATATCCATCGCCGGCAGTCAATTACGGGGACAATATCATCATCTCTGACAATTTGGAGCCCTCGGGCATTACGGACAAACAGATTACAGATTACAATAATTAACATAGTTTTAATAGCGCTGGGAAATCAAATGGAAACAAACTAACAGCACATGCATATGGCAGACGGTTGCAAAAATATTCTTCAATTTGTGGCAAAGCAAAGCAACAATAATAAAATTTACACACGCCCCCTTAATCCCATCACATCCCATTACATCCCTTCAACCTGACGTTAGTAAATCGCGCATTTTCTCTAATGCGATTAACGGTGAAGGAGTGAGGGAGATGGCATTTAATTAAAGCGAGAG
Organism: Drosophila watanabei; assembly: GCA_008042575.1. Classification (NCBI taxonomy): domain Eukaryota; kingdom Metazoa; phylum Arthropoda; class Insecta; order Diptera; family Drosophilidae; genus Drosophila; species Drosophila watanabei. The sequence goes on along the minus strand of VNJS01001491.1, from coordinate 330,847 downwards.
GGAATGAAAATCCATACATGCCAAAGTTCATAGCAAAAGTAAGCGAACGAAAGGTGAATGCTTAATGCTTATTAATTAGTTACAACTAGTATGCCTTTAAACCATTAAAAATGTTTATATAACATTCCAAACAAATCGGAAACTTATATTATTTAATTTGCTATTTATTAATTTATTAAGTAATAAACGTATTTATTATTTTACTTAAATAAAATGAACAAAAGATGAGATGATGAATAATTAATCATAACTATTATACATTAAACCAATTAAAAGATTATATATAACATTGTTTTTAATTAAATTTATTGTCTTAGGATGAGCTTAAATAATGATTCAATATTTATTTATTAATATTATTTTGTTTACTTAAATTGAATGAATAAAAAGAATAAAAAAAATAATTAATATTTAATGCTTATAAACTAATTATATTAAATATAATTCCAAGCCATTTAAAAAAAGCTAAACATTTCGAACAATGCAGAAATTTACATTCTTGAATTAAAAATTAATAGTTGATAAAATTGTTTTATTTATTTTAATGAAGTTAGATAATTGATTAGAAAATAGTGTTTACTGTTCATAAATTATTATATATTTTTATAAATAATATATATTAAATCAATTAAAAGTTATTAAAGCATTCCAAACAATTCAAAAATGTATACTCTTTTTCTGGTATTAAATATTAAATAATAATAAGAAAAAATAATAAACTAATAATAAGAAATAATAATAAAATAAGAATAATAAATAATAATATATAATACTTATTATTATTATTTTATTACTATTTATTATTATTTCTTATTATTTTATTATTTTAATATTTAATATCAGAAAAAGGGTATACATTTTTGAATTGCTTCAAATAATGATAATAAAAAATAATAAATAATAATAAATAATAATAAATAATAATAAATAATAATAAATAATAATAAATAATAATAAATAATAATAAATAATAATAAATAGTAATAAAATAATAATAATATAATAAAAAATAATTGAATTTTATATCATATGGGCAATTCTCTGATGTCGCACGCGACATTTGTACGCATTCAAACTGAAAAAAAACATGTTTCAAGACTTTATTTTAATTTTACAAAATTTGAAACTTATAGCTCTTTGTAAGCTCTATAATTGGTGTTAAGATCGATTTGGTAAAATTTTTCGTTTTCGAGAAATTTACCAAAATGTGTGGAATTCGCACGCGACAAAAACAGAAGTCACTTTTTCAAAAACCCGTTTAAACACTGATTGCAGCAAAACTTGATGAAAGATTTTAGTGAAATTAATTTTAATGTATTATGCATAATGTTGTCTTAATTATATTTTTAGTTTGACCTTAAAATACTAAGTAGTTTTTTTTTAAATTGAATTTTTATCGATGTCGCACGCGACATGTCGCACGCGACACTTTGTTCCATCATACTTTGCACGTTGTTTTTTTATATTTAAGTAAATTAGAAGAGCATATATTTGTTTCATTTCGACTTTTTGCATTCTTCTTGTGATGTTAGGAAACCAAAGTTAAAGAATAATGCCTCTGTTTTAGGTGTTTTTATCAAAACAAAACAAGCTCTTTTTTATGATGTTTTTCATCAAAATGATGAAAAATCGCATTTACGCGAAAATGCATGCGAATATTTCGAAATCTTTTTTAGAATACGTTAAAGGCTTTAAAAATTGATCTATTGGAACACTTCCTAAAGTTACTATGTTGATAAAAAAAATTTTAGAGAACTTTTAATTTTTTGGCCGTGGTTGTTGTTTTCAGAGAATCACCCATATATCATTTACATAAGTAAATGTATTAATTAACTAATTCCTATTATAAAAATTATGGTTAAGCGCACACATTCACATTATTAATTATCCATTTTATTGCTTACTCGCTGTGTAACATTTTATTTTTACAATATTAATTCTACTTTTATAATTCTTGTTGTGTTTTTTTACGACTAGTTTCAAAGTAAGTCAAAAGCCAGCTCAGTTAGCCAATTAACTTTGCAAACTTATTCCGTGTGAAATTAATTACACGATTTTTTAATGTTTGTTGTTGTCAGTTTTTGTTGTTCGCGGGACGGGGGACTGAGATGAGAAAAAAGACTGACAGTGAGAGAGTGAGAGGTGAACAATAGAGACAGAGATAGAGATGGAGCGAGAAAACACAAACAAATTAAGCCGATGAATTCTATATGAGACTTGTTTATTTATTTACAAACTCTAATTTTGCTCACTTCCGTTTGTTGATTTCCATGGATGCTGCTTTTTTTTTACCAGTTTGTTTCTTTTGTTTTATTATATGCTTAAAATAGAATTGCAACTGTGAATAGTCGCGGAATGAGAACAAAGAAAATTTAAAATGCTAAAACAATGCACTAAGCAGTAAAATATTAAGAAGAAAAGTCCAGTTAAAGTCAAAGTTAAAGAAAGCTGAAGCCAAGAAAATATTATTTGGATTGGATTTTAGCTTTCGTTTTTAAATTTTGGGATAACAAATAATATAATTTTTTTAATTTGATTGAAGTATTAAAAAAATAAATTAATTTAATTTAATTAATTAAATAAAAAGGAAATAATAATATTTAAGCAAATTAATAAAATTAATCTAATAAATAAAAAAAAAAAATAATAAAAACCAACATACATTTTAGAAAAGAAATTTAATTTGTTTATAAATATATTTAAATTATGAAACGAAATTGAAATGAAATTGAGCCAAACTACATAAACATTCCAACATTCCAACATGTGCATTCACTTTCAAGGAGTTTCAACATTTCAAAGCATACTTTCAAGCGCCGTTTGAATTTGTTTTGAAATCTACAGCGATTCTTGCAATTTTTCTTTTTCTCTTAGATTAATTTTGCATTGAATGTCCTTGGCCTGTTATGCGTTATGTTTAATATCCCTCATTTATCATACGCAATTCGCGTTTTGGTTAAGAAAGCAAAGAAAAAATTACATGAGGGGCATAACCTTTGGCCCAGAAACCCATTCCCTCTCACTCTCTCTCTCTCACTCATTCCCCAGCGGGCCAGGACGCGTGGTGTAAAAGTTTTTCTTAATAATAAATTGCTTAACTTTTTAGGTAAACAAAAGCACATTTTTTGGGCGGGAAGGAGTGGAGTGCCGGGGAAGAGTTTTTGGCTTTCAACTTGCCGCAGGCTCATCACGTGCGGGTTGCCCAAGTGCAAAAGGGAGACAGAGCGAGCGAGACTGGAAGGTGGAAGCGAGACTGGAAGTGGAAGTGGGGGAAAATAAGACTTACAAGTTGGCCTGTTGTGGAAATTAAAATAATTGTGCCTGCCTGCCCCCTCGGGCGCTTGTAATTATCGCCATAAAGTAGAACTAGTTCTGCCGCCCAAAAACCGAACTAGTTTTCCCAGAAAATTCACAGACTTACTCCTTTTGTATTGGCTTTTATGTAAATTATAATTTATGGCCGAAGTTTTGCACAAATCCGAAACCTAATAAACCGCCACGAACTCAGCCTTAAAGGAAATCTGTTATTTTGAAGGATTTATTTTATATTTCCTTACTCATCTATTTGAAATTCATTTATAGTTTTGATTTATTCGCTCATTGTCGCACACAATTATTTCTCATCAAAGTAGAATGCCACCGGGTTTTCTTTCTATGCTTCCTTTTCTTTTAAGGGGAGGAAAACCTCCTCCTCTTCGCTTTTCCTACATCTGTCATAATTTATAACCAACAATTGCAATGCAAAGCAGCCTCTTTATATGGAAAACACGCGCCGCCGCCTGCCCGCTTACATATAAACGGATAAATTCATAATGTCTAACCCAGCATTACACTGTCCGAAAAGTCGATCTAAAATCATAGAACTAGAGATATTGAATAAGTCATAGCATACCATTAAGAACACATAAAATAATTATTATTCTTAAAGAAATTTAATATAACTTTACACTTAGATCTTACTACTTTCTTAAACAAATATATTTCCCTGAGTGTACTCAAGTGTTTTCCGTTTTTCTTTTCCTTTCAGGTGAGTTGCAAGTGAATGATTTGAACAGAGTCATGGTACGTTCGGCAATTTCATGGATACAAAGTTTTGGGTAGAAGAAAATACAGAAAATAGAACAAAACAAAGTATGAGTAAGTCAGAGGCCGGTGCCAAGATTTCCTTTATGGTTAATGTTGCTTAATATATATAATATGCATATTGAATACAAAAGTCCGGGGAAAAGATGGGGTAAATAATACACTCTTAAGCCAAGTCTTTGCAAAAGTTTTCGGCGCAAATGGCAACGCCCAAATGCTTTCAATTATCGTGTCGTGTCGTGTCGTGTCGTGTCCTGTCCTGTCCTGACGGGAAGAAAATCCCCAACCGCTTTGGAATAGTAAAATGTCCTTGCCCAAAAACTTTTTCCCTACGTATCCAGAGCAAATCGTTTAGAAAAAATATACAAGTCAAAGAAAAGGAATTTTTAATATCCTAACCAAAGCAATTATTATTTCATAAATAGAAATAAACTTGTTATACAAGAAAGAAATTTAATTAGCTAGCTTAAGATAGTGCTATTTACCGTATATGCATGTTCCATATAGTATATAACCTTCATGAACCCTCAGTGTATCGATTTGGAATTGAATTTCTGCGGCTGTTTTCGGTTCGGTCAAAGTTTTTCGGGTGCCAGCAGAGGCGAAGCGGAGCATAAGTAATCATTGTTCAATACCGGAAACTATTCAATTTCCGCCTGACATGAGGCGTGCACAAAACAGCGGCGAAACAGAGGGTGGTCCTTGTCCTTGTCCTTGTCCTCGTCCCGGTCCTGGTTCTGGCGGCAAAATAGAATCAACGCCAGAATCAAGTGATGGCAACTTTGCACAGAGGCAAAACAGCGAAAGCAACAGAGTCAGATCCAATAGAAACCTGAGATCCTTGGCAGTATCCTATCCACCTGTCTAGGTTTCCTCTTCCCTTCTGTGGATTTTCTAAAAAGATATTGCAACTTTCAATAGCTATAATGTGTTAAAAGAAAGAAGTAAAGTTTTAGTTAATTTTTATAACCCATATCCATAGGGTTCAAGGGTATTATTATATCAGAAGAAGACATCTTCAACCTTAAAAGGAATATAGATTTTTTATCAGCAGCAAGCTTAGTTGATTTTGTCATGAAACAACATAGCTCGGAGACTTTAAAGAGTTCGAGCTATCAAAATTGGGTATAACATTTATCTTTGCAAGCAGATTAAGTTGTTTTCCGTACTAACAAATTCAGAAAGAAGGCAAGTTAAGCTTAAGTTAACATTTCTTTACTCAATAATGTCGTTTTATTTGAATAAAATCGGCTACTAAATATAGAAGTTATTAAATAATAACATTTCCTTTGTTGAACTTCTGCAACATGTTTTTTTCTGTGTTGGCAACACCACAGTGTGTTGCTCAACATGTTCCTAGCATTAATTGCTTTACTTGGATGCTGCAACATGTACATTTGTGTTGGCAACATTGTAGTGCGTTGATCAACATGTTCCTAGCAATAATTGATATTCTTGGATGCTGCGCAACATTTAACTTGCTTAGTTTTCTTTTAGATTTTATAACCGATAAAGTCGTTTTATTTGAATAACATTTGCTAATAAATATAAAAGTCATTAGATAATAAAATTTCCTTTGTTGAACTTCTGCAACATGTACATTTGTAATGGCAACATTTACATATGTGTTGGCAACATTTACATTTGTGCTTCCAACATCATAGCGTGTTGCTCAACATGTTTCTAGCAATAATTTCCTTACTTGGATGCTGCGCAGCCTTTAACTTTCTTACTTTTCTTTTAAATTCAATCTTTTAAGCCATAAAAATATATTTTCAAAAGCGTTACAAATATTTGTGAGTTTCCCCAAATTGTATGTACAATTTCTAACGTATTTAATTGATAATTTCACCAAGACAACAGGATTAACCACATGACGATTATCGAGGCGAGGACAGAGATGGTGATCTCGTAGATGTGAACTTTTCTACGCTGAATATTGAGCTCCATCTGCAGCTTGTGGAACTGCTCGGGGGGCTTGGGAACAGTCGGGACATCGGTTAGATGGGTTAACCACCAGTCTTTAACGAACTTAATCTCGACTCTGGCCTCCCATTGGTCATCCAGATTGACGTTATTCCAGAATTTCTCCACATCGATCTGGCAGTCGTAGATCTTTGTGGCCTGAATAATTAGCTCGTAGTCCTTCTGCTCCTCGTACATTTTAGTGGAACAGATGTACACGTGCAGGATGATGCTCTGGTTGGGCTCCAAAAGTCCCATGAGGGGATTAACAAGGAACATGTCCCATAGCTTGTGGGTCCTCAGGTTAAAGGTCACGCTGCTGTTCTCGCTGGGATTCCATAGGACTACATTCCTGTACTCCATGAGCTTGGCGGATAAGTTAAAGACGAGCTCCGTGGGGACTAGTTCCAGAAGTGCCATTTCAATGGATTCTTGAATCTAAAGAGAAGAGTTTGGATTTACTTCTGGTTTTAATAAAAGATCAGAGATCTTACCAAAGTAAATCTTTTTCAATATATAAATTTACCTTTTCCGTCTGCCTTTAGCCAAGTCTTAGGCAAGTGTCAAGTTTCTGGAACTAGCTTCTCAGGGATCACTTGATCGATTTACTGCAAATGAAAATGGAAAATGTAAAATACTTTGTAAAAAAACTAATCAAAAAACTCTCACATGAGATGCGGCATTAACTTGAGTGCTTTTCGGAGTTCCAACTTTATAAAAATCTCATTTGATATTCACGTTCAAATATTTAGTTGTCTTCCTGGAAAAGAATTGAACAAAATTGACAGCCCAAACTTGGTTTTCCTTGAACTTGATTTTTCACTCTCTCTATGTGAGTGTGTGTAACATTTTCCTGCTGCATTCGATGGCTTTTCCGCCGGCGGCAGCAGGTCTTAAGAACCCGGAGTTGACTTGCTTTGTTGATGTTTGGTTTTTGCGGGGAAAACTAGGAGAAGGAGGGCTTTCTTGGGCTCACCTGGATTTTCCTTGAATTTTCCCTGGCTTCCGATTTCCGCCTTTCATCTCTTGCCTGGCGCTAAGCTGATTTTGTCTAGCATTGCATTGCTCGAGGACATGTTCGTAGTGGGTCCTCACTTGAAGGAGTCAATTCTGTTGTCTGCACTTTTGTGACCCCTCACCTTTTGGTGCTCCTGCTTCTGCTCCTTCACCTTCGTTGCTCCTTGTCCTGCTCCTGCTCCTGCTCCTTGTGTGCTCCCTGGGCCCACTCTTACCTGTTACGCTTCGTTAACTATGCGCCGGGTATAAAAAGCTTTTGGCTATCAATCAATTGTCCTTATTCAATTATTTAGCACACTTTGCTATTTATTCTGCCACAGGTATTAGTGCACTGTGACAAAAATATGGTTGAAAAATAATGGGAAATTAAAAATTATAATTGATTAATACAAAAGTCTATATATTTAATAGTTGCATTATTTTCTATGTTTTATTTAAAGAATTTCCTAACTTATTCAAGAGAGATAGAGAGAGGTAGAGTTCAAAATAGAGTTAAGTTAATCAGCGTCAACAGCCGAATCAATCTAGACTTGTATTTATTTGTCTTTACACTCAAACTATGCACTTTCTCAATTTTAAAAGCTATCAGAATTCAAGTTAACCCTCTCTTTAGAGCTAGCTTTTTCTCTCAATGTTTTTGATATGCTAGCATGTTTTCTCTCAGTGTTTTTTGATATGATAGCAATGTTTTTTCATGGCTAACCAAGTTGCCCTCAAGTTGTGGGAAATTTTGAAGGGGGCAACCAATTTACAGCGATAAACGATTAAACATTCCTGCAGCAATCTCTCTCAAGCATTTTCCCATAGATCATGGGGATTTGTTCATTGCAATTGCTTTCGGGCAGCGAGAAAAGCTGAAAGCAGAAGCTGAGCCGGAAGTGGGGCAAAAAGGAAGAAGGATGTGGAAGTGGAAGTGGAAGTGGCGCAGCCATTTTGGCCATCGTTTGTTTTACGACTTTTTCTAATTGCCTCCTTTTTGGTCTGGTCCCGAGGCAACCGACTCTGTAACTTACCTACATTCCCTTCTTTCTTTTTTTTGTCTGCCGGAAGGAAGCAGGCAGCTCGTCCTTTATTTATTGGCTCTCTCAGTACCTCTTTCAATAAAAAGGACGTAGGACGAAGAGAAGAGTCCATGGGGAGAGAGAGAATGGTAAAAACTAAAAGGGAAATGGACAGAAGAGGTTAAAAGTCACTGGAAATTGATCAGAACTTAAGAAATAGTGAGAAATAGTCATGGAAATAGTTGCATCTTAACATGCATCCTTGCCAGGGATCAGGAAAAACTTTGACAATTTTAAACATTTTTATGTACTTCCATGTATGTCCATTTCAAACAGATTTCTTTCTTGTTTAGCAGCCTCCATAAATATTGGACATCCCAAGGATATATGCCTATGCCTGTCCCCTTTTCACTCTTTCCCCATTTTCCGTCTTTTTCTAAACGTTCGGGGAAAATCTTGGAGGACCTCAGCTGGATTTCAACCGTTGAATGGCATAGGAAATGGTCTTCAAGTGGTTGCCTATGGATGGCAGGATGAGGTTTTCGGGCTCTGGGATCCTGTGACAGGATAAAGCGGCGCGTAGCAAAGCAAAGGCAATCGGCAGCTGTGACTGCCAAAACAGCAGAAAACACACACACACACACAGGACATACAACAACAACAAAAAAAAAAGTGAAGCGAAATGCACAAACTCATTGCCATAAAAAAACACGAAACGTACGAAACGAAACGAAACGAAATGAAATGAATCATAAATATGTGATGAGCTTGGAAGAGTGTTTGGAAGCTGGAAAAAATTGGAAGGAGCGGGATGGAATGGATGAACGTGTAAAAAATATGATGTCTCAAGTGAAGTCAAGTTCATAACTTTTTTTGTTGTTGTTACAACTATTTGATGGATATTTTGCAGTATTTTTGGAAGTCATTTGGAAGCGAGCCAGAAATTATATATATTTTACTTGGTTTAGTTCAAAACAAAACGTTTCTTGTTTGTATTTTCTCCATCTTTATCTTGATATTTTATTTTTCCAATTCTTGCTATAATTTCTCTAGGATAATAGTGTTATTTTCACCACTGTCACGTTGGGTTGCCTGAAATATTTAAGTGGCTTTTATATCTCTCTCTATATTCTTGGATATTTATAATGCCACAGCTGCTGCTGTTGCCTTCAAGAAACTTTCCGATAATCATCAACAACAAAAGGTCAACCGAGAGCGAGAGCGAGAGCGAGAGGGATGGCCTCAAGAGCGGCCAGATGACATTGCTATTTCTCTTGGCAAAAGTGTTTACGTCTGGTTTTGTGGTTGTGGTTGTGAGTTGTGGTTCCGGTCCTCTCTTCATCTCTTCCTCCTCACCGCCGAAACTGTTTAATTTTTAGTTTATGTTGCATAATTTTAGGCGCCCCCCGAAAAGAATCCAGAGAGCCGAAAAGGTTAGAATGAATTTTTTGTGCTGACTCGAGATGGAATCGTTGTCGTTGTCGTTGTCGCTGCCCCCCAAAAGTGCTTACAAGACAAGTTGCCTGATAAAGATAAAGATGATGGGGATGATGACACAATGATAATGGAGGGCACCGGGGGGAGATATCATAACGATGTGGAGATATATATATACGTTACTGGGGAGCCAGAGTTGAGGTTTCACAGCTCAATCGCTTGATTGACAGGGAACCAAAATAAAAAGGGGAATGAGTGACTGTGCAGACTTTTGATACCCTTGCCAAGTAGGGTACCAACGGTACTCTAAAAAAATTTATAGAGTTATTAAAGTAAAGATTTAAATTTAGTTTAATTGAAAGTTTAAATATTTAACATTTTTATTGTTGTTTTTCGATAATTAAAGTTTCGATTTTTAATCGTTTGTTAGGAAACAATTGAAGCAAAGATCAGAGCTGTTTATGGAGAGACAAAAGGCATTATTATCGATCAACAAAAGTATCATTTCAAAAATATCGTCTACTTTGATATAACAATATGTTAAAATCGTAAATTGTTTAAAGTTAAAATATCGATATAATTGAATAACATTTAAACATTCTCTCGTTATCTGATTATATTATATAACTAATTATATTAGTACGATATATAAAAGAAAATATTGATATTTTTACTTTTTAAAATTAAAATAAAGAAATTGTCATATATTTTTACTTATTGAAATATCGATATAGTTGAATAACATTAGAAACAAATGTATATAATTTATTTCTCTTGTTATCTGGTTATATTAGAACGACATATAACAAAAATATCGATACTCGACATCTAAATTGAAATATCGAAAAATATCGATGTTGTAAAATGTCGTAAAAAAACTGATTTAATTAATTTCTCTCATTTTATGTTTAGATTGCTGACTGACATTTGAAATAAAATATTGATGCTTTAATATATATCAATTAAAAACTTAAAAAAAACTGGTTTTTAACATTAATAATTTGATATTATCGATATATGGAAATATATCGAAATTAATTTACTTTATATTCGATATGCGAATTAAAATTTCGATTTATTGCACTTTTACATACATTAAAAAACTTTTCAAGTACGTTTTGTGTGCCGACTTTTGCTCTATATATATCGATAAAGAATTGGTATATCGATAAAGAACTGATATATCGATATGTTTGGCCATCCCTGGACCCGATTATTATTGTTATTATTGCAGACAAGTGCAGCATCGATTATATATACAGCGGTTTCGGGTCAAAATCGAAGTAGTATCAATATATTTTTTATACACAGTCATATATCCAACTGAATAAATATAAATAAATATTAGAGAGGAATATAAATACAATATATAAAGCATCGATTTCCCATTTAATGGCATCTTCTCTCTGAAAAGTGTTGAGCAAAACGAACTTTCACCTCGTTTAAACCCAAGGGTATTTTGAAGGGTATTTTAGCTCTTCGTGGCACTTCAACTGGCATTTCAGTTGGTTTTTGCGGTCAACCCCTGGACTGTGTTATTAATACACTTTATGCTTGTTGATATTATGGTTATGCCGGGGCATAGGAATGTGATGGAGCTGGAGCCGAGGCCTTAGCCCGACATGTGTGTCCTATCACAATATTTGCTCTTGTGAAATTGTCGGCCCCGAAATGCGAACTCAATCAAATTTGGCGAGTCGTGAGGTGAGGGCTTTGTGTTTTGTGTTTTGTGGATGACCCTGCCTGCTGAATTACGTCAATCTTGCGGCATTATCTCTGGCCAAAGGCTGGCAAATGGCACTCGGATTTGGGTGCTATTCGGGGCTGTCCATGGTCCGGCCATGATGATGATGATCCAACCCTTCAGAGGGCTGCCAGCGTGTGGGTCAAAGGCTCAACTCAATTCAATTATGTAGTTATGCCAGAGGTCCTCGTGGTTGGTTCCTCCTTCTCCTTGAGAGCGAACTCTCGTAATCGAATGCATTTTCCCTCAGCAGTGCTTCAGCAGCAAATGCAATTACATTGCATATTTATTCATTAATGTTGCCAAAACTATTTGATATGCAAATTTGCTGGAAGTGAAACAGGAAGCCCGACGACCATAAATCAAATTCATAGCTCGCCGAGCCGAGGATTTGCATAAACACAGGCACCAAGCAGGACCTCGTGAGAAGGATGTTATTTCAATTAGAACTAAACGTGAAACGTTGCTTTATGAAATCCTTACAGCAAGGTGAAAAGTTTTAAAACAAAGCAAAAGGATAAGGATATGGAATAAGTTTATTAAAGTAAATGGTATTTGTAAAAGGTTTTTCCTTAATTCCGACATACTCTTGTGTCTTTTCTGCAGGTTTTTCAATAAATTTACATTATGAATTCATTTACTCATTTGAATATAAGTATTAAATAATTTCTAATCCAATAAGAAACTTAAAAAAAGCAGCAAACAAAATTTAAAAAGTCATTTAAAGTGCTAAAAATCCATATTATTTTACTTCGAATACTTCTAAAGTTTATATTAACTTCGTATAAATTTAAGTAAATTCGTATTTTGTTCACATCAAAATCCAATCAAGCAAGGACTATAAATGGTCATAAATCCATTCCTTCACCTTTTTATATCAATATTGGCCAACAATAAACAAGATATATTAACAATTAAATGGCAAGGTGGCAACATGCTGAAAGGGAGAACCGAGAAGGACAAAGTTGGAAGCTCAGCGAAGCGAAAACTTTGATAAAATTGTCCACATATCAAATGCAAATAAACGAAACCAAACCAAACAAAATGGTTTATAAAAAAAAAAGGAAATATACACAAAGGCAAACACGAAAAAAATGGAAATAAAGTTAAACGATTCGAATTTCCCGCAGAGAATTACAGCAGTTACAGTTTATAAAACAGGGATTTAAGGCACATTTCAAAATAATCCCACAGAAAGCTGGCAACATGGAAAAACAACAAACAAAAACCTTAACAACTTTAAACTTTCACTTGTTTAAGGGAAAGTATAAAAACAAATGCCAACAAAGTTAACAGATTTAAAATGTAGTGAAACGTATTTATATAAAACCTTTCTCGTGTTCGGAAATAACTAAAACCTCTTGCGATACACACATATTTGCCATCATCAGACATAATCAATTTAATGAAATAAAAATGTCAGAGGCAACAGGTTGTCGCCGACGACGACGACGAGGAAGCGGTGGCTGTTCTCTTATTGGCTTACGGGTCGTATGAGTCATCTCAGACAGGCGCAAGGATTCCAAGGATTCCCTGCTCTGCCTGCTCTCCCTTCCGGCTCCCTCTTATAATGCCTTTGGCTGGTCGCATTTAATGCGCGTTAACTTCATAAGGTTATTGAATTTAAGCCCCCCTTCCCGCCCCTTCCCTTCCATTCCTTCCCATTTACTCGAAGGCGTCTCTCATAAATTAACTTTGACTTTGACAGCATAAAAGACATTACGCATACGACCCATCAGCCGGAGCGTGGAAAGTGTAGGGGTGTGTGGTGGCAAGGATGAAATGAGAGGGAAAAAAGGAGCACAGAAAGGAGCCAGCAGCAAAAGGACCCCGAGTGCAAAAGGAATGCCCCCAAAACGGAAGCAGTTGGGAAATTCTATTTTTAAAGTGTTGAAATTCCAGGAGAAATTATTTATTGCAAAAGAAAAGAATTTTCAGAAAAAGTCGTAGAAATTTCATGAATATTAAATGTTGCTGAGAATCATCTTCCCTGATTAAATATCAATATTTTATATTAACAATTAAATAATAAGTCATATTAAACTATCAACAAATTTGTTTAAAAATTAACAGGCAACTTTTCTTTTTATTAAATGTTGCTTAAAAAGTAACAACATTGAAGGCAGACCTTTGATTTTATTACCTTTGATTTTATTACCTTTGATTTTATTAAATGTCTCTGCAATTTTTAATCAGGAAACCTGGCAATATTTTATATTATTAAATAAATAATAAATCATTATTCGGATGGTATTAAGCTCTTAACAAATTTGTTTAAAAAGTAATAACATATAAGGCAGACTTTTCTTTTTATTAAATGTCTCTGCAATATTTTTAATCAGGAAATCTCGCAATATTTTATATTAAAATTATAAATAATAAAAAAACCTTGCAATATTTTATGTTAAAATAATAAATAATAAAAAAAGGTGCAATATTTTATATTAATATAATAAATAATAAAAAACCTCGCAATATTTTATATTAAAAATTAATTAATAAATAATGTTGCGGGTGTTATTAAACTCGTAACAAATTTGTTTAAAATAAAAATAATATTTAAGGCAAACTTATTAAATGTCTCTGCAATCAAAAAACCTCGCCATTTTTGTATATATTTATTAATATTTAAATAATAAATAATTTTTCGGGTGCTATTAAACTCTCAACAAATAACATTTAAAGCAAACTTTTCTCCTTTGGCAGCAACATGTTTTCAGTTTAAAGCCTCCCCCCAAAAAAATTTCACTCATATTAAGAGAACCTTTAATGCCCAAGGACTAGGACATGAATATAGAATAAAACATATTTTTATTTATGACTGGGCATAAAAATGGGGCAAAAAAAAAAAAAAAAAAAAAACATAATAAAAGCAGAAGAGCGGCAAAAAAAAAATAAACATAATAATAATAATAATACGTAAAAAGTTTTATGGCTCGACGGGCACACAAATGAAAAATTGGTTTTACACGCCATTCTCAGTGCCGCCGAATGCCGATGCGGATGATGATGATGATGATTCGGATGATGATGATGATGATAGGGATGATAGCGACGATGATAATGGGGATGATAATGCCTGGGAAAATCGGGGGGCGTGGCGGCCGGTGGTTCCAAAGGATGAGGACAGCCAGCTGTTCAGGCTGTGAAATTCTGGCAAACAATGTCCATGAATTATGATTATTGGCGGCCATTTTGCGATAATGTCACACACATACACACATACGCATTAGCCTGCACGCACACGCATGCAAATGGCAATTCAATCGATGACCCCCCCCCCCCGTTCCCTTTCACAGCTGGAAACAGCCGCCCCTCCTGCGTCCTTCGTCCTTCGGCCACAGATTAGGCGATTCAATGACGAGATTTAATGCCCCCAAATTGGTTAACTGCTGTCTTGGCCCAGGAATTTTCCGGGGGGGATTTCAATTTGCAATATCGGTGATTTAGGATGGAAAATTACATAACATTAAAAAAAAGGGGCACATTTACCAAAATCGCTTAGAGAAGGAAATTGATAGGGCTTAAGGGAATATTTTAAAAATACTTTTAAAAAGTAAATGAGGAGTAAATTATTTATTATATATTAAGTTAAGTTATTTTTTTGAATTAATCTAACAAATAGTAGTTTCTCTGATAATTGCTTTTATTTCTTATGATTTGTTGTTATTATTTCTTTTGGTTCCTTCCTTCTTTGATTTTTATTATTTCTTATGTTTTTTTGTTATTATTTCTTAGGATTTTTTCTATTATTTCTTAGAATTTTTTTTATTACTTCTTAGGGTTTTTTTTTATTTCTTATGATTTTTTTTACTATTTCCTATGATTTTTTTTTATTATTATGATTTTTTTTATTATTTCTTATGATTTTTTTTTTATTATTTCTCATGATATATATATTTTTTTTTGTTTTACAATGCGCTTTTTGGTCTCAATAAATTGCTGTGTGACCGTAGTGTATTTTTTACTTAATCCTTTATTTTTTGACTATTGTCATTGATTTGAATAGAATAGAAAATGGAACACTTATTACTAAATGCTAATAGTGTTATGATGCTAAATGCTAACAAATACATTAATTAAGAAACTAATTTTTAATTTGATAAATTTTTTTTAAACGACGTTTTTTGTGAAAAGAGTAAACATTGTATTTTTCAAAAATCACTCAAAAATCTCCACCAAACTAAAGTAAATAAAGTGTGCTTAACTTTAAATATACAACAAATATAATAACATAATATTTTACATACCATTATATAGCAAATTCTTATATTTTATCTCTTTGTTTTAAATGTTTTATTTTCAAGTAACACTCACAAATGAAATTTTCCCTCGTTTTTAGTATCCAAAACAATAAAAATCAATTATTATGCAATAAGCTCATTAGGAAACGGGGCAATGGCGGCCCGGCCTCCACTTTATTAGCCTCATTAAACGCACTCGAAAAGTGCAAAACTCTGCACCTCCGCTCCGCACTTTTCCGCACTTTCCATCCCACACACACACTGAGGCTGAGGAAAAATTCTGGAAATGAAATGAAATTGTGCTCATGATTGCGATTACGGTTATGACTGCCGCAGGGGAGAGTGTCGGGGCAGAACATTCTGCCACAAGGTTCGTTAAACGCAGTTGCAGCCCCACAAAAACCCTATATATACCCCCAACATCCGCCCGATCTAATTACCGACCAACTGCAGCAAATGTACTAGAAGCAACAGCATCGAAAAAATCAACATTATTAAACTGGGGAAAAAGTGTAACAAATAATGAGATTTCAAGAATTTTGCAGTATTAAGAAATATAAATATTTATAATTTTAATTTAATTAAAGAAATTTAATCAGGTAATTTGAGGTATAATAATATTAACATATAAATATATAGAATTTTTTTTAATATTAATAATGGGTCAAATCATATAAATTAGCAGAAAAGTATATTGATATTGATCTGTTATGATATCACCACAAAATTCTTATTTATTTATCCAACAATTTATAGAAAATCTATTAATACATTTACTAAAATTTTAAGTGTTGCCAAAAAAGTAGAGCTATAATTGAATTTTTCCACAGTGCATCACAGTGCTGGCCAAGCAATTAGGAGCTGAAAACGAAATCAGCGGCAAATCAAGGTCATCATCGCTCGGCACTGACTTCGATGTGCTAATTGTTCCATTACCCCGCCAATATTTGTTTATTTGCGATTTATCTGCTAATTGAAATCTACAAACAAAAAAAGTATCCATAAAAAAGAGGGAAAAGAAAAAGAAACGAGCTTAGTAATGTAGATTGAAAGTAGAGCACATCAGCTTGAAAATTGAATTTGAAATCTGAATCTGAAAGCCAAAGATTGTGGCCAGCAATTATGCCAAAGTTGAGTTTAAATTGAGCCTAAATTATGCCCAGACAAATCCAAGTTGATTTGTAATTATAATGATGCCGAAATTGGGGTTAAATGGTTCAGGGAAAGGAATAACTAAATAAGAAATTAGAATAAAGAAAGAAGCTAAGAATAAAGCTATATTTCTATTCTTTGCTTTTTACATTTACTTGGAAAAGTATTATAAATATTTCATATATGCTAATGTATTCTTGTTTCTTGAGCTTATTTATTATTATTATTTTATTTCTATATTATTTAATTTCTCTATTTATTTTTATATTATTTTATTACTCTATTATTTTATTTCTCTATTGTTTTATTTCGCTATTATTTTATTCCTCTGTTAGTTTATTTCTCTATTATTTTATTTCTCCATTATTTTATTTCTCTATTATTTTATTTCTCTATTATTTTATTTCTCTATTATTTTATTTCTCTATTATTTTATTTATCTTTATTTCTCTATTATATTACTTCTCTATTATTTTATCTCCTTATTATTTTATTTCCCTATTATTTAATTTCCCTATTTTTTTATTTTTCTATTATTTTATTATTTTATTTCCCTATTATTTTATTACTCTATTATTTTATTTCTCTATTGTTTTATTTCGCTATTATTTTATTCCTGTGTTAGTTTATTTCTCTATTATTTTATTTCTCCATTATTTTATTTCTCTATTGTTTTATTTCTCCATTATTTTATTTCTCTATTATTTTATTTCTCTATTATTTTATTTCTCTATTATTTTATTTATCTTTATTTCTCTATTATATTACTTCTCTATTATTTTATCTCCTTATTATTTTATTTCCTTATTATTTAATTTCCCTATTTTTTTATTTTTCTATTATTTTATTTTCCTATTATTTTATTTCTCTATTATTTTATTTCCCTATTTTTTATTTTTCCCCTTTTTTTCCTCCTATTATTTTATTTCTCTATTATTCTCTATTATTATCTGTATTATTTTATTTTTTTGTTATTTTATTTCTTTATTATTTTATTTCTCTATTATTTTATTTCTACATTATTTTATTTCTCTATTATTTTATTTTATTTGTTTATAATACTTTCAAATAATATATTTACCACAGTTTCACTTATTAAAAATTACATATATAAAATTGATTTTTCCTCGCAAAAACTCTTAAATACTTTAAAATATCTTAAATTTTTAAATTTGTTGTATTTTTTGTATTTATTTGGTGTTGTATTGCTTTGGCTTTGGGTTTTATCGCTTACTTTTGGCCGCATTTCGGGTCGTTTTTGGGGGATTTTCTTTTTTGGTTTTTTTTTCTCATGTCGAATGGCAGCAGCAGATCCTTTTTCCCGCCCCCTTTTCGGTCGTTATGGGCCACTGGGGGGCGTGGCCCGCAAAGTGGGCATAATGTTTAGTGCCTTTTGTTGTAAAGAGTTTTATTTTATTTTATTTTCATTTTCTTTTCATTTCGAGCTCGTCTTTTTCAGTTTTTTTCTTCTGTTTTTTTTTTTTTTGCTGCCCATAAATTTAATGTGCGAGTGTGTGTGTAATGTCCTGCAGCAGACACACACACATGCACGCAATTACATATGTGAAGGGAAGTGAAAAAAAAGAGAAGTACAATATAAAATAAATGGCAAAAGAAAATGCACTGCAGTGACTTTCTAAAAATGGCAAATATCTTTTTTTTTTAGCTGAAACCATTTATTTTTCGTGTCTGTATTATTTTTTTCTATTTCGTAAATGAAGTTCTCTGAAAGCAAGATAAAATCTAACTTAATTTAAGCTTCAAATTTAATTCGAATATATGTAGAAATCTCTTGTTTTAATTACTAAATCCTTGAAATTCAATTGATTAGGTGGCTTTAATTAAATTCCATTTGAAGAGGAATTTATTCAGCTGCGGTTAACATTTCAATTTATTAGTTGTGACAGATAATTTTGTGTCCCTTTCCCTTGCCCCTATTTCCCCCTTGATCCCTTTTATTCCTATTTATTTATTTTCATCCAGCTGACCTTTTCTCCGCTTCTATATCCTTGCTGTCAGTAAAAGGTCGCTGGTTTTTAAAACCCCACAAAACCCCCATTTTAGTTTTTATTCATAAATATTTTCAGCACATTTGTGATAGCCACTTGGCACTATTTGCAGGACCAATAAATATTCTATTAACAGGGAGCGATGACGATAAGCAGCCGAGTCTCGTTCTCAGAGTCCTTAAAAAATGTTTATTCTGCGTTCGCTGCCACTTTATTTATGGCACTCAGCGAGGGGCAGCTGTGGGGTTAATTTAAATGCACTGTGCAACCGGCCACGCCCACTTGGGAGGGGGGCAGGGGAGAGGGTCCTTTGTGGGTTATTGTCATTGTCCACTTTCGTTATTACTCGTAAATGGATTAATGCGCTCGGACCGAGACAGCTGAGAAGGAGGAGGAGGAGGAGGAGGAGTAGGAGCCGATGTTGCTGTTGCTCTCTTTTTGTTCCCTCTTTATGCATTAAGGTTAATTCCCGCCTCCCTTGGGGGTATTCTATTATCACCAGGGATGGCACAAAATGTATATATATCGATACTGTGTTTATAGTAGCTGCAGAAATATCGATATTTCGATACTGCACTCGAAAAACTCGTAGAAATATTTTTCTAGATTGAAGGAAAATCGCCTGAAAATCGCCATAGAACTAAGAATTTTTTTAGAATTAAGAAAAGGCTTCCATGAATACAAGACAAGGCACCATAAAAAAATAAGAAAAGGCTTCAAAAAATAATATTTTTTGGGTTAATATTTCTATTTTCCTTAAATTTAAGGCAAGATTTCTTAATTTGTGTCTTTTGGTTTCAATCTTAAATTACGGGTGAGTCGCCTTTAACTTGCTGCTCAATTTTCCATGAAACCATGTCAAACTTGCCCTAAAATTTAGGCATGTGCACTTATAATTCCCAAGTGGTTATAACATTCCCCGTAAGAACTTACGGTTGGGAACCACCTTTAAGATATATTTGATACTATTAAGTATCAAGTCTTTGGTGTTGATAGTTACTTACTTATTCAAATAATTTATTTAATTTTCTTACTTCATGAAAAATTACACTTAGTAAAAAGGTCAACTAAAAAAAATCTTTATAAATGTAGTAAAAATTGTTCAAATAGCACGCCAACTAAGAACAATCTTACTAAATAAACAATAAATTTAGGCAAATTACCATAAAAGCAAACAAAAATGTCTACATTCAAGAAAAATGATCCTAGACTTAGGAAGTTTCTTTCCTAATTTAAGGGTAATTTTCTTTTTTTTTTTTTTCAAATGGTAAATATTTTTATGAGTGTTGTTTAAAGCGATATTTTAAGGATGCAAAAAAAGCGTAATAATTTGATGATGCATTGTTAGAAATACATAATTGATCCGTGATTTGGAGTAAATTTAAAACAGAACTGTTTTTTGTATAAAACAACTCTATTTTTCCTGTGCTGTTTTACACTTTCTGTTGGCTGTTTTTTGTAGACAAACTTCCTTTGCCTGCTTTTGTTGTTATCCGTTTTTTTTTTTGTTGCCACTCTTGAGCTTGTTTTTGAGCTGCTTTTTTATATATATTTTCTTTTTCTGGTGCTCAGTTATTGTTGTCATCGTTACCTTCCTTAGGCTGATTCTTCAATCTCGCCTTGTTCCTTTTCTGTATTAGAAAGAAATGCAAAAAAAGCCAGGGAATAAGTGAAAGCGTGACAGCCTAGAAAGTGTGTAAGGATGTTTTTCGAAGGCGTCAAGCGCTCATAACAAAACAACAATGCAAATCTGAATCCTGCCAACTCCTCCCCACCATTCGTCCGCTTTGCCTTTGCCTTTGTACGTGATTTTTTCTTTGGGCAGACAAAAAAAGAGGCGAACAGACACAAGAAAGTCTCACAAAAAAATAAATAAAGGGGAAAAAAGCGATGAAAATGTGTGCAGCGGGGAAAGCGGCAAAAATAATACAGAAGAGTTAATTAGAAAAATGATTTTCGTTGTGTGGTTTATTATTATTCAAAGAGAGAGAGAAAAAGGCAATTGCAAGTTATGCGATGCCCAAAGAGAAATATTTAATTGTGTCCTTAAGCGGGGCCCACTTAAGTAGGCAATACTTTTTGCTTGTGAAGTAAAAAATATATTAGTTGAATATTATTATACTGCCAAAAGTAAATAATATATTAAATAATTATTAATTAACTGATAAAAATAAAAAATATATTAAATAAATATTAATATACTGTTAAATGTAAATAATATATTTAATAAATATTATAATGCTTATGTATACGCTAAGTTATAAACAATAACTGTGTGTTTATAGGTTTATATGGTTCAGAAAATGAATTATGCTAATTTATAATAATAATTTTATGTTTTCTTTTAAATTTTTCCCTCGAAAATTAATTAGTTAAATCCTTTTCTTATGTCCTATTTTATTATTTAATTAGGCTTCTGTGTCTTTTAGTTTAATGTATTATGGCCACAAAATTTTAATTATTGTGAAGCGTGGCCCTAAAAGGCTTATATATATTTTTTCCTTGTATACATGTATATATATAATATATATACTAACATATATCTTTGTCTGTACGTATTCATTCGTTAACATTTGTTTCCCTTTTCCACCTTAGTCCCTTTTGTTTGCTTGCCTTTATGTTTGCTGCAAAGAGCCACAGATACGGTTCTTTATTGTTTTACTTTGCCAGCTTCGACACTGTTGTGTGGGGATTTGTATTGTATTGTTGTTCTCCTCGTCCTTAGTCCTGGCGGCGGCAGCAGCAGCAGCCGGCGACAAGTGCCAAAATGTAACTCGTACTTACTCACTCACTTACTTACCCATTTAGTTACTTACTTAGTGGGGCTTATGGCCAAATAAGTTATTGTTATGAAAATGCCAAGACAAAAAGGCGAGTGTCCTGGGGAAAAGGAATGCAGGCGAATTAATTTATGTTGGCAGACGACGGCGAAGGAAAACAATGCAAAGGAGCGGAATGCGAGGGCTGCAAGGACATTAACCAAGCTGACAGGGAATTAGTGGAGCACATTTTTCAGGCCTGCAGGAAGATGACAGCCGTGAAAGGTGAGGCGGCGGTGAGCGCTAGAGAGCGAAAGAAAGCAAGCAACATCCTGCCAAAGGATTTCATTCCCGGGGGAAATTTTCGAAAAGCTACTTTTCGGCGGAAATTGCAGAACCTTTAAAAAGAAAATCTGGAATATTTCTAGTATAAATATTTGAATTTATTTTATGTAGAATATATTTATGTAAAAGGTAAATATATTTTATACAAAGGTTTGCTTTGGCTCTGCTCATTTCTTCTTTTCAAACAAAACTTGTTCATTTTCTTAGCCAAAGGAAAAACTTGCCAGAGGAAAAGAAAAAAGAAATAAACGTTAAAAGCTAAGGAGATTTTAACCCAGTTACCTTTCCTAATTAGTCGCCGCTTTGCCAATTTCTTTACAAATTTATGCCATTTAGCAGCCGCCGCCGCCGTTGCCCTTCACCCTTCACCCTTCCACCCCTTTACTTCCTTCTTTTGCCTAATCTCGTGCATACTGGGCGTATACTTAACACGTTTTTATGAATCGCCGCCTTTTCCTACTTCCCGGGCTTAACCCATTAATTTTTTACCCAGCAAACTTTGTTAAGAAAAATGCCATTTCTGCTACCGTTTTCCACAAAAAAGACAAAAGAGAAAAGTTTAAAAAGCACAAAGCTTGTCATTAAATAACTCATAA
Source organism: Drosophila watanabei (assembly GCA_008042575.1). Taxonomy (NCBI): domain Eukaryota; kingdom Metazoa; phylum Arthropoda; class Insecta; order Diptera; family Drosophilidae; genus Drosophila; species Drosophila watanabei. Next base: position 308,495 of record VNJS01001491.1, on the reverse strand, counting down.
TCTAGGCAAAGTCTCGTATTATTTATAAACTCGACTGCGGGCTACTTTATAGCCTTGGCATCCTACTTGGGTTGCCTTTTCGCAGTCATAAATTAGGCGTAATTAAAATGTATGTGGCACACACGCACATGCGTGTGTGTGTGTGTAGTGGCTTCCTTTTTTCATCAATTTACAATTAGCATCCGAAATTATTGTATATTTGTGCTTTTAATTCCATTAACCGCCTTCATGGCCATTAATCGGGGTCCATTAATTGCCGCACAAATGTTACATAAAGTCATTAATTTGCAGGCTCTTTGTTTTTTTTTTATTTATTTCTTTTTTAATTTGCTGAATTTCCTCATTAATGTGTAATTTATTCAAATGGCTCTCTGTTTCCGTGATGGGATTTTGATTTTATTAATTCATTAGCTGTGTGTATTTTAATGGTTACTTTTTTATGGGATTTACCTGTGAATTTATCGATTTACAGTTATTTAATGAAAGTTTATAGTGTCAAGTGTTGTTTTTAAAACAAAGCAAAAGAAACAACTATAAATTATCTATATATTTTGCAAGCAAAGAATAATTTCATAGAAAATCCAAGAAAAAAAATAAAAAAGAAAAACAACCTTTTAACTTTAATTTATCTACATTAAATTTGATTAATGAATAATTATTATAAAATCCAAGAAAAATAAATAAGCAAAAAATAAAAACAAACATTTTAACTTTATCTTTATTGAATTTTATAAATTAATTATGATTTACATCTCCTTGTACAACCGATCACTTGGGGATCGTTTTCATGGCCCAACTTAATGTCAAGGCCGCTTTCCATCTTCGCGTGGAAGACCACTTCCATTTTCCCGCCCCCTTTTCTAACTTGTTTTTGGTGTTTTTAGCTTTTTTGGAGGGAGAGGAAAAGCTTTTCCCACACAGCAGTCGATGCTGCTCCATTGCCAAATTGTTGCGCTTTGCAATGCTTGCGTGTGTGTGAGTGTGTGTGCTTTGTTCCATTTCGCTTCCTTTCGTTCCGTTCTGTTCCGCCTGTTGCCGTTCCATTTCCCGCACTTTCCGCTCTCACTCAGCATCGCTAAGCATTTTGACGCTCTTCGTTTTTTGCTTTTGATGCACTTCGTCGAATACGTCGTCTGTCGTGTCGCGTGTCGTTCGCCTTCGCCGCTCTTCATTTCGTTTTCCGTTCCGTCTCTCCATCACCAGTGTTGGCAAACACAAAAATAGCTAGGTTTTTCAAAATCTTTTGGGTTTTTTCAAAATTTTAAAGTACAAAAATCTGGGAATATGATATAAAAGTCACAAGTCAGTGGGATATATCTCTGGGCTTACATCCCTTATAGTTTGGCAAATATATGTCGTTCTAAAGCGACATGCTGATTTAAAAGCTGTAAAGAAATGTAACAGGATATTAAGATAAAAAAAAACTTATTTGAGTTTTTACAACTTATTGAGGTAAAAATATTTCGTGCATTTTTGTGTAAAGTAATTATTTATAGACAATAATAATAAATAAATGAAAAAGATTAGACCTTTTTTTATTTACTTAAAAATGTTATTTTTTTATTAAATTAGACGTAGAAGCAAATATATAAAGAACAAAACAGATATAAATAGTAAACTTTCACTATTTATACAAGAATGAATCTAAATTGATTCTCATATCGAATAAGCGCAAAAAATATAAAAAGCCAAGTCGTCATCTCTCTGTCCTCCGTTTTTCTCTGCGCTGAGTGGCTCGGCTTTTGGCTTTCGGCTTCTGTTGCTTTTTTTTCTGGCTTATTTTGTTGGTCGGTTGGCCCATTGGTGTTGCCTCAGTCACCGCACTCGGTTCGTTCTGTTTTCGAGTTGTGCGCTTCGGGAACGCGCGTAAAATTCCGAAAAAAAGAGAAAATAAATAAAGCAACAACATAGGACAACATCAAATATAAATAAATAAAGATAAAAACAAACAGAGGACAAGCTATTAGGAATATCGGAGGCGAAGCGAACTCATTTATATTTATAAATAAAATAAAATGTGTCACGAATATTGCGGCAACCCTGAAACAGTGAACTTTCAAGCGGACCAATTGAGGTTTCAATTAAAATTTTGTTATAACCGAAAATAAATAGGAATTCTCGCTGCACGAGAGCAACAGTTCCAAGTGGGTGAGGAGGAGCCAAGGGGAGGTATTCGGTGGGTTAAGGGTGGATGTGGATGTGGATTGTGGCAGGTCAATCGGGTGTTAAGGCGCCCGCAAAATAATCCAGAGAGACGAGAGCCAGGCGAGTTTAGGTACGAATAGGTGCTCGCTCTCGGAGTGATGGTGATTAAACATCTTGAAAACCGTAACAATGAACATACACAACACTCTATACGTATTTGCTGGATATTGATATAAAGCTTACAGCTTAAAATTGAGGTCAATATCTGAATGTTTGAGCGATTGAATGCCTAAAATCTTGAGAACAGTAATTAGGTGTGCTTAAAAAAATAGCTAAATCAGAAAATAAATGAACCTTTAGGATTTCTTTAAAATATATAAATATAAAATATACATTTTTAGTAATCAAATGAACTAAAAAAATAACTAAATCATGAACCGAACTAGCAAATAAAGGGGAATCTTTAAGGATTCTGTAAATATATAAATTAAATTTAAAAAATCAAAAATTAAACCATAGGAAGGACTCTTTTGGAGAGGTTTTTTTATATATATATATATAAATTAACTAACTAACTACTTAAGTAACATAATAACAATTAATAACAGAGCTTTGTGCACGTCTTATATATATTTTTTTTATTTTCCAAGAGTTCAGCATCTTGTGATAGCTCTCGTAAATTGCATAGATTTGTGTGTGTTTTTCCGCCACCTTTGGGAACTGACCTTTTCAACATTTAACTCATCCTGAAAAGCCCTCAAAACTGACCTTTTTCAACATTGAAGCCTTAAGTTCTAACAACTAACAATGAGAACCTGGCGAGCTGATGGAATTAGAGATTGATTGAGAGAGCCGAATGGATGACAGTCTCTTGTCGCAACTTTCAAGCAATCTGCACTGAGCGTTTTGAGAAGCCTGTGGGTGCGATTTTACTTCTTCCTCAGAGCCTGTCACTCTCTTTTACTCTCCTCCCTCTCTCTCACTTAGGTGCCAAGGGGGGTAGTGGGTGGCTGTGAGTGTTGGGTGGTTCTTTGGCTTGCTGAAAAGGTTTAGAGAGGCCCGAGGCTTTGGCTTTGGCTTTGGCTTCGTTCTTCGCGTTGCGCTTGACACGTTTTTTTTTTTTTTTGTATTTTTCCCAGCCTCAGGTTTTGCATCTCAACCCGTGTACACTCTCATTTCCATGAAGAGAGACCACTCCATGCATGTGCGTGTTTGTGTGTCACTATTTGTTGTTGTGTTTATGTTTTATTTTCATTTCGTGTTTCTTTTAATTGCCAACTGCCCGGCCCTCGTCCTTGAGCTTCCTCTCCTCGTTCATTCCCCGTGCATCCCCCTTGGCTCTATATTTAAACGCATCGCATTGCATCGCTAACTAGCTGCAGTTGTGAAAAAATCAAAACAAACACTTCATAATACAGAGAATATACAGAGGAGAGGAGAGATGTTATGAGAGCAAGACTTGGCGTGAGATGTTAGTTTAAAAACAAGTGTTTTTTTTTTTACATTTTATACAGTTTTTATCAGTATTTAAAAGGAAAATAATCATGAAATTTGGTAAATCATAAAACGATAAAACACTTAAAAATGTATTAATATTATAATAAATATTCTCTGACATCACAGATCAATTATTTGTATAATTTATGTGCGAACAGCTAAATTCCATTAAAAAGCTAAGGGAAAAAACGACAAATGAGAAAATTTTCCCATATATATTTTTAGAAACCTACAAACAAAAAATCCCTAAGATAATTCTGTGGGATTTAGTGCTTAAAGTCATTTCAAAATATTTATATATATTTTTTGTATAGAGAAAAATTTCAAGAAGAACATAAAACTATCATCATTGTATGTAACATATTTTTTTTGGTTCGTTATCAAGGCGGCTCTAGCTTTTAGATAATTTACAGTTCAGAATATATATCTATATATATGCGCTGAATGGCGTGCTCTGAATTGATGTGAATTCAATTAAAAACAGTCGCCGAGTCGGAATTCCAAAGTAAATGAAATACAGTTGAGGTGGCTGAGGGGGTTTTGGGGGGAAATAATTATGGAATGAAAACAAAATCGAATGAATGAAAACAACTGAATGGGCTGCCATTGGATTGATCTGATATGATCTAGTTTCCTCAAGTAATTCATTTTAATTATTTTCAGTTTTTCGCTTTTCTTTTTATAAAACTTACCATATGTAAAGTTGAATGGTAACTTTACTTCTATTACTTGTCATATGGGGCGTATGCGTAATTTTTGATACGTATGCGTGATTTTTTATACGTATGTGTAATTTTTTACACGTTTGCGCAGTTTTTGATACGTATACCTAATTTTTCGTATGCGTAATTTTTGATACGTGTGCGTAGTTTTTTGATACGTATGCGTATTTTTTTTAAACGTATACGTAATTTTTTTATATGTATCCTTAATTTTTTTATATATATCCTTAATTTTTTTTTATCCATATACCTAATTTTCAATAAGTATGCACAATTTTTTAATACGTATACGTAAGTTTTTGATACGTATACGTAATTTTTTTAAGTATACGTAATTTTTTCTTTATTAATTTTTGCCTAACAAAGTTGCTTTCTTTTTCTAGAATTTTGTATGGATACTTTGGTCTTCTTTTCCTAATTTTTTCCACTGATTTTCCCTTGGTCCCATTTTTCTTTGATTACTCGAATCCAAAGTGCAGTCGTGCGCCTCAAATAAAACTGGGAAAACTCATAATATGCACAGCGAATAAAAAGGCGACAGATGAGGGCCAAAGTTGAGGGAGGAAAATATTGAAAAAAGTAGAAACACTTAGACATTACACGGGTCCAGTTCTCACCTAAAAAGTTTGCATCTTTCCACTCATTTCTCTTTTCTTTTCTGCTTCGCGTAGACATTTTATTTGTTGTGCTTTTTATTCGAGGAAATTCTTGTACTTTGAGTGACTGTTAGCCAGGATGTCCTTTTGGTTTTTGCCGGTTTTTGCAAACAAAAAGACAAAAAGGAGAAAAAAAATTCAAAGGAATGCAATAAAACCTTGTCAACTTTTATATTGCTCCGCTGGCAAAGTACTTAGGGGAACGGTGGCTTTAAGTGCTGTAAATACAAGCGGGAATTAAAGGAATCTGTAAAAAGGGGAAAAGGGAATATTAGGGAGTAAAAAGTGTTGATTTTGTTTGTAACTATTTATGTATTATTTATCGAAAAGGATACTAGCTAGAACTGACTTGGAACTGTTGTTGCTTTCTCCTAGAAAATCAAAGCCACAACTATGTCTAGCCAAAACATATAAATTAAAATCAAAAATACCAATCAAAGCCAAGTGAAACCCAAGTCTAAAAAAAAATACAACAAAAATCAAAATGTGCCCGAAAACATCAAAAACCACACCCTTGCTGCTGATCGCTGGCATTTGCTTCGTCATCGTGCTCGTGGGCGTCACGGGGATAACGCTGATTAACAACATAAACCTATCGAATATCATTCGATTGAACGAGAAGGTGGCCAGCGATAGTGTCAGCAACAATGAGAATCAAATCAAGGAGCTCAACTATGTGAATAATCATCCGCGGAATATCTATCTGAAGCTCAATGCCACCAAGGAGGATGCTGATGGGGACAATGAAATGCAGCGGGAGCAGGAGCAGGAGCAGGAACAAGAGCAATTAGAGTTGCCAAGGATATCGGCTGTTATCGGTGATACGACACCAAAAATTCTAGAGAATCAATTGAGAAATTCACAGGAATTACCAGCTGCTCCTCGCGCTGCTTTCCCCACAACTTCTCCCACGGTGGACACTCCACCTTTGCCCTTCGGCGGGGTCAAGACCAACAACGGCTCCTCCGTTGGTTTGATTGATTACGAGAAGCGAAACCAGGTCGTCAAGGTGAGTCAAGGGTTAAAGGCCGTCTCCATGTTGGGGTGAAAAATAATGTATATATATAAGAGGAGGGTTTAAGGTGCAAACTCAACGCGTAGTATCCATTTCAAATGCTTGACCTTTTTGGTAGCGACTGACAGGAATCGGATTACCTTAAATGCTCAACTAATGCGCAGCCAAAACAGCTTTGGGTCCCTTTCAAATTACGCTGCATAAATTTTCAATAAAAATAAATATCTTTCATGTTGTTTGGATTATTTACAATGCGAAAAGGTACACAAAACTTTGATAGAAAACAAATAAATACTTGTAATATCTTTAATTAAAGTTTTTAAGCTTATGTCTCCATTTAAGCCACAGAGTTCGAATATATATTCTTTATAAATAAAATTGGTATCCGATATCGTGCCGGAAATTCGTTCATTTTTCAGCGCGCAAACTGACACATTAATTATCCATCACGCCCTAGATCATCTTGTTGCCATTTCGTGGCAAATATTTCAAATGAAATGCGGAATGCGGAATTTTCACCTTATTGCAACTCGCTCCACCTCTCTCTCTCTCTCCCCCTCTGTCCTTCATTTTAAGCCAAACACTTGAAGGATTTCCAGGCAGGAGGAGGAGTCGAAGGGGGAGAAGGAGGAGGAGGAGCACCGGGCATGGTTAGGGGTAAAGCGCCAGGACAATGTTCAAGTTGCAGACACAAAAACACAGACACGCAGATAAAAGGACAGGGATATATGGCAATATTGAGCTCGTTTTCTGAAACACAAGTGCGGCGATAAACAAGCACGTGACAACAACAACAACAACAGTAACTAGGGGGGAGGGGTGTCAAGTGCCCCACCCCCAGATACATCCCTATGAAGGGAAGCCCCCTTTTTTGATCCCTTTAAGCTTGGTTCAACCCTTGTTTTGGTGCACATTTGGGATAACAAATCTATCGCATATATCGATAAATGGCTAATGTTTCCTTACGAAGTCGATAACTTTGTCATTTGTGCGATAAATCAATATTTTGTTATTAAATATCGAAGCAATATGACTGGAAAAGACGACAAATACATAAACTAGAATTTTTCTGATATTTTTCGATAAAATCAATATTTTTACATCCAAAGCAATAATTATCAATACTACAAATTTCGATATAAAAAAATTTTATGATATTTTCGATAACATATTGATTACGATGTATTTGTCAATTTATCATATTGGATACTTACCATCGATATATATATGTTATATCCCCTTTTAATATTTTTTTAAATTTTCGATAGGTCAAACTTCTATATTTTTGATAAATTATTGAGCACGACTTTGTTTTGGATACTAATTAAACCTTTTCTGATTTTTTTTTTCCATTTAAATGAACCTTTTTTTTTAGAAAATATTTGACTAAAACAATCTAAGAATAATAATAAATTTCGTAGCTTTTCTCAGCCCCTTCAAAGTGGAGTTTTCCGACCCTTTTTGCAGGCATTGCGGCTAACCTTTAACCCCCTCGGTGAGCCCCTGGTTTTAGCCAGTGAATGTGATCTAAATCTTGGCGTTTATTACGCTCACTTGGCTCCTTCTCTTGTACAATTGCCATTACGTGGTTGGCCATAGTTTCCCCTCCTCGTTTCTTTATTTCTCTTTTTTTTTAGCCGTGAAGGGGGCTGTCCTTTGGCAATTGCTTTACGCTTTCAGTGCTCAAAAGTCCGTGCCAACTGGAAGGAGATAGAGACCTTGAGCCAGGCTGTGCGCCTAAACTAATGGTAATTCCAACCAACTGCACATTCAAAAAAAAAACACACATAATACAATTTCTGTTAATTTATTTGAATAAAATATTGGAAAAGGCGATTTAAAGTTACCTGAAAAGGAGTTTGAAAGTATGCAATGAAATTCAATATACGAAATATTAACAACTTTAACTCTTCCAAACGAAGTTTCAAAATGGATGGCTTTCAGTTTAGTTTTCAGTGTACATTTCCAAATACTGCAGCAGAAGGAGTTGTGAAAGTACAGCCAATGCTAGCCATTTAGAAGGATTTAAAGTGCGAAAGGACAGCGAAGAAAGGCGGCAAATTACACCAAAGAGAATCCTATTTAAATTATTTAGCAATTTAAACTTTGAGCTTGGGAATAACTTGCCCTTAAGGACCTCAAAGAATGGCCTGAAATAAGAGTGTAAAATACCTCATGATTCAAGTTAAGCTGCAGGCTACACACTCCAGTTTTCACATTTCACACACGGTTAATCAAAGTGAAGAGGATTAAATAATAATAAAACAAAGAACAAAACAAAACAATACCTTTGCCAGCTGCCTGATTCATTCGGATCGAAAACTTTGTCTGCCAGCCAGTTGCCGGGGCAATCTGAAATTAAATTGCATTCTATTGACTTAAATTTTCATTTAGCATTTGCCAGAGATATATGTATGTACATATCACAGACAATGCTTTGATGGGGAGTGCAAAATTGAGTGCAAATATTGCAGGTGAATGTGAATACATTCGTTCAACTGATTACGATTACCTGGAAAAGCTGCCGGCGGGAGTGAACTAACATTCAGATGAAGACATTTATGTTGAAAAGCAGCTTAAGCTAAAGCATTGCAATTTTCCTTGAGTGCGAGCTGGGATGGAAATGGAAAATGGTGAATGGTAAATGGGAATGGGAAACCGGAGGGAAAAACAATCTGTTGCAATTTAACTTTCTTGTTCTTATACTTCATCGCCTCGTGTCTGTTGCCTCTTGATGTTTTATTCATTGTTCTTTTCCGATTATTTCTCATTGCAGGTGAGTTAACTCGGAATTGATGTGATACGCCCCTTTCAGACGGGCTGAAATGGTAAACCTAAAAGGGTTAATTAAAAGCCCCTTTCTCCAAGTATGTATATGGGATATATATACCATTAGAATCTTTTAATTATTATATAGAAATAGTTATCAGTTGAAGTTTAAAAAGAAGTGATTGAAAGTCGAATCAAACAAATAAGAAGTTTCTACGGGTTTCAAATCGTTTATAGACCTGTCTAAAAGTATGCAATGAAATATTACAGTTACCAGATACGAATGAGTTTTGTAGCATACTTCTAGGCACTTTTAAAAACGTATTTCAATTCTTTAGTGATAGTTTTTCTTTCTCTTCGAGTATTTCAAGTTCAGAATTTTCACTTGAAGAGCTTTAACCTTGGCTGGGTATTCCCCTTGTAGGCGATTTTTCCCGCCTTTTGCTCTCTCTCTCTTTATCTTTCCTTTCTGCTTTCCTTTATTCCATCCGCTTCACTTTTCACTTGGTTTGTTTTGCCCATTTTGACGTTGGCTTGTTTTGCTTTTCGTGTCCTACACATGTCGGCAGCTAATAATCGAATTGTGTTACTCCCCTCTGTCTTTCTCTGACCCGCGAAACCCAAAGGCCTATTCAACCAACACACCCACTTTTCCGCCCGTCCATTGGCCATGCAAATTACAACGGGAAAACGAACCAGAGACGAACAACGGCAGACCCAATCGAACAGGGGACGACGACGACGCATTGAAAAGCCAAAAGCGCAGACAACTGAGCCGCTTGTTCAAGGTGGAATCAGACGAGGAGCAGGCGAAGCGAGTAAATGGGAAATTCGGTGAAGAACTGGCCCCCAAAAATGGCCAAGTGGGAACACACAAACACAACGAGGAGAGCAACAGCAAACAAAACGAAAACCTGAACAGTGGCTTGAGAAAGTAAAATATTATTGTTGTGTATCGACAAAGCTTTAAAATGTCTAAATATGAGTTACAAGAGTATCAGGTTTTTTAAAAACTCTTAAAAGGCTGCCCAAAAGTATGCTACAAAAAAACATACACCTTATTTGGCATCTGAAAATGCCATTGCATACTTTTCGACACATTTGTAAAGGATTTGCTGGAGAACCCTATTTAATACCAATTTTATAAGTGCAAACGATGTCCCTTGGGAATGTAAAATATTATTGTTGTGTATCGACAAAACCTTAAAATGTTTAAATATGAGAAACAAGAGTATCAGGGTTTTAAAACTTTTAAAAAGCTTCCCAAAATTATGCTACAAAAAATAAACATCTAAAAATTACATTGCATACTTTTCGACACATTTGTAAAGAATTTGCTGATTTTATAATTTATAAATGCAAACGAAGTCCCTTGGCTCCTTTTTGGCAGCTTAGATCCCGATTCAAGGCTAACAAATAGTTTGGCAGTTAAAATTTCAATTAAATGTCAATCGATTTCAACCACTATGCAAGGCAAGCGGTCACCAGTTGGAACCAAAATCCAATGAGAACGGCCAACACTGACACTCACCCGGCTCGCTGTTCGCTGCTCGCTGCTGTTGTCCTCCAATTGGATCAGTGTTCATGTGTATTGGTATTTGGGCATTGGTATTGGCTTTGCCATTGGTATTTCTGCATTGTTGTTGGCCATGTTTTCGAACCGTTTTGACCAGTTTCATTGTCAATAGTACAGGGTCAACCAGGGAATGTCCAGTGGACAAAGCACTTTGAAAATGTGCAGCATAAAGCCAAATCTTAACGAATTAAGCAAACGGAATTTACTTTGTTTTCTAACTTTGTTTTTTTTTTTTAACTTTTAACTGTGAAAATAAAAAAATATTTCTCTCTCACTTAATAGTTTTCTCTTTGTGTCTTTGTTCTGTCATCAGCGAAGCGCCCCCGCCTTTTGTCTCCTTTCTTTTTTCTTCTTTCTTATCTGGCTTTCGGTGGGGAGCAGAGGAAACTTGAGTTCATATTTTGTTATGCGGCCACGCCCCCCTGACCAAAAACGCCCACACGGTCACAGTCACAGCAGCCGCTGGCACCTTAATGCAAATAGTTAGATTGTTTTTCCCAAAAAAAAAGAGCAAAAATAAAAAACTACCCTGTAGGAAATAAATAGTTGGTTGTTTGTTTTCCCAAAGATATAGATTTAAAAATTAGCACATAATTAAAATTATTTTAAAGAAATTTATAATAATGAAGTCTTTATAATAATAAGTTATCAATCAAAACACACAAATTTATAACTTAAAATAATAATAATAGTAAATAAAGGAAATGTATTAGCTGTTTAGCTTCAACAACTAAATTTACTTAAATTTTTGCAGATTCAAAAATACTTCAGTATTTTCCTAGTATTCTAATGATTTCTTGTCAACCAAAGGGCATAATCCTAGTGATTGTGCTTCAACCAAAGCACATAAGCTTTATTTTTAAGAAATTTAAAACTATATCATAAGAGTCTTATTCATCTTATAAATATGTAAACTTCAACAAGAAAGTTCAGTATATTTTTTTTTGTCTTACAAAAATACTACAGTATTTTCCAAGGACCTTCCAACTAAAGCACACAAATAAGATTATTTTAAACAAATTTATAACTCTCACATAATACAAATTCCTAGTAAATAAATAAATAAATTAATAAATAAATAAATAAATACAAAAATTAATAGAATTAGAAGTAACACCGAACATGTTTCGCTGCAACTGCAAAGTTCATTATATTCTTCGGACTCCAAAGAAAAATACTGCAGTATTTTTCCAGTATTTTCGAACTGCTGCAACTACAAAGTTCTTTATATTTTTCACACTCCAAAGAAAAATACTGCCCTATTTTCCTAGTATTTTGTAACTAAAAGGTACTATTAACATCGAGTTACTCTATTCAGAAGCTGAGATTTGCTTAAATATATATGCATACATATATATATATATTCTGTAAGATTAAACAACGCTGAGGGGAAGTGAAGGGATAACTAGATTGGGTGGGCGGGAAAGAGAGAATGGGAGAGAGCGTCGTCTTTTGCATTATTTTATGGCCTTAAGCAAATTATTTTTCTTTGCCAGAGTTTCTGGTTAAACTTTTCTGCTGCCAAGGAAGTTGTTTATGTGTGTGCGGGTGTATGTGTGTATGTGTGCATGCATATTTTTACGAACAATTTTAAACTTACTCCTTTATGGTATTTTTTTTTGTTATTTTTGGTATTTTTGTTTTGCTCTTTTATTTCTCTCCTTTGTATTCTCTATCTCTGTGTGTGCTTGTGTATGTGAAGCGGATAAAAACTTTGTGCGGAAAAGTTGCATTCAAAAAATATTTTGGATTATTCAAGTATGGCTGGCCAACAGCTCGCTCCCCTTCTAAATTCTTCTCCCCTTTGTGATTTACCCTCTCTCTCTCTCTCTCTTTCCTTTCCCTTTTCTGCAATTTTCAACTTTTCATTTTTTGGCTGTTAAGATTGCGCTCGTAAATCGCTGGGTCCTCAAGGGACTGTCATTAAAGTTAGATGGAGGAAGATGGCGTATGGCTGCCGGTTTGGGGGAAATCAGAAGTGAGAAAGAGACGGCCAGTGTACCTGCAGAAAGAGACGAAAAGAGACGATACGGAGTTATCTTGTCCTTCGGTGCGGGGCTTTTAAAACGGGAACACGACTCAAATGAAATGCCATCAAGTGAATGGCGAAAGTCACGTGCCAGCGGCTGACGAAAAACAATTCCAGCGAGTGCCAACATTTCAGCTGTGGCATGCCTCAAACTCAAACTCAAACTCAAACTCAAACTCAGGCTCTAGCTCCAGCTTTAACTAAGCCCAGGCTACAACTGTAGAACACCGTACAATTTCAGTTTACACGCTGGAAAATAACTGAAAAATAACTCAGAACTGAAAAAGTTTAAGAGAAACTTCAAAATTCCATGCGTCATGTTTTGCTTTTAGTAGAAAATAGGAATTATGTCTTATAAATTAATACAACCGATATTTTCTTTAATTAAAAATGCAAGAGTGCTACAGAATTCACCAAGGCTTTGATCTCTCTTTAAATAGTTTTTAAAATTTTACTGACTTTGTAAATAATTTTGCATATTTCCGGAATTCGAAAAAAAACCGAAAAAAGTTTTATAATACTAATAGTTTTTTTTTTTTGGTGTAGCCACAACACCTGCCTTCTGGAATGTAGACACATTGTGACATATGACGAGGTCTCTCACTCTGTCTAACATCTCTGCCTGCTATCTCTCTCTTTGGCGCGCTGTCCCCACGCTGGGACATTCCATTGCGGAAATTATGTACCAACATACCAATGCACAAAAACACATACGTTCAAGTACAGTGGGCACTCAACTGTGCAGATGTCTTTGTATAAATTAGGCTGAAACTATACCCTTGGTTTTATAATTTTAATCAGGAGAGACAGAAGGAGTTATTTTGACCTTATAAAATATATGTTTTTTTGATCAGCATCAACAGTCGAGTCGATCTAGGCATGTCTGTCAGTCCCTTTCTACGCAAACTAGTCCCTCAGCTTTAAAGCTATCCGAATGAAACTTTGAAGATAGTCTTCTATATACTCTCACTCGTAAATAAAGCGAAACGAGCCGGATCGGACTACTATATCATATAGCTGTCATTGGAACAATCGGAACATTTTTAGAAATAAAAATATACCTGCTGATCTTCAAAATATCTTAATATTCTTTGGTATATGAGCATTTTGTATTATTTTAGAATTTGTGGTTTAATTTCATGATAATTTTCTTAATAATTCGAGAGCTACAATTGGTAATTGTTTGCTATTGATGAGGTCTCACTGTATCCGCACGGCGATGTCACACTCACGCACATCCATTTGAGGCTGACATTCCTGCGCCTGTGGCACGTTTCGTCCGACGTTTGCACATTGCCAGGATATAACTTGATCCTTAATGAAGACATCCAAACACACTCGCACACACACACACATAAGCATCAGGCTATATGTTTGCTGAAATGGATGAGTGTGTGCGTGTGTGAGCGTGGGTGCCACAAGAATACGAAAATTATTCAATCAATCAGTCAAATCCATCAAGCAATTTCCGTAAATTAGTCGACTTGATGATTTCGAGATTTCTCTTCTCGGGTTTTTCCAAGCTTAGCTACCACTTTAGTGAAAAAAAAAAACAGGAATATCTTTATAAATCTTTTAATATATATTTTTACATTTTTTAGTAAAGTTTTAAGAATTTCTTAGGATTAACTACAAATTTAAGTAAATCTTAAAGGCTTCATCAAAGAGCTATATGCATCTCCAGCTTATGCGTATAAAAGTCATTAATTTTATGGATTTTGGCTTCGGATATAATGGCAATAAACTTTAAAGTTCAGGGCCAGAACTGAAATTTAAGGTCACCAATGGCAAAAGTCATAAATTTGACCAAACGAATGTTAGATGCAAAAGAGGAAATTTTTGGCTTACAATGATGGAAAGATATGAATATCTAATTTATGGCATATTGATATATATATATATATTAAATATAATTTATTAAATTGTAATACATACAAAAAAGGCTGTAAATAATACTACTATTCACCTTGTTCCTGATCCTGTCTCCGCAAAATGTTATTTAATTCCGTTTATGTTCTCAGTTTCGCATCGCACTTGACATTCCTGCTTGTCATCCATCAATCTGAGCTGCGGCTCATTAAATCCCAAAAAAAAAAAAAAAAAAAATCAGAGAAGAAACAGCCCGAAAGTTGCCGCTGGCTGACCTCTGTCCTTCGACATTCCCCCCTTTATCCTGGCCCCGCCTGGTGCCCTTTCTCGCACTTTCTGGCAGCTGTTGTAATCCGTTTAAAGTGTTTTTGCGGGTTGTAAACATTTCGACTTTTAATTCACTGACAGCGGCTCTTCACTGTCTCCCTCTCCCTCCCTCTCTCTCTCTCTTATTTGTGTATCTGTCTCTCTTTCTGGGGCTGACCACCGGCTTTGAGGTTTTTCCTGAGCTGGGAGCGTGGTGTCACCGTCGAATGAATGCTTTTCGGGTTTACCTTTGTCCGTTAAGAGTTTAATTTGCAAATAAAATGTTGCCAATTAGGCTGGAATAATACCAATTCTTTAAGGTAAACCAAAAATAAATGAAAATAAATTATATTTAAATTAAATTGTAACCAAAAAAGCACAAAGAAAATATATTTTTGAAGTATTCCTGTAAAATCTTTCATCTTTTAATTAGCAAGAACTTAAATGAAATTAATTGATTAAATTTGCATGTACTTAACCCGTTCTCAAATCCTTAACCTTGCAATTGCGCCCAATTCTAGTTTTTGCATGAAATCTAATGGGTTAAGTCGGGGTTTTAGCTTCAGGGTTTGGCTGGTCTTCAGGATTGTTACAGTAGCAGTGGGTTATGTCAACGCGTTGGACTTTAATTAATTACCGGGAAAATTGTTAATATTTGTTCAGCCCTCTCTCTCTCACGCTCTGTCTTTCTGGCTCCCTTTTGCCTTCGCCTTCGTCGAACAAAAGCAAACATGACAAGGATGGAGAAGCCAGTTTGGAGGGGGGAGAGAGGAGAGAAGGGGAGAAGGACCATGCTGAGTGCTTTGTCGTGTGGTCGTAATTTAATTTTTGCTGCAAAAACAGTAAAGAACGCTTTGGTGGCAAAGACGTCTCGACTGTGAAATACCCTCTACATGTAATCTATGTTTATATTTTTTTTATGTTTGTGTTTTAATTAGTAGCTTTTAAATGATATATACATTTGTGGTGCAATTCTAAAAAATTCTATATTATATTATTATTAATATTAGTATACATTTCGTTGGATATATTTGATTAATATTTATTATTTTTTGTGCCAACCGGCATACCCTTAGCCCCAACGAATGCAGGGTATTGAAAAGAGGGGCAGGCAAATCAGCCAAAAGTGAAACCCACACCAAAAGGGGAGGCGGAGAGTTTAACAAGAGAGCCTCTCGAAAGTATGCAATGCCAAATTATGCTATGTGTGCGCGTGTGCATCTGTGTTTGTGTGAGCGGATGTACATGGCAAAATGCAAAATAGTGCTGCAGAGGCCACACACACACTCACGCACACACAGGTGCATAACCAAATACTTGCACTAAGCCAAATGGGAGCTGCAAAAAAATGTACACATATGGAGATGAGAGAGCGAAAAGTCCTGGTCGAAAATGGAAATTCCCTTACAAAAAACATAGTTTAAAGTTTTTACAGAACTCTTTATGGTTTATTTTATATTTTTCATTTTCTTGTTAAAACCTTTTATTTATAACAATGAAAAATGAAAACATATTATTTCCCCGCTTGGCAAAAGTTAAAACTCATCAAAAACTTCATGGGGCTTCAGCGAGGGTATTGCAAATGAAAAAGATTTTCCGCTGTCCATTTCATTAACATTTCTGCGGCTACCTACCGCCAGGTACGTGACTTTTCAGGTGCGCGGATTGTGTGTGTGTGGGCGATATTCAATTGAAGCAGGACCAACGGAAAATAAAAACTTGAAAAAAAAAGAAATGAAGGAAAATCAACGCACACACTGACACTCTCTGACGTATGCAAACATTTGAGGCCGCGCTGAAAGCGAGAAACTAAATATGAAACGAATTCCAGTGAAGGCCAAACATTAAGCGGCGAGTAAATATAGAAATAAGGTGAAATGTGCAGAAATCTGCATATTGTATGCGTGATCATGAAAAGGATTGAAAGCCGGGCTTAGTTTTTCATTTTCTGGCAAGTAATTGAAAAATTCAAGAGCTAAGGATATTATTTCCACGGTAAAACCTTTGTATATTTCCTAAAAATGCTATAAATATTATTTAAATATTATTAAAAAAACAATTTTCCTAATTATTCTTTAAATTTTTGCTCATTTAAGATGATGGAGCACGCCTGGCACAACTACAAGCTGTACGCGTGGGGCAAGAACGAGCTGCGCCCCTTGTCGCAGCGTCCCCATTCGGGCAGCATTTTTGGCTCCTACGATCTGGGCGCCACGATTGTGGACGGCCTGGATACCCTGTACATTATGGGACTGGAGAAGGAGTATCGCGAGGGTCGCGACTGGATCGAACGGAAGTTCTCCCTGGACAACATCAGCGCTGAGTTGAGTGTCTTCGAGACAAACATTCGGTTTGTCGGCGGCATGCTGACGCTGTACGCCTTCACCGGGGATCCGCTGTACAAAGAGCGGGCCCAGCATATTGCTGACAAGCTGCTGCCAGCCTTCCAAACGCCCACGGGCATCCCCTATGCTCTGGTCAACACAAAGACCGGCGTGGCCAAGAACTACGGCTGGGCATCCGGCGGCAGTTCGATCCTCTCAGAGTTTGGTACCCTGCATCTGGAGTTCGCCTACCTGAGCGACATAACTGGAAATCCGCTGTACCGGGAACGGGTCCAAACCATCCGACAAGTGCTCAAGGAGATTGAGAAGCCAAAGGGCCTGTATCCGAACTTCCTTAATCCCAAGACGGGCAAATGGGGACAGCGTGAGTATAGATTTAGCTTTAAGGAATAAGAATGTTTAACTAACTAAGATGATTTTGTACAGTTCACATGTCCCTGGGCGCCCTGGGCGACAGCTACTACGAGTACTTGCTGAAGGCCTGGCTGCAGTCGGGCCAAACGGACGAGGAGGCGCGCGAGATGTTCGACGAGGCCATGCTGGCCATTCTGGACAAGATGGTGCGCACCAGCCCCGGCGGACTGACCTACGTCTCTGATCTAAAGTTCGATAGGCTAGAGCACAAGATGGATCATTTGGCCTGTTTCTCGGGTGAGTAGCAGCTGGGAATCTTTTTATTTTACAATTTTTTGAATATTTACTTACATTTTCAGGCGGTTTGTTTGCCTTGGGAGCTGCCACGAGGCAAAATGATTATACGGACAAGTACATGGAGGTGGGCAAGGGCATCACAAACACCTGCCACGAGAGTTATATACGGGCGCCCACCCAGCTGGGACCCGAGGCCTTCCGGTAAGTCCACGCAGCTCACAGTATATAGAGCAAAGGATGTAATTACTCATGTTTCGAATTGCAGCTTCAGCGACGCTGTGGAGGCTCGGGCCTTGCGATCGCAGGAGAAGTACTATATCCTGCGGCCGGAGACCTTTGAGAGCTACTTTGTGCTGTGGCGCCTGACCCATGACCAGAAGTATCGCGACTGGGGCTGGGAGGCGGTCCAGGCCCTGGAGAAGCACTGCCGCACGGCGCATGGTTATTGCGGCCTGCGTAATGTCTACCAGCAGGAGCCGCAGAAGGACGATGTTCAGCAAAGCTTCTTCCTGGCCGAAACGCTAAAGGTAAAGTGTATAGAGCGAAGACTGATCTGGTCCTTGAACTTAACCCAATTCGAATATTTGCAGTACCTGTACTTGCTGTTCTCGGACGACTCGGTGCTGCCGCTGGACGAATGGGTGTTCAACACGGAGGCCCATCCGCTGCCGATCAAGGGGGCGAATGCGTACTATAGGCAGGCGCCCGTAACGCTCCCAGCCTCCAATGCCTCGTAAGCGGGCTTCCCTGGCCTGCCCGTAGCCCGTAGCGAATAGCACCTTACTTAGCTCTCGATAATGGCATACTTAATGTGTGTGGGAGATAGCACCAAACCACCTCCCCCCTCTCCTTCTTTTTTTTTTTTTTTTGTTAGTTTTCTATATAAGTTTTTAGGTAGCTTACACGTACTCTCAGCGGGAATCTTTCAATGTAACATATTTATAAAGCTTGCACATACAAGTATATATATATATTTATATATATGTATATGTAGGAAGCCAAAAAAGAACGGATATATCGTAGTTTAGTTTTTAACTGTTTGCACAAGATTCTCAAATCTATCAATCTCTCTCTCTCTCTCTCTCTCTCTCTCTCTTTGATTTTTTAACTTAAAGAATAATAATAATAATAATCCAAATATTTGACAGAGGCGGTGAGGCGACCTCAATTTCCATTTAAAGGCGAATGATATTACTTACGATATTGATGATATATGATATATGATGATGCATGAATGTGTAAAATGTAAAACTCAGGTGTTCTAATTATGATTTACCTTGCGTTCACAAGGCTCTTTCTGACTAACTAGCCAGCTACGTAAGTAACTCTACGTATCTCTGAAGCATTCTATGTCGCCGTGTCGCGATATATATAGATAATCTGCTGCTTTCCAATTCGAACCTTTGATCACTTTCGTTGTGTAAATAACTTCTTAACTTTCCTCGCAAAATGAAGGCAGACGACGAAAATCGAATTGATATTTATACAGATATATATATATATATATATACAGATATATATTCTTACACAATATTGTTTACTTTGTAGCCTAAATATTTAAGGATAAAATAAATCTAATCTAGGACCTAGCTCCAGAACATCAAGCGAAACGAAAGCGAAACTAAATAAAATATACTTATACGAGGATACAGATAAATAAATAAATATATATATTTGTATTTAACTAAATCAAATAAAACGTAGGCAATTGTTAAAAAATAAACGTAATTATACAATGGCACGAGCTGAGCGAATGGTAATTTAATTTTTAACAAGTGTAAAGATTTTTTATACACGTAAACAATACCAATACAATAATCATATTTATAATTCTATTTATAACTGTAATCCATAGTCGTAAGCCACACGCAGCAGCAGCATGAATTGTAGAAATATTTAATTGTTTTTTTTTTTTAATATTATTATTATTGTAACATGCACAGGCCGTGCTGTGTAAAGTGATCTAACAAGAGTAAACAAAGGAAATAATAAATAATAAATTAGGCTAAGAAATCGAAGAATTTTAAATGAAACATTTTAACGAAACGAAATAATATCAAATTGAATGAAACTATAAACTTGCAAATAATACGAGAGGAAAATCCACTAAAAACATAAAGTAAACCGAAATCGGAACTAAGGATAGTCTTTACACCACACACACACACTCACACACATTTTTTTTTGTTAGATCAAATTAGAATTGCGGCGACGCGTCGCCTAGATTTATCCGATGACAAAATGAAGACGTCATTATCCAGATTCGAATGGAAATTTGTAAATGCAAAATCTTGATTGTAGTGCATGGCCGGCAGTCCCTGAGCTGCTGGAAATGACAATTGTATTTTGCCTAAATCATAGGTTTAATAAAGATCTAATAATTAACTTATAGCCATGGCTTTTTATTTTCCACTTCTTTACATTAATTTTGGGTATTAACATTTCTTGGCGTAATCAACAGAAGATTCGATTTAATCAAGTTCGAGGGAACTTTCTACCTGGAATTGAATCATTTGATCCTAATTAAGATTTATATTCGTGAATACAAGAATTCCTGAATTAGGGAATTCATAAATACACGAACAGAGAATGAATGAATACGTGAAATTAAACTTGAAAGGTATGTAACTTCAAAAAGCCGAAAAAGTCTTACTCTATGAATGTATGCTTGTGTTGATTATCTCTCCCGATTTCTGTTGGGACAGGTTTATATAGGATCTTAATCAATAGGATCCCAGATAAAAATATACTCATTTATTAGAGATCCTCTGGATTATGCAGATCATATGTGAAAGAGGAGTACTGTCTTTTGGAAAAGGTAAGAGGAAGAGCAAAGAAAATGTGAGAGATAAATGGCAGTGAGAGATAGTTGGAGAGTTAGAAAGATGAATACAAAGATATATTTTAGGAGATAAAGAGGAAAAAAAAGGGATCTATAGAAGGAAAGAAATAGAGACAGATAAGGAGAGAGAGAGAAAACGAGATAGATATAGGGATAGAGAAAGATGTTGATGGTAGGTAGGTGTGAAGGTGGTAGATAAAGACGGATAGAGACAGATAAAGACAGATAAAGACAGAGACAGAGATGTGTAGGGAAAGAACGGAACATAGAGAGAAAAAGAAAACAAATTAAAGCTAAGTAATGTATATAGAAAGCTAGAGTAAGAGAAGTAGATGTAGGGATATATCGAAGATAAGTTCTAGATATAGACAGAAATAAAAAGAGAGATGGAGATAGAGATGTATAGGAAGAAAGTAAAAAAGAGAAAGTGAATAAGAATGATTAAATGAGTGAGAGAGAGAAAGAGTGAGAGAGAAAAATAAATAGATAGAAAATGATTAACCGATTCTAAAGAAGCTATAGATATCCATATATGTAAATCAATCTCAACAGCTCGATTTTAATAAAATTAAATGCATTAATAATAGTAAAACTATTCAAACATGTTGAAAAAAGGTTGGGAAAATGCTATTCACCACTTGGATTTGTTGTAGAATCTCAAAAAACATGATCTTTAATACGAGGTACCAAGTTAGACTAATCACCTTTCAAATGAGCTTACTTCATTTGGTTGCGTTTTTGCGTAGCCTACATTAGTTGTCTCTATAAACACGGCTCTTACGACAAGTGTCATTAGAAGCGGCCATGTTTGCTAAGCTTTTTTCTTTCATTTTGTAAATATTTTTCAACGCTCAGTTCACGGATAATGTGTGCATAGTTGGTTTGACTATAACAAGTATTCCCCGATATGCACTAGATATATGTACATATGTAGATATATTTATTTGCCTCATAAGGCACTTGAAGCAGTCATCGAGCTCAATTAATGAGCAGCCAATACAGATGCAAGATACAGGGACGAATGCGAATGCAGTTGAGCCAACGGTGCGTATACTTAATGAAGAAAGCTGCACAAAAGGCGAACACAAAGCACGCGGTGAGGTTAACAACATTCGCCGGCGATGCGAGAACCCGGAAAGGGAATCCGTCGCGACAGTTCGCCAATCATCCACTCGGTCACATCCCGACCTCCTTTAATTAACCCTACTTAACCCGAAAAACGAACTATTAAATAATTTAAATTAATATTATTTTAAATTTAGATAAAATTATATCCAAAAATAATATCATTAAGTTGAACTCCGCATACTTTATGAATATAGAAATATTTATTGTGACAGTTTTGGCGCCTGAGCAATCAGAGGGTTAACAACGATTGGCGGGCAAAGTCCGAATTTTGCCTTCACAGCATAAGATCTCTTGGAATGGGTGAGTAGCGGTATGGAAGTGGACTGGAAGTGGAACCATAAAACGGCGGATCGACGATTGCACTTACCACCCACTCACCGCCCGATGGAGAGAGAGGCAGACAGTGAGAGGGAGAGAGAGCGATAAAGTTGATACTCATTTAGACCGGTCTCTCCGTTTGCTCTCGTTCATTCTCCCTGCCTCTTTGTGTTCTCTGTTGTCATTACTCGCTGTTGCTGCTGTTGTTGTTGCTCTTGCTTCTTTGTTGACTAGACGAGACCGACGCGCCAGCTAAGTGTGTGTGTGTGCTCCTTGTAGCATGGCAATGCCTTTGGTAGAGTAGTTTTACTCCCAAGTTGTTTTTAAAATACTCTACTTTTTTTTAACATTTTATACAAAATTATTTAAAAACCTTTCTCAACAAAATATAGAATCTTCTATCTTAAATGTTTGTATTATAAAAATACGAAAACAACTGCCTTAACAATAAGAACAATATAAGAACACTTGTCTAAAATCTTTAATTTAATTAAAAATTATATATTTAAAAGTAAATATTCTTATATATGTATATTTTGCGATTTCCTTACGTTTAATTAATGTATTATTTCAGCCTGTAGGGTATGTGCCCGTCGACTTCGCCCGCGTGAGACTTAACGCCGCCTCTCTTTGTGCTTGGCTTGTTTTTGTTTTTTGTTTTGGTCGTTGACGTTGCGGCGTCGCTTCTAGCAATCCGCACAGTTCGCATCGGGACTTCAAGCTGAGCAGCAGCGACTCCAGATACAGATACAGCGACAGCACCAGCTAGAGATACAGATACTTTGGCGGATCGACACCAGGGACAGATACACAGATCCAGTCGTCGTTTCATATTTTATTTTTTCTTGTTGTTGTTGTGGTTGTGGTTGTCGAGTGCCAGATCCAGCCAGTCAGTGAAAATGCCGTTCCCCATCCATCCGCCCAAGCAGATGCCGTGCCCCCACTGGCAGCACTTCCCCATCAGTCCGGTGGACAGCAAGCCGAATCCCTTCGACACCATGGGCGGAGCAGCTGCAGAGGCCACCCATTCCGGATTGGGTGCCACCACCAACAAGCCACCGGAGCCGGTCTCCTATCGCTACTGCCTGCAGTGCAAGGCTTCCGGCAAGGAGGTGGGCGGCAACTCCTCCGACCGGGATTAGTGACCTCCACTCGCCTCCGAAAGGTGACATTGCGAATATAGCCGGCGGAGCCATTACCTGTAATCAGCAGCCACTTCACTAGAGGACACTAGAAGCTTTCTTGCTTGGAAATCCAATTAAAAAAGAAAAAAAAAAACCAAACACAACCTTACACAGAGGAAATTATCGCAACTTTTAAGTATCGCTAAGAATAATAATAATAATAACATAACGACATACATGAGGTCCTTGCCATTCCCTTTAATCCTTTGAATTTCTAATTTAGCCCAAGCACAGCTATATCCATACATAACATATATTCTAAGAGTGATCCCATTCCTATATTTTGTATATTTTCTATTCTTTAAAAAGAACAAAAATCTTCGAGAAAAGATAAGCATTATGTGTTAATATTTAGCAACAATATTTTTATGATTTTTTTCATTTAGACCTGACAAAACAAATGTTCATAAAACGATCAAAATACGATCGAAATACCCATTTATATTTCTTTCTGTGTACCTAGTGATTATTTAACCCTAAGCACATGTTCCATTTATATTATTCGCTATATATTCCCCACATCTGTGCAAAGTGTTTTTGTTGTCCATACTTAAGTTAAGGCATTTCGTACGTATTTAATTTGTATTTAGAGCTAAAGACTAAAGTTTTATACATTTTTTTGATACCAATATATATTTGTATAAGAAGCGCTAATAAAAAAACGCACGACGCATTTTAAAAAACGAGTTCTACACAAATACACGGACACCACCAAACACACATGCACAGCATATGCTGCTGGTTGGTTTTTGTGGGTCTCAACTCCGACTTTGTTGTTTGTTTTCGATATCATTTTCGTTTTGGGTTTTGAGTTTTCTGCCTGCCTTCGGTTCTCAGTTTTTATCAAATTTCTCAAGGTCACCGGCTGTGCGGCGACCGAAAGAAGGTGCGATAAGAGCAGAGATTTGATTTTTTGATTTCGAAAATTCGGGAAAGGTCTTCAAGTGTCTTCTCTTCTTTCAGCGCTGTATTTATAACAAGACAAAGTTCAACAAACCGCTGTAATTAAGCGAATAGCCAATGAAAATGGGGGCGTGGCAGGGCGACGGAAAGTCGACGAGAAGGGGTGGCAAGGAGTGGGCCCAAATAACTGCATTCGCTCGCCGCATGCTAAATAATTGAGCACAATTCTCGCCGAGTTCATTTATATGCATGCGAAGATTCGCATACATTGAGAGAAATAACATATTAATGTGGTGGAAATTAATAAATAAATAAATAATAAATAATTAGTATTATTCATTTTATCCATTTGCATATAAAATAGAAAAATTAAACGTTCTAACAAGTTCTATTTTATTCTGACAAAAAATGTTTTTTAAAATATAGTATAGAACTGAATTTATTTATAAAAATTATGCATTAGAAGAGTCCAACTCTGATTTTAAATATTATATTACTTTAAATTGTAATAGCAGAACTTCTTGTGAAATCCGTAATGTTAGATTCAAGTTTTATAATCAGTACTTTACAAATCTGACTTATGGTATAAACATTTTTATTTCTTTCTAGGGATAATCAACTTACAAACCAAGGGAATTTCCTGAAACAGTTTAGTTAGCATTATTTTATAACAATATAAAAGTATAATGATTATTTCAATAAAAGGAAGTTTAGAAAAATAAAATAAATAAATAATAAGTTCAGGCAATAAACTTGATCATAATTTAAGTCCAAGTTGAAATTGGAATATAATCAAAGTAACAAGAATTTTAAATCTATCTAGCTTGTGCATACTTTTTCTCGCTGTGCAGCATTGTATTTATGTAAACACGTTCGTATGCTTTGAACACACATGTCTGTACTATATTTAACCTTATCGTGTGAGTTTGCGAATGCGTGTGCGAAAAAAAAAAAAAAAATAGTAAGCAAATACTGACAGTCAAAAAGTTCACGTTACGCTGCTAATATCCCGATTTGCCGATAGGTGGAATTAGCACATTGAAATGACACATTTCAACATTCAATTTTCGGACTACACATTTCGGCGGTTCGTTCTAATTAATGAATTTATGGGCCAGCATTTTCGGATCTTATCTCCGCTGATACGGTCATTATCAGACTTTTGGGTCTGGCCAACGTGCCCCCTAAAGTTACACACACACAAATTTAGAGATTAAGCGAAAGCAAATATAAATAGCTTGTACAAACACAAATGGAATATATATATAAAGTATAATACTTAAGGGAGATCAAATATCTTTTAATAAATTTAGATAGTTAATAAGAGTAATATTATGAAATAAGATTTCTTGAATGTGATTAACAAAAATGTATTTATAACCGTTTATTTACTTGGAAACCCTTGTTTAAATTATTTTTTTATTTACTTTTTCTCATTGAATTGATAATATTTTTTGAAGGCTTGGCAAAGCTTTTAACTGCTGATCACTTTGTTATTTTTGAGTAAGGGTAGCTAAGCTATGGTACTTGAAGCAAGCTCCATCAGCTGTTTAACTTTCGCGAGCTTTTCGTTTGAATTTTCGCCAACCGGCAATTCGAGGTGACAGTTCAGCTTTTTCACCTAGCATCTAGCTTTTTTAAATAAAAGATAATGGGTTAAAAATTGATCCTTATACTGTACGAGCTGGATAATATTAATATTATTTTAACTGTAAAGGTTGCCTATTTATATACACACGAGGTTGCGATATATTAATTTCAATAAATTTGTTAAATGGCTTTGATTTCGAACTGCTTTTAAGGACATTCCTTTCAGAAGCTTACTGGCGAAGATCAGCCGTTAAAAAGTAAATACATACACATAAATGTGTTTATATATACATATAAATACATAAAATAAATATATTATTCAGTTTCTTGAGACATTACCTATGGGCCCGAAGGGAACTATAAACTTGGCTACAATTTTTTCCTATCGAAAGTCCGGACAGCACTGCTTGCGGCTCTCCATCGCTCTCTGTAATGGCGGCATGCGCCGCTCTCGTGAAGCTGCTTCTGCGAGTGTGCCCGTTAGCTTTTTAATCATGTGCCACGCTCTGCTTTGCTTCTGTGCCGCAGCTTCCTTGGCCCCCTATCATCATCGTACGCATCGCATGGCATTCGCATCCGCGAGAGGAGACGACGCAGTAAAAGTAGCAGTAGCAGCAGCAGCAGCGGCGCAGCAGAGAAGCCGCAGCAGCAGCTGGTAAGCAGCAGCAGTCGCAAAATCGCAAGCAGCAGCCACAGTCGCAGTCGCAAGCAGAGCAGCAAGCAGTTGCAAGGGCGCCGCCTCCGTCGAGTTGAGTTCTACTTCGTTTTCTTCGCTTCTTCCTCCTATTTTCTTCGCTCTTTTTCCACCCGTTTTACGCATTAGGAACGTGTCCTGATTTAGCAGTAGTAAAAATAATATGAAAGTAAAAAAGAAAGATAACAAAAACAACAAAATGCAGCAGCAGCAGCGGCAGCTGAAGAAGAGGAAGCAGTGAGTGGTACAATGGTAAATCGCAACGGTAAATGTGCGACGCGTGTGCCAAATTCCTTTTTAGCTTTTCGCGAATTCTGCTTTCCCTCTCTCTTTCCCCCCTTTCTTTTTTTTTGTTGATTTATCACAAATATTTTATAAGCTGCTGCTGTTGTTGCTAGCTCTTTTTTTTATCAGTGTGTGATGTTTTTTTTTTACAAAAAGTGCGGGAAGTGCAAAAGGAAACAAAATTACAAAATGAAAACGACTGCACAGAAAAGTGCTAAAAATTTACAATAGTCTTAATTAACGGTTGTTTTCCCTTTTGGGTCGCAACAGGCCCCCAATGCCCCATCTCTTTCGCGCTCTCTACCTCCCACCTGCATATCTCCCTACCTCTTCCTCTCTCCTCCTTGTATCCCACTCCTCCTCATTCTCCACCTCTCGCTCTTTGACTACGTCACACATATTCTAAATGGGTGTGTAGGCCGAGTTTAGTGTTGTTTTCATTTTTTTTTTTCATTCCCTTGTAGGCGAAGAGTGTGCGAGTGTGTGTGTGTGTGGAAGGCAATAAAATGTCATAATGGTTGTTGTAGGTTTTAACACCCCCTTCTCCGCCCAACAACCGCAAAAAGCACTCTCAATTAAACAAAAAGCCAGTGAAATATAGCATTAAATATAAGAATACTACACACACAATAAGGAACAAGAGCCTAAAAAAGTAATAATAATAATAAAAAGAATAGGAAAATAGGCGAGAAAGGGACTCCAAAAACGGAAGTTAAAGAGGCAAAGCCGAAGAGATGGAAAAGGAGAAACTTCCGTTGAGAAAGTGACCCAAATATGGAAAGGAAACCACACATGTTTAAGAAAATCCATCCCATAAATAGAAAAAAAGTCAAAGTCACTCTGATACAGAAAATAATACAAAAATTAAAGTAAATGTTAAAAAAAAAGTCTTACAAAAGCACACTTTTTTCTTCCCTTTAAATGGATTTCAATCGCTAAATCGCATTAAAGCATTAAAAACATTAAAAATTATGAATTTAATTAACAATGAAAACACAATAAACGAATTAAGCTCATTATTAGTTCATAAAAATGTGTTAATCAGCAGGAATGAATCCCGTTAAATAGAAACCCGAAATAAATCAATTAAATTTAATTGAAAGAAGACAACAACAACGCAGGACATAAAAATAATGATTAGCAGGGTGTTTTTCGGGGGATAGCAATAAAAATGGCAAAAATGAAAGCAGTGCCATTTTGTTGTAGGGGCATGTCTTTTTATTTCATTTTGCTCCTTTTTTTTTGAAGGAGGAGGGATGTGTGTGCGGCTTCAAGTGCCCCGCCTCGCAACCCCCTTTGAGCCCCATTCTTATCGCTGAAGAGTCACGTTTTTGACCCATTTTCACATGCTGGGCCTAAGCCTGTTCAGATGGCATAAAAGCTGCTGGCTGCTCTTCTTCGCCCATCAAGCCATTAACCCATGCAGCCAGCCACTTAACCCTCGAGTGGCTCTCGCTGATGTAATGCCATTCGATTTGATTTGCCATGGTTAACCAGATTTGCTTGCCATAGCCACAGTCATTCGGCATTTTGCGGTTTCTAGCGCCTATGTAAAGAGCTACACTGTACGAAATTGCTAAGGGACTTGAGATTAATTCGTTTGCATTTCCAAATATTATTGACAAACAGATTTAGCTGGAAATATATATAATTTTTTAAACTATACATTAGCTAACTAACACCTCAACCATATTTATTTATTTTACAACAAATTATAAATATTGAAATTTTTGAAATTTATCCGCAATATTATCCTTCCCTTAAATTATATCCCATTTGTGTATTTGAAAATCTCCGCTACCCCGATTTGTATATTGAAATATATAAACATTTGGCTTGCATCGCATTTATTTTTTTCAGTGGAGTTCCTACACATTTTCAAGCTTTCGAACCCTGCACTTGGCCCATTCATTTTTCTCAGTGCACATATGTTAATGTCCGTGTGTATGTGGATCAGAGTGTAGGATTGCCTGATTACTTGCCACATGGGTGACGAGATAAGTCAGTAAGTTGATGGCCTCAATTTGCGTACGACTCTAATTTGTTTGCTTTTTGGCTCCCATTAGTTAACCCATTGGTGCCCCACCGGGTGACCAGCGCCGACGTGTTGCTCAGCGTATCCCCAGTCGTATGTCCAGTCGTCCACTCGCCGGCCGCAATGAGCCACTGACACGCCCCCGGGGCTTCTCTATCCGGCCATCCCCAGTCGGACCTAACCCCACTTGTCTTATCGCACGTGCCCGCCTGGACATGGAGTAGAAAACTCAACTCAAACCACTAGAGAACTGGAAAGCCATAAAACTGGAAAGCCGAAATTCAAAGCGAACTGACTGAGGCCCCGCACACAAACGCACAGACACACACAGGCGCAAGCATAAGGACTCGTCTATCGGTGAGTATTCCAATTAGAGCAAGGCTGGGCACAAATTTTTCAACTAGAGAGCTCGATAACAAGGATTACATCTAAGGTGCCAGAGAACACACACAGTAGGAATCCTGTTTCGTTATGTTTTATGTTGTTAATGTTATATTTATGTAATTATTCATATTGGTGGTTAGATCCCCACCAAAAATCTTTGGCCAATAAAGGATTACAAAGGATTTTAAGCCTCTAGGGACCTTCGATAGTATTTTTTTCTGGCAGTTTGAAAACAACTAATTATCTCGTTGTCTTCAATTTTAAGAGAAACCATTTAAGTGTTACCTATATAATTTTGTTAAAGAAATCACTTAGAAATTTACTTAAAATATGTCAGAAACTGGGCTACAAAATATTATTCAGGTCTGCTCCGGTTATCGAAATCGTAAAAATTTATCGATTTCGATTTTGAAAAAAGGGATCGATGCTCCCGGTTTCGATATCGTAAGTAAAAAAGCATTTACTTTTATTTCGGCCAGACAAATTTGTTCGTTTTACCAACAGCAAACATCTTATTATATAGAAAACGGGAATACCGATCCACTTTTTTTTTTTTAAACGAAATCGGTGAATTTTTACGATTTCCATAACCGGAGCAGGCCTGACTGTTACACTTAATGTCTCGATTAATTTGTGGCATACTTTAGGCACGCTTTCGAAGAATA
Source organism: Drosophila watanabei (assembly GCA_008042575.1). Classification (NCBI taxonomy): domain Eukaryota; kingdom Metazoa; phylum Arthropoda; class Insecta; order Diptera; family Drosophilidae; genus Drosophila; species Drosophila watanabei. The sequence continues at coordinate 278,887 of VNJS01001491.1, read as the reverse complement.
TTCCGGAAAGAACAAAAAATTCAAAATAATTATTATTAAAATTCGTTCCATTTCAGATAGCCCATTGGCTGGGCTTTACTCCAAACTGGCCCATCAATTTTGGTTCTCCTACCCGCCACCGGGCGCTGGCGGCGGTTCCTCAAGTGAGTTTTTCGGTTTCTGCATGTGGGGCATCACTTTGGTTTGGACCCTCTACCACTCGTTATCCTCCATAGTCCCCTCAAATCCAAACCAAACCCAAACCCAAACCCTTAACAAAAACCAAAACCAAAACCCAAACCAAAAAACAAATGAAACCGATCCCATTTCGTTTGTGTTGTTCGTCCCTCGATGTCTATGTATTCTGATTGATCGATATAACCGAAAGTGATCATGATATAGCCCATGTTTAGTCAATAGGCAGTGCGATTATCGTTTATTCCTTGGTTATTTCCTTTTATACGTATAACTAGGCCATCCTGTGAGTCCTCTCTCTGTATATCTATCTGTATTTTATATATATATGTATATTATCCTTATATATGCATATGTCTGTATGTGGTACGTTTGTTAATAAGTGACTCCTCTCTTCGCATAACATATATAAACCTAGTTGTGTGCGCCACATATATCTCTCTATATATATTGTCGTATATATACGTAACCGATGATTTCCATTCCCTTTTGTTGTTGATCTTAGTTAGGTAAATATATAACTTATATAGCGTATCTCATTTGACTGTAGTCAAGGCCAAGAAATCTAGAACCAGAGCCATGAATCGAAGAGAGAGGTAATCGGGCACAGTGAATAGGTTGTAGAATTATCATCCCTGTTTTCCCTTAGTTTTCTTTGAGTTTTCCCAAGCGGCAGCTATACGATTTCATAAGCAATGCAGTCATCTTAAAAGTGGGGTTTGGTCAACAACTGGACAATCTTTAAAAAACAATGAAAATTCGGTTATCTAAGATGACAAATTGATCGGCCGGTTATGAGTATCAATGGGCTTGGTTGTTGGCTACTTCCCAATTGATAAGGCTAAGATTTAGTTTAAATTCAAGTACTAATAATTAAAGATTTGTGTTTTGTCCTTCTTTTCTTTGCTCTTCTTTGATTGTATTGTCTTCTATTTTTGACACACAAAAAACTGTAGCCAGTTCTTATTGTAAACGCATAAGGAATAAAGCATAACAAACACAAAATACAAAAAGAAAAATTTTAAAAAAGAAACAACAAAAATTATATATCTATCAGAATCGAATCAAATACTTAAAAGAACTATACAGAGATTGAGAGAATCTTCGTGAGCTAGGCGATCGCTCCCTCTCTCTCTCACTCTTCAGCATCTCTCTATCCCGCTCTCTCTCTCTGTCTCTTCCTATCTCTGTCTATCTATATGTATCTATCTCTTTCTAAAAAGACACACACAGACACTCCGCACTCACCTAACGGTTTTAAAGGATTCCATTCCAATCGTTCCGGTTTCGCGTCGCGATCGTGATCTAAAAATTAATTAAATGCAATTAAAATCGTTAACAAGAAATAATATCAAAATCGACACAACAACAATTACAATAACAACAACAAGAACAAGAACATCAACAACAACAACAACAACATCATCATCACAACAAGTACAACAACATCTGATACACTTTGAGGTAAGGAAGTATTTCTTTCTCACTGTCTCACACACTCCGCCTCTCTCCGTCTCTCTCTCTATCGCTCTGTCTCTCGCTCTCTGTCTTTCTCCATCTGGTCTCGTAGTGTTGGCTAAATGGAATTTCCCCCATTAACCCATACAAAAGAAACATACCCTTTAAAAAACCCTTTTTAGACCCGAAAAAATAATACATGAAGCCCCTTGCATACATAGTTGAAAGTGATTCTGTTATTCCGCCGTTCCGTTCGTTGGTCGTTCCGTTACATGTAGTTCGTTTCGTTCCACGTTTCTTGTTTCCCCTTAGTTGTATTTTGTCTTTCTTTTGGTTGGATTTTTTGTTGTCGCATATTTTGTAGCGCTTTTGAGTTGTTGATGCTGACGACGATGACGATGATGATGATGACGATGATGATAAGGATAATGATGGACTATAATGATGCCCCAACTGTGTGGGGGCACACATAGAGGTGTGCATGAATGGATTGGGGTCAAAGGAAAGGAAAGTGTTCTCACGTTGGCTGTCAACTTGTGGCATCCAGTGTTCCACTTCACTCTTTGAAATCGCCCAAAGTGCTGAGAACGTGGGCTTTTAATGGGCAAAGTACTGACTCAACAGTGACAGTAGAATTATGTAATGAATGAGTTAATGCACTGACGGAATGCATTACAAAAATACCCTTCAGTGAAAGCTGTACACTAATTAAAAGTTTAAACAAAACTGGTCTTAATATTATAAAACATTTATATCATGCAATGGCTGACATGGTCACACTATCAATACTATAAGCAGCGTCATGCTTCATAACTTGGAATGGTCACACTGGTGTATTGTTCATCCTTAATGAAATATATCTAAATTTGTTGATTTAAAGCCCGCTTTCGTGGCCCAAATTTAATGTAATATAAAAATAATACTTTTAAATTAATACAAATGCCGCTTTGGCCATCGCTGCTGTGTTTGCCGATGGCTAACGGTTCTTGTGGTGGGTAGGCTAACGGTTCTGAAACGGTATAGACAGCAACCGGTTGAAGCCAAGGCCAAAGCTCAAAGCTCAAATATGCATGGCACCATATGTACATGTACAAGCCAAATAAAACCTACGGGCAGCAAACATTTGTTGAGCAGTTGGCCGCAGACCGCTTCTCTCTGTAGATATGTAGATACATAAGCCACAATAAATACTAGATAAATAACTAAAAGAAAAAGCGTAAACTTTTTAAGTTCTCCCAGTTGTAGTTATAAAATATGTAAAGGACTAAAGCTTAAAGTCACTCGAAAACTAACTCAAGCGTTAACTGAAGCTCAAACTCAACCGCATCAAATGCCTTGAATGCTACTTAAAAGTGTGACCAGTATTTCGCAAAGTGCGCCCTCATCCTGGCCACACTGCATAATTTTCTTTCTTTGCCGCGAAACGCTTGAGCTTAGAAAGCAAGCCAAGATGCCACTAATTGGGCCGCGGTCAGTGTCTAGTGTCGAGTGTTTAGTGTTTAGTGTTTAGTGTTTTGGGTTCACAGTGTCTTTCCGTTTTACAGTCTTTCAGTTCTTCAGCCGTTAGTCCGGCGCGCTTAGCGCTGTTCAGTGTCAGTGTCGCCTGGCTCTTCGAGGGCAACTGACGGCTGTTGATTCTTCCACGGCGCACCTGTCACCTGTCGAAAGGTGCGTAGGGTGGAATGTCGCCGCCCCGCTTGAGTCGCTACTTGATGGCCGTTCGTGGGCGCGACGGGGAGCGTAAGTAGGCGGCAGTTCGGCAAAGGGGGCGCGCGTTTCGTGGCCTTCAATAATTGTGTTTATTTTAGTGTGTGTTTTGCCAGCTGTAGATGCATGCTGCAAGTGTTGTTTTTTTTTTATGTGTTCGTTTTTTTTTTTGTTGTTTCCTCCTTCCCTGTACTTGTATGCCTCCAATTAGCACTTTCACCATGTGCATGTGTGTGTAGTTTGCATATCCAATGACAGAAAAAATTAAAAATTATAAAAAAGAAACAGAAAATCTATAACAAATTACTATTGACAACAGCTTGAACATTGCCGTCTCTCTCTCTCTCTCTCTCTCTCTTTCCCGTCTTTCTCTTTCTTTCTCTGTCTCTCCCACTCTCTGACTCTCGCTTTCTTCCCCTCTTGTTTTCTGTATTTATTACTGGTACTAACCTTGGTTCTATCCAATAATTCTTCATTTCCGTCCTATTTCCTATTTTTAATTTAAAAATGTATTTTTTGGTATATTTTTCGGTATTCTTCTGGTATTTTTCTTGTAAAAAATTGTATCTCACCCTCCTGTAGACAGCAAAAATTCGCAGACGGACGAGGAAAAGCAACGCGATCGACAGCGCAACGAGCGAGAGGCCAAAAAGGAAGAGCAGGACGCCATCAACTACAAGGTGAGTGTGTGGGTGTGTGCGTCTCTCTCTCTCTCTCTGTCTCTGCCTCTCCCTATCTATTTCTATCGCGCCTAAATTCGGTGTATATCCGTATGTGTGTGTGTGTGTGTATGCTCGCAACGCGTGTGAAATTCCAATAATGTATTTATAATCGAAACTAAATCGAAAAACGAATCGAAAAAGAAAAAATCCTACTATTATAAAAAAAAACATTAACAAAATTTAATGAAAATTTAACGAAAAGAAAGCAAAATAAGAAATATATATATACATATACGAAAATCTGCTAAAAGAAAATTCAAATCAAAATGAAGCAGCAATAACGATAACGATAACGATGGCAATGCGATAACCACTTAACCTGATAGTAAGAATGCACTTTGCGACAATTGCATGCAAACAGCGCGACAAGGAGCAACGCGAGGCCCGTCTGCTGGACTTTGAGATACGGCGCCAGCAGAAGCGCGACGAGCAGCAGCAGCAGCGCCAGCAGCAGCAGCAACTGCAGCAGCACCGCGAGCAGCAGCACCAGCAGCGGGAGCAGCAGCGCGAACAGCATCGCGACCAGCAGCAGCAGCAGCAGCAGCAGCAGCGGGAGCAGCAGCAGTCCTCCAGCGAGAAGAGTCCACCCACCTCGTCCACTTCGCAGCAGCATCAGCATCAGGTGCATCAGCAGCAGCAGCGCCAGCAGTTGCACCTGCAGCAGCAGCATCTGCAGCATCAGCAACAGCAGTCGACGGGCAGCGGCAGCAGCAACACCCCCGTCACCCCCAAGTTGCAGACCCCGCCCCCAGATCGCTCGCTGCCGCCCGCCTTTCGCAGCCGCTCCATCGAGCGAGAGATTCTCTACGAGCGCAAGCGATTCTCACAGCCGGAAGCCGGCGAGATCAAGGTTTTCCATCATCAACCCCTGCACAAAGCTCCCCCCATCTCCTCTCCTCCACGATCTGCACTTGCATCTGCCCCCGCACCCCGCACCCCGCACCCCGCACCCTGCACCATGCACCCCAACCGATCCTAGAGATTCCTGGAGAAGAATCGCTGTTTGGCTGCCAGGAGTCGAGCTAATGTCATTGTCTTATTTTATCTTATTTTTTATATGAATATAAAAATGCGTTGTTATATAGTTATTATATTTTTATTATTTCTAAAATATATTTAGAATTGTGGTTTATTTTTCCTTGTTACATAAATATTATTAATTAGTTTTTCAATTAAAATATTGATCTTTTATATCATTTACAATTTGTTAGTCAAACACTTAAGTAATATAAAAATTTACATTCAGCAGTCGATATATGTATTACTTTTGATTGTTAACATAAGGAAGAAAATATTTTTCATATATATGTTTCATTCTATATTTAATTTATTAGTTAAGGCACATATTTTGTACTCATTTGTTGAATAATTTGGATTATTTTTACTATTACTATTACTATTTATTTTATTATAATACCATAATTAATATAGAATTTCCGAAAATCCTAATGAATACATTAAGTTGAAAAGTACTGTTTGTAAAATATTGTTTTTTTTTTTTTTTGTATTTTTTTCGCATTTAATACCTTACAAAAGTTAACCCTTGGTCGATTTCAATCACTCGTCGATCCCCGATTTTTTTCCAGCCTCACAAAAACGTTGTATTAACACAAGATCGTTTTTTCTTTAACATAAAATCACGTCGCACAGGAGCTCGACAGCACGACGACATCATCATCCTCCGCCCAGCAGACTTTTCCGGGCAGAGCAGCGGCGACAGGAGCGGCAGGTGCGGCGCCTGCGAGCGGAAGTGGAAGCGGTAGCGGGACAGCAGCAGCAGGACAAACGACGACATTGGCGGGGCCGCCGGCAACGGCCGCAGCTGCCACAGCTGCCATCATCCCGATACTGCCGCTCGGCGTTGCGACGCTGCGCGATGATTCCACCGAGTCCGAGCAGTCCGTGACCTGTGCGCACAGCCAGCTCGATGCCTACCATCGCATCATGTGAGTAGAATTTTATTTTTATAGAGATCAATTATAATATTCTTATTTAAGTCACTATTGAATTTATTTCATATCAAAATTAAAGCGGTGTATACAATTTATTAGAATATTATGTGGGGAATCATCTTAATTGTGGAATTTCATTTAAATTTATCAATCGATCTATTGATTTTATCGATTTTTATTGACCAAATGATCAAAATGAAGAAAATAGTGAAGAAGAAGATTTATTACCTTAATATAAGTTGTTCATAAAATCAATAAAATAAGGCCTCTTTTACCTATTTGTACAAATGTTGGGATATATTTATATCTTTTGAGTATTTCCACATTCTTAAAATTTAAATTGAAATTAAACATGATAGATAATTTCTATACATTTTACCCAAATTTCAAAGAGAAGTTCCAAATTAAAACACAAGTGCATAGTTAATAATCGTTATCGATAAATGTCTAATGAATCGATGTTCTTAATTGCCACGTTCTCGCGCAATTACCTTGCTCAATCCCAGGTATTGAGTAAATGATTGTTTTAATTTAAAACGTAAAACATATGAATGTATATAACGCCATATAATTTCTCTTTCCAAAATACTGTGAATTAAAAAACAACAACTTCAGCGCTTATGAAATGAAAACAAACTGAATTTTAATCGAACCCCTCGACAGGCATGTGATATTCAAATTGTATTCGGTAAAAATTCGCATGAATCCTGTGAGTGTGTATGTTTTTTTTTCTTAATTTTGTGAGTGCAAGGAGGAAAATATAAAAAAAAAATATTTATACAGTAGAGGGAGTTTTATTTGTGCTCTCATTCGGGTTGCATCATTTAAACTGCGCTCGTTAGCATTAAATCAGGCAACCTTTAGCCTGCGGTCATCGGCGATTTTGCGATTTTACTCGCAATTTCTCCATTATTTTTCTTATTTCCCTCTCTCATTCGCATTCGGCCTCTTTCATTATCTCTCTCTCTCTCTCTGTGTCCGCTCTGTCTGCTGGGGGGCTTTCTCTCTGAAAGCTTGGAGATGGAAAGTGCAGCAATGGAGGGGCAGGGAAAGGGAAAAATCCGCCTCCACCTGACATTCAAGCAGATTTGTTAATAATTAATATGATTAAATAGAATGGAAGGGTGCCTGGGAAACTTTAGCAAAAGTTCTGAGGAAGAGTCCCTCGACTTGCAGTTTTCATTAGCCTCGAAAGTTGCATGTAGAATGTCAAGTCCATGTAGAATTCCAACACGAAATCAAGTATACGCCACGTGACTCCGTGGAGGCAATTGCAGTTGTATGCCCACAGATGGCGCCAATGTGAAAATACTCTCAAAGAAATTGCAATAAACTGAAATGTAATTATTATCTAATAAAATGGTACATGAATCAGTTTGTATATATGTTAAATACGTTAAATATTTAAGGTACAGACATGAACAATGAAGCTGATGTTCAGGCAGCACCCAAGAGAGATGATCAATAATGTTTTTATAATCATTTTCTTTCTTCTTCTTTTATATTTTATTTCTTTTGTTTAATTTAATTTACAGTAAATTGCTTTAAAGTTTAGCAAATGACTAAAAAGGTTAAAGACTAAGACTGATGAATTATTTCAAGCGTATTTAACATATATATTTATAGCTGGAAACGTTTTAGTTTAAAATGATTACTGAAAAGTTTCAACTTTCTCTTTAAGTACTATATACTATTTATTTAAAGTGTATACAATTTACAGATTCCTTTGAAATGTGCCATCTAGTTAGCTTGATATTAAATGCGTTCAAGGTCTTGCAAGGTTTTATGTAACAACTTGAATAATTGAAACTACAACTTAACTTGGCTCTGTGCCTCTAATTCTCGTTCTCGGACAATCAGGGGACCCAGCTGCCCTTCAATTTGACTCGGCGATTGTGATTGGCAAATTACATGTTGTCAGCCTGGCCTCAAATTAAAATAGTTAATTTTTCATTAGGACTAAGTCCTTAACAGCAAGTGGCCAGCGCCCACACATATGCGTATATGTACGTACGTACATATGGCCGGCGCCCAGGTGCATTCTCAAACATTACATTACATTTATTCCTCCTCGGCCGAGGCTATATTGTGTCTGATTTGGCACAGCTTGCAGTCTGCCATCCACAGTTCCGGCCATCGGATCGAAGCAATTCCACCTCCACATTAGCTATTGTTTATGTGGAAATACTAGAGCCTGCATTGGTAAGTCAGTAAGCGACTAATAATTGCCGGGCTTTCAGCTGTTAAATTCGGAGGAACGCCGCTAAGTGTTCCTTAATATTCGAACGACCGACCTCCGTGCATTGTGTATTTAAATATATGCCATATATACCGCGTGTAGTAAGTGCTCTCGCTGGGTGTTTGTAATGGCCGTTGGCAAATGACTTCTTCGCATTTATCCATTATTCATTATTAATATCCTGGGGTATGACCGCACAGCATATATGTATATATATATGCACATATATATTTGTACATGTTTCTGAGTAAGGTCGCCAGCGGCGCCATTTGTGCAATATTTGGATTGCTTCCAGCCAAGTTCCCACGGAGACTGGCGGTTGCTTCTAATGCATTTTCCCACAATTAAAAAAGAATTTTCTAGGACTAATTGCTATTATTAAAAAGTAGAAATTGATTGATTGCAAGTATCAAATATTTTCCATTTGGATGTATTCGAGCACTCAGGAAATATATATATTTTGTGTGTTAAATTCATGCCACGATTTCATATGCACTGGAAGTGAATTTATATTGCCTACTTATGAGGGCGACCGTAAAGTCCTCCTCCAAAGATATCGCCTGAGAATCTCACCTTAAGGATGTGTGGGATGTGAATGTGATCGGTGCTTGGTAAATATTTATGCGGCAGTTATATGCATGTATCGGCTGCATACATATATACTTGTACAGTAAATAGGGAGAGTATACATATGTATATTAGATTCTTGTGTGCATTGGATATTTATCCTTAGGCAGAAGGAGAAGGAGAGGCCATGTAGGCCCCAGAGAAAAAGCGGAAAAGGCAATCTCGTAAAAAACACGCACTGCCATCCATCTACACACACACACACACACTGGCTGGAATTGTCATTGCAGGACACCGACTCACACCCCGGCAAGCACTCTCGAAGACAGACTCCCATTTACTTACACTCCCACATGGAGAATAAAGAAACATGCCGGGCCAATTTGCAACCGCAAAAGAAGAAACACTATTGGGAGCGTGTGAGAAGGAAACAGAGGAAGAGAACGATAGAGAGCGGGAAAGAGAAAGAGAGAGGGCGGCCTATTGATGGTGGGCTTTGCCGAATTGGGACACGTGCGTTTCTCCAAAATTCACCACAAAAACAGAGAGGCAGCCGAAAAAAAAGCTCGGATGCTCAAATGCTTGGAAATTGCGCGCGCTGGCTCTCTCTTGTGTCCCTCTCTCTCTCTCTCTCTCGCTCTTTGGGCTCTCTGTTGCCCTTTCTCTTTCTCCCTGTGCGAGTGTTTAAAAATTTAAACAGAACCTGAATCGGAAACTAAGTCGTCCTAAAATTAATAGAGAAATTACTATCAATAAAAGTCCCCGAAAATTGAGTATTTCCTGAAAAATGACGAATGATTGGAATTGGAATTTTACTCTTTAAAACTATATAGAGCTTCGATTGAATAATTTTTTTGTATATTTTTAAAGTCTTTGTTCACAGTTTTCCTTTAAACAATATAAAGATTTCTAATGATTTTTAATAGATAAAGAATATCTATTAAAGATTTGTTGTGGTTGATGGGGAAAATAAAGCTTAAAAAATATAAAAAAATTTTATATACAAGTAGAAAATATTTTTAATTAGAGATAAATATTTCAAATAATTTTATGCAAAGTAAGCAAAATAATTAAAAAAAGTAACAAATTTGGTAAGAACACTTGAAGAATCATGTTATGTTATAAACTAATAAGGCTGAAAAATCTAAGTAATTTTATATAAAAATTTTTATATAATCACAATAAATTGAATTATTAAACATTAACTTATTTAGATGATATATAGAAGACCAATTATTTTATCAGGTATTTGCTGAATTTTATATTTTATTTTTACTTTATTTATTTTTATATTTACTGAATATATTTATTTTTTTTTAGGGTATTTCTAGTTCGACCCTCTTGTTGACTCTTCGCCTGCTCATGTTTTATTTTCGTTTTGTTGTTTCTCTGCTGTTTCCTTCGGTTTGCAAATAACACGTGCATTTGTCGTAACTGTCCCCTTTTTCTTCACCCCCCCTCCTTTGATGGCGCCCTTCGGCGTGCCGCCCACCGCCCCGAATTTGCTCGGTTACCGTTACGTTCTGTTTTCGCACAAACGTTCGTTCGCTCGCTTGGCCTCTCTTTTGCCTCGTTCTCTCAGTGCTGCCAGTTTTCGTTTGCCAAAAAAAGCCAAGAAAGATTTGTATTTTGTTCACAGACTAAAAGTAAAGAATTCTGTACTTTATTTGTTAGCAGAATATAGAGAGTTTTTAGTGGGTTAATTTTTTAAAGTGTAATGAAATTGTTTTATTTTTTTAATTCCTTATTGAAAGCTATACATGTCTACATGTCGTATACGTAATATTGAATTTATAAATTTCTTAACAAAATATAAAGAGTTATTAGGGGGCTTACAATTTTTTTTTACAGTGTAATTAATTTGTCTTTTTATTTAAAGCTATACATTTTTCTGCAGCCTCGATTTTCGGTTAACATTTGTCGTGTGTCTTCGTGTCGTATACGTTATATGGAATTTCTACATTTTTGTGTCAGTCCGTCTTTAAATCTGAATATTTAATGGCTGCTATATTTTCCAAAATATTATATACTTAAATCTATTCTATATAAATATTTTTTTATGGTGAAGTATTTTAGCTAATTTAGACAATTATTGGACGGTCAAGAGCTATTTCAGATCTTTGTTATCTGACAAAAATGGAATATAAAAATTATTTTAGAATACAAAAAGTAGAACTTAATTTTATTTAACTTAAAATATTAAATATTCAATAAACAATATTTCTTTGGTTCCAATATTATCAATTGATTTTTCTCTACCAAACAAATAGCCAAATAGCGAGCTAGCCAGTCCTGCCGCCAGCCAGCCAGCTGGCTTTGGTTCTCCCTCTGCTCTCTGGTCACTGTTTTGCCAGTTTGCATTTTCCGATTTCGGCAGCGAGGCCGAAAAAAAAAATTGTCGTGTATGTTGCTCGGCGATTGAGAAAATGAGCAAGTGCGAAAGTGGGAAAGTGGGAAAGTGAGCAAGTGGGAAACTGAGCGAGTGAGCGAGTGGCGAAGCGGCTAGGCTTCTGGTCCTCATTGCGGTGTTACGTGTTTCGCGTGTCAGACGCTTCGGTACGCGTCGCGCGCGCTCCGTTGGCGGCGACCATTTGGGCGAAATTATTTAATAACAATTTATAAATAATTGTAAAAGAAGCAACAAAGCGAGAAAAGAAAATAAAATGCAAATAAACAAGAACAAACGAGAGCCAGAGATAAAACGACAGAATTCGAAAGAAAATAACAAAGCCCGAAACTGCACAGAGAATGCCTAATGTTTTCCCAATGCTGTTCGTTTTTTTTTTCTGTTATTGCTAGTTTTTGTTTAGTGCCAAAAAAATAAAGAGGAATAAAAAAATAGAAGAAGATATACTTATATGTGTGCTGCGGCAAATAAATATGCTTATAAATCATGGCTGTCAAAGGAGCAGTGGCAAGAAGCAGAGAGAAGGTCGGGGCAGTGATTCCGCTGCGTTTACCGTTAGCAGTGCCGTTACATGTGCTGGCGTGTGTAAACATTGCCGTTACACACGGTGGCCATATTGTTTTGGAAGAAGCACCAAGCACACAGAGCACACATAACGCATACGCAGCGTGGTCCGAGGCAACTCACAATATTCCGGTTAAGCCATCGCAGTGCCCTCAAGGATGTGTGTTGTTAATTGGCAGACATAGAGAGCCAACAGTTTGTATTGGTTTTTGTAACTAATTAAGTATTAAGCAGGGTTTGAGTCATTTCCTTATAAAAATTCTTTTTTTTTTTGAGTGTCTCAAATCAATGTTGATGTGTCAAGTTGGGTCTTTATATAATTTATTTGTGAAAAGCATACCCCGGTTGAGGAAGGTGCATTATAAAAGGTTTGGAGTGTTCAAGATTTTAAAAAGCTGTTAAATATTGATTTAAGATCGAATTAAATAAGTTTAATAATCAAGTTTTACTAAATTTATATATTTTTTAATCAAGATTTTAAGCTTATTTCATTTTCTGTAAAGTGAAATCCTATCTAGAAGTCTATAGATAGGATGAGAGTCTAAAATAACATTGTTACTTCTACTGGAAGTAACTAATTAAGCAACCAAACTCACAAGCATATAAACTATAATTCATTTTTAATATTTTACGATATACATTTTTCGTCTTCAATTCAAATATTTATTATTAAATATTAAAGCTAAATATAATGAAAAATATCAACAGAGAAGCGGTATAATAATCGAATCTAACTAGAGCATAGTATTTATTTGAAATTTCCAACAGACAATCGAACGAAAAAGTGTCTCTCCAAAGATAAAATGATTAATTCCTCCGTGTGGGTAATATACATTTATATTCAAGTTAAAAAATGTCCCTAGAGCTGAATTATTCACTCCTATCTGAGTGATATATGGGTCTATCCAGATATCTATTGCATATTTCTGAGGCATTGAGGCATCTCTCTCTCTCTCTCTCTCTCTCTGCATTGTAGGCTGATTTGGGTTGGAATTCTGCTTCTTTTACCCACACTCAAGCACACACACACACACGAAGGCACACTCACTGCGGAGGATACCGTTATAAACAAAAGGCAGGCCAACATCTGTGCCAAAAACCATTTCCCATGTGTGCCTTTTGTGTTTGTGTTTGTGCGGTTTGCATGTGTGTCAACGCTCTAATTTCTGGCTGCCTTTTTTTTTTTTTTTTTGGGGGGAGAGGAGGAGGGGAAAGATATTCTGGGGGGAAAAAAAGAGAAGAAATATGAACACAAAACAAAAATGGTTCAATAACTCCGCGTGCGGAACTTTAATGTCGTGTGAATTGCATTCGATTCAGCGGCAGCAACAGGAAAAAATTGTGTTTAGTAAGTAATTATCCAGTCACGCCACATCACGCTGTATTTCTATATGTATTTTTGTATTTTTATTAGTCTGCGATTGTATTGGTGTTTTGCGGCTGATATCGATAAACCCCGACGACTTGCCACAAGCAAAAACGCCGTAAAGAACAAATCCAAATAGCAGGCAAACATACAGTAGAGCTTCTGTATAAAGGGATAGCTTATAAATAAGCAAAGAAATTATTTAAATCATTTTAAATAGCTAAGAAATATCTTGGATGGTTTGTAATAATAAATAAATGCATAAGAAAAGTTACTTAAATTTGCACTCTAGCTAGAGTTTACTTCAAACTCAAAAGGCTTACAGTATCCCTAATTACCTCTAGAAAGTCCTAGAGCCTTGCCAGGACATGAATCTTTTCCACGTAATGGAAATGATCTGACAACGGCTAGAATTAGTTGCCATACATTTCTGAGCAGTTCAAGTGCTGGTAGCTTCACTGTAGTGCCCACACGAACGAATAAAAATCACTCGGCTTGCTGTGGCATGTGGAGTGCGAGGGGGTGGAGTGTAATGGGTGGAAATATCCTTGCCAGGCCTTGCCTTGCCTTGCCTTGCCCCTGGGCTCCGGCATAACCTTGTTGATTCAACTCCGCCCCTGCCGGCCCTGATGGGAATATAATGCAGCCAAGATTCGGTTATGGGAAAATCGAAAAAGGGGAAGGGGAAGGGGAAAAGCAAAAGAAAAGAGGAAAGAGGAAACTCGGAAGTCGGAGGCTCCACAAGGGACTTTGACTTTGGATTCGTGTGAGAAATGTAATTCCAATATGACATGCCACGTGTCACTCGATCTGGCCGCTGATATGGGATATGGAAAATAGAAAATGGAAAATGGGCAATTGCATAAGATTGTGTCTTAGATTTAAGCAGGGGAACGGAGAGGGAAATAGAGATTAAAAGCATAAATTGTCGACAAGTGCAATTTATTAATTGAAAGAAATCCGATTTTAATCCAATGTCAGTCGTGTCTTTGGGGATATTTTCCTTTTAATTGAAAGGATTAGAAAGGGGCTTATACATTTTTCTGTGATTGTGAGACAATTTATAAAATAAAATAACAAGAATATTTAAATATGTTTCCAACTTTCCGCAATTTAAGTGCAAAGATAACAATTGGAAAGCTATTAAGCTGTCACTTAACTTAATGATTATCTTCTGCTTTTGCTTAAGATAAAAAAAATATTTACGTAAACGACGATCAGTTGTTTTTTTTTTTTTGGTACAAAACATTATATTTTTATAGTGAGAAATCTGGCAGTTTTGTGCCATCATTGTTGGCGGCAAACATGAAATGTGGCAGGCCTATATCCGGATCCGGTGTCCCTTTTCCTGTTTCCCGTTTCCTCTTTCCGGCTGCCTTCAGAGCCCGCCATATTTTCCCCCCCCTAATCGATTATCGAATGCTTTATGCATGCCTGAGTGCACTTTTCCCGAAAATTGCTAGCAAACAGAGCGCAGCCGGAACGGATTCCAGATCTATATCCGCATTTTCTCGGGCGCCCGTATCCGCCGTAACTGTAACCGTAACCGTAGCCGTATTCATTTCGCCGTAGGCCGGTCATCGCGTCAGTGGGTCACGGCTCCCCTCTCGCTCTCTCTCACACTCTCTGGCTCCTCTCCCCCTCTCTCTTTCGCTCGCTTCCTCGCGCTAGGGAAAGCCGAAAAATGGGAGAGGAAAATGGGGGAAATTGAGAGCGAGCCGGAGAGGAATGCGGCATATCGACCGGTGTTGGTGTCACGCCATGCTGCGGTTGCTAAAAAAAAAAAAGAAATATACAAAGACACCACAACAACAACAAGAAAGAGTCGGGGAAAAAAACAGAAAACACACACACACACACACAGAGCAACATGCATATATGTATGTATGCACATGTGTATTATATATTTATTTTATTATTTGCACTTTTGGCTACGTGCTGTGCCAAAAAGGCGGAATACCAAAGCCTATGGCAATTCCTTTGAGTCACACACACACACACACACACACACACATGGACACACACTTGTTCTATAAAAACACATACAAGCACAGAGCACAAACACACATGAGTTGCAGTTGCAGTTGCAGTCAAGGTTGCCGTGATGTTGATGATGTTGCAGCTAGAAAGTAGCAGGCAAGTACCTTAAATTGGATTTTTCCTTATGCCAACCGTTCGTCCCAGCTGTCTCCTCCAGCCACCCGTGCACTGTGAGAAATATATGTATAGCTGGAATACATATATAAAGAAATATAGATTACAGATCAGCTTATAAGAAACGTGGCTTAAAAACATAAAAGTGGGTTTTGTTAAGGTTTAATCTTTAAAGTTGAAGTACTTAAAAAGAGGCTTTAAAAATCACTTTAATTTTGTTTAACATATTTTTAAATGATTTAATGTCCTTAATTGTTGATTAGATTTAACTTAAAGCTAATGCAGTTATTTCTTTAACCATATTTCACTTTTTGGCAAAGTATTTGCGGTTTAATAATATTTAAAAGATAAATTTGAATGACATCTAATTTGTCTCATAAATACTTTTTTAGTGCACTTTTCCGACCCTTTCCCCCAGCCCCTTTCCGACTGTTTGCCGCCCCATCTGCGGGTCACATAATTAGGAACCAGAGGCTGACACTGTAAACCAGTTTTCTTTTGTAGCTGCCATAAGCTTGTAAACAGCTTAGACGCCTGGCCTTCAGTAACAGCGCTGAAACTACAATAAAAAATAATACAAAAAAAAAAAACAACAACAAAAAACTGAGAAAAAACAAACAAAAGGGGAAAACAAGGAAAACACATTTTCCAATTCGTGCACGAGTCAAGGTCGTCAGAAGAAATGCCAGGGAAAAGGCAGGAGAAGATAATCGCCAATGATGCGATTTTAAGTGCAGACGGCCAAGTGTCAGCGGCAACGACAGGAAAAACCGAAATAAAAAACCAAAAAACAAAAAACAAATCGGAAAATGCAGAAATCAAACAAAAAGGGGTTCGAGGGGTGAAATAAAATGAGGCTAAGGGAAAGTGAATTGATTTGACACACGTGTGACGGCAAATGGCAAGCTGATCAAATGCATTTCAATAGTTTCGTTTCCACTTAACCGGAATTGGGGAAAGCGTGAAAAGTGTGGAAAGCGTGGGAAAGCCTAATTGGCATAAATCATGAATAATGCATTTCAATGCCATTGTTAATATATCAAGTCTAAACTCAAAGAACTTTGTTAGTTTTCCGTATTATTTGCTTTACTTAAAGTAGGGATCTCAAGGATTTAAATACAAAAGAAGAATCTGTAAAATTCGAGATGCATAAGTATTAATCTAAAAATATCAGGGAACTTTTTAGCAAATATAATACTTTCTAGTTCATGGTAATGGCATTAAACAAGACTGTTCCTCTTGAAAATTAATCACTTAAGTTCAATTTTATCCTACTTATTCCCTTTTTCCCCAAATTAAACTTATACATTTACCAATTATACAAAATCAAATACATTTATCTCAAGGAGCTGTGAAATCTGTGGGCCTTAAGCCAACATCAGCTCAGTTGTTGGCTTGTGACTTGGCCCGATAATCTCGGCCACTTGCCATTTGGTACTTGCCACTTCCCACCTGCCACTTGCCTCGGTGTCGAACACACACCGCCCACTTGTGGGCTGGGCGAGGATAACACGGATAACGAATCGAGGATACAGGATACCGAAAGTGGCAGGCGTGTGTGTGTGTGCTAGCACCTGACTAAAAGTTTAATTTGTAGATTAGCTGCCTTTGCCGCCCCTTTGGGACACCACGTTACCTTCCACTAACTATATATATATATATATATATATATATATATTCCTGTACTCTGTGCGCTGCTCAGTCAACTGTCATTTTGGCCTAGAAATGGAATTTATTGTCCTGGCAAAGTTTTGCAGCTGGCACTCGAAACTTTTCGTCGAGATGCAGCGCTGGCAGATGGTCATTGATCCCCCAAAAAGTAGGCTATGATGAATATGGAGTAACTACAGGGAATACAAGTATATATATGTGTATATATATTACTATGCAACAAAAACTTGGCTTCAGAAATCACTCGAGTTTTTAAAACCCCTAAAAATGTGTCTTAAAGTAAAGCAATATAATTTTTCAAGCACCAAATACTTGTTACATTTATTTTAACGATTTAAAAATTAAAAATTTTAAAAGAAAACCTAGTTTGTATTACAAGTAAAATTCTTTTTTTTTTATTTCATAACTTTAAAAATCATATGTTTATATAAATAACTTAAAGAAATTGGCATATCCTTCCTTCTTACCTTTACAAAAAACTACAGAATACCTAGAAACAGTTTTGATTTGAAAACTTGTTGGCGAGTGTATTGTACACCCCGCCCGCTTGCCCTCAATTTTAGCTACCTGTGGAGGTGTCACTTTTATTGTGTAAACCGTTGCATAAACGTCAAAAGTTTTGCTCGGTGGGGAGGGGGGAAAGGGGCGAAGGGAAATGCATGGGAAAGGCAGGCGCAAATTGTGCCGCCCTGTTCTTGTTGTTTTCGTTGTGGTGTCAACTACACCGGTCGTGGTGAAAAGCTGTCTCGCTTTCCCAACCCCCTCCCTTGGGCAGCGGAAAATAGTGCCTTCCAGACTGATCCCGCTAATGAAGACGGAAAAGCTGTCTGACCGGTTCGGAATCCATTGTCAAGGTTAATCTATTATTAACCTTCGATAATGGGAAATCAAAAAGCAAAAAACTCTGGCAGATACATATACAGATACGGATACGTCGAAGATACAGATACAGATATAGCCAGAGATACGGATGAATCTGTATCTAACGATGCTCGGCACGAGGCGGATTAAACGAGCCGGCGGCGACGAGCGACGAGCTAAAATTATCAGCCATCAAATGTCTATTTATGTGCTCGGATATTTCGGCGCTAATGTAAAGTGCCCCGTTCGATATCTGAAGACTGTCTACATATAAATATATCTGCCAATTTATTGCTTTGAAATACAGCCACTTATTGATTCTATGATGTGAGAAATGGTTCACAAGTTTATAAACAGGAAGGCGAGAATAAGTGTATTTATAATAAATTAATTATGTCATATTGTTACAGAACTCATTTGGGGCTTGTATGAATTTTAACAGATTTTTAAAGCGCTTTCTTGGAAAGATAAAGAAAGATGGAGAAATATTTGTTATATACCTTTTGAGAAAAACAATATTGGTCTTTTGTTTTGATTTATTATTTATGCAAGTTTTAAAATGTTTAGTAAAGCAAGTTTAGCAAGCAATCATCTTGGTCGCTCCTAAATAAGATTTAGAAATATATATTAATTCACATCCATAGGTATTTCGGTGCTCGACAAGATCAGGCCGTGTTAACAAGTGGCGGCGCCATTTATCATTCAAGTGCACCTGAAGTTTATGGCCGTAATTAATGTGACTCTCAGGGGCCTCTCTTTTCTCCGAGTGTGGTGAAAAGCTCCTCTCTCGCGGTCTCTCTTTCTCTCTCTTTGGGCTCTGCAATTTCTACAGTTTTGTTTTTTTCTTAATTACTTGTGCAAAAACTTTTGGCAAATGTTTCGATCAAGCTTTGGGCTTTGTTTTTTTTCGGCAAACAGATTCAAGAGATAGGAATTTGTTTGTTTACCAATTTTCCAATCAACAGCGACAAGCAACTAAACATATATCCGACTGGACTTTGCCTTAAAAGTATGCTATATATATATACAGACAGAATCCCTTGTGATTTGTAGTCCAGTCCTAAATAGCGTGTAACTTAAAAAATGCCAATAAGGTGACACTCAAAATCAATTAGTGGAAGTAATAATTAATTAAACTAAACAAAAGTAAAAACAAAAGGTATGTCTTGGAAGAAAAAAAAAATGCAAATAAAATAAGCGTTTAAAGTTAAATTAAAGACGATACAGCAAATGCAATTCATGAAATATGCATTTAAAATGAAAATCTTAATACTTTAATCAATAAATCACAAATAAATTCGATTTAAAAACAGACATCTCAGAGAATGAAATTTAAAGAAACCCGAAACCTAAACAAACAATATACATCAAATGCAAAGACCTAAATAAACAAACAAAACAGCTCATAAATTCAATAAAATAAGTAATAAATTCTTAGAAGGAAGAAATCAATAAATAAACAAACAGCAACAAATAACGAAATGTGCAATAAACGCTTAAATAAGCAACCTAAAAATATAAATAAAATGCAGCAAAAATATTAAATAAATAAAAGACAGACAAGCAAAAATTAAGTTCGAAAAAAAAACAAAAACTAATCATTTTGAATCCCGTGCAGATCTAGAATAAACAATGGCGTCCAATAGTGTCTAGAAAAAATTCAAAATAAAAAAAAGAGTAAAACTAAAAAAAGGAACAAAAATATAAGCCGCAAAAAGGAGACAAAAATTGATTGAAAATTAAAAGAAACAAAGTAAAGCCCAGCAGTGTCGACGTCGACGACGACGACGACGTCAGCAGCAGCAGCAGCAGAGCCATCATGTCCATGGCCTTATGCAACCTTAATGGCGACGGCAGCGCCTCGCAGCCGGCGACGCAGCCGCTGGAGAGCCTGATGGACGCCAGCAGTGCCACGACGCCGTTGCTTCTCGGCCACGACCACAGCGGCGGCAGCGGGCCAGCAGAGGGCAGTGGGAGTGGAGGCGGCAGCGGCAGCGGCGTTGGCGGTGGCGACATCGTCGTCGATGGGACAGTGACGGCCATTGAAATGCCCGCTTCCGGCAGCGACGCGCAGCCGCAGACGCAGCCGGCGTCGCTGCCATTGCCGCCGCAGCCGCCGCCACTGCTGATGGCGCTGCCTGCCAATCTGAATTTCGTAACGGGACCCACGACGCAGCCGCTGACGCAGCAGCAGCAACTGATGATCCTCAACGGCGCAGTCGCGCCCTCGACCAATGACAACAATAATAATAACAACAACAACAACAATGTGGACAATACTAGCGACGAATCGAACCCGGTCACCATTTACAGGTAAAAACGGTGGCGAAAAGCACACAGGTGTCAGTGTGTGCGTTTTTATTTTTTTTTTACGCAGTCAAGAAAATATGAACTCTAAGAAAGTATCAAAGGTTTAGACGTATTTTAATGACAATAAACATTTTCATAAAATCAAAACATTAAAATAATAATTAGAATTTAAATTAAGAGGCTCAATTAAAGGTTTTAAATTTACAAAGTTCCTGAAAAAAAGGTAAACAAAGGGCAGCTTACCTACCATCCAAAAGTCGAAATTGACAACTACAAGAGTGGATCCTATTCTTAAAGTTGCTCTCTCTCCGTCTTAGTTTCCACTTCCGAGAGAGGGCTTGTTCTCGTCGTCTCTCACAAAAACTAAATAAATATAGGAGGAAAAAGAAAACAGGGTTGTTTCACTCGCACGTTTACACTGTTGCTGCTACTAACAGTGCATATAATTAAATTTAATTTAAAACTTGTACGATTATAACAACCAAATTACTCGAATTTGTTCTGATTACATCTATATACCTTCTTTTCGTGCGTTTTCCAGGTGCCGGGCGCCCATTGCGTCACTCGACTGTATGGAGGAGTTCAGTGGTACGGGCGGTCATCTTGATTTCGGTATCAAATTTCTCACTATCATATAGGCTTATCATTTATGTTGTTACCCTTCGATTGCTCCACGTTTTTCGATTGCCCGATTGTTCCGATTATTTCAACTGCCTGCATGCCTACAGCACTTGAGTCCATCCTAATCGTTACCAAATAATTATCGATAATTGTGGGTTCTGTTTTTTTCGCGAATTAGCTGACCCCCAAAGAGGCCAAGGGAGTAATGCTCGCGTAATGGCCAAACATATAATTAAAGTTGTAATTTATTTTGGGGGAAACCCATATTACCTACAAACACTTTTTTTTATCAAAAAAATTCCACCCACTCAAGCCACCTGCCACAATCACGCACCCAAAACACGCGCACCGGACGCACGCACTTTTTGTGAAGTATAAAAAACAGAAACAACAGGAAGGGAATAAGGGGATGAGGCACATAAGGGAAGGAACCAACAAACAAAAAAATGTCACTTTTGTTTATTCATGTTCATTGCATGCCGCGCTTTTGTACTTTTTAATATACTCTGCTAAGCGGTTACCCCAATTAGCTAAGTGGCAAGGCACATTTTTTGCTCCCTTCGTCCCTTGCAAACGTTGAAAGTTTAATTTGGAGGCCCGAAAGGGGGAGTTGAACCCTCGAAAAGGTAGCCAGTTTAGACCATAAATATATTAAATATTCATTCAAAATGGTAAAAAGCTTAAGCTGCAAGTAAATATTACTTTAAATGCATTATTTTTTAATTCGAAGTGGAACTATGACTTTTAGAGAAAACATAAGCCAAAATGAGCAAGTTTAGATATTTGTTTTGTATTTTAAATCATAAAACATATATGTTACAGTAGATTTTTAACCTACAATTCATTTAAAAATGTAAAGAATTCTCTTTTTAAATATATTCCAACATCTCTTTTGAATATATCTAAATTATAGTAAGTTGGAAAAACAAACATAGTTTAAAGCGTTGCAAGCAGTTGCTGGATCTCTGTAACTTTCATAATATTTAAGCTAAAGGCTAGAGAAGAGTATTAACACTTCGTTACCTTGTGCCTTTTAGTTAAACTTTTATCGTTGAATTGCGTTTGTGTTATGTTACCATTATTGTTGTTGCTGTTGCGTTGCGTTGCTGTGTTGCTTTTTGCACGTTTCCCGGCACTTTGGGAGCCCCGCCTCCTCGCGTCAAGGATTCCCACTAACGGAACGCACTTTCCACTTTCCCCAACGGAAACCGTTTCATTCCCATGCGGCACCTGAACCCCTGAACAACAACACCTGGACACCCGCAATATGGCCGTCTATTTGGGCATACCGCTCCGAGCAGGCCGCTCCATCAGCCTGGGCTCCAATCCGGCGCTGCCGTTGCGGCATGGCTCCACGCCGACGCCGGGCCTGCGGTACAAGAATCTGGGCAAGAGCGGGCTACGCATCTCCAATGTGGGCCTCGGCACCTGGCCGGTCTTCTCGCCGGGCGTGAGCGACGACCAGGCGGAGGCCATCCTCAAGCTGGCCATCGAGAGCGGCATCAATTTGTTTGACATCTCGGAGGCGCACTCCGAGACGGAGATTGGCAAGATCCTGCAGCGGGCGGGATGGAAGCGAACGGCCTACGTCATCACCACGAAAGTCTACTGGAGCACCAAGTGAGTCCAGAGCAGAAAACTATATATTTTTTAACTGTTTAAATCGAAATATATTATATATATGGATTTAAAATATTTCAACACTTCTTGTAGGTCTGAGGAGCGAGGTCTGTCGAGGAAGCACATCATCGAGTGCGTTCGAGCCAGTTTGCAGAGATTGCAGCTGCAGTACATTGATATTGTCATCATCCACAAGGCGGATCCCATGTGTCCCATGGAAGGTGAGTGATTCATTTGATTCCTTTTGGAATAAAGAAACTAGTCCTTAATTAGCAATATTCCTTGAAGATATATAGTGCTGTTTCATTAATGAATAAACTAAAGTTAAAGTTACATCTTGCCCTGTTAATCATTGCAACTCCTCCCATCTTCCAGAAGTGGTGCGTGCCATGAGCTATGTGATACAGCAGGGATGGGCCATGTACTGGGGCACCGCTCGCTGGAGCCAGGTGGAGATCATGGAGGCGTACACCAATTGCCGCCAGTTTAACTGCATCACACCGATCGTGGAGCAGTCGGAGTACCACATGTTCTGTCGGGAGAAGTGCGAGCTCTATCTGCCGGAGATGTACAACAAGATTGGCGTCGGCCTGATGGCCTGGGGACCCCTGTCGATGGCCCTCAGTGATACCCAGAACGGGGACAAGCTCTTCCTGCCCAAGGGCTCCTTCAAGACCAAGAGCTTCTCGTGGACCGAGGACGAGATCAATCGCAATGTAAGTGGCAAGGCCTTATTCTTAGCAGGAATTTATATTAAAAATTCTTCCCTGTGACTGCTGCAGGCCGCTCTGTCACCGCAGGGCAGCTGGGGCAAGGATCGGATCGAGGAGGGGCGACGCCACTGCGACCGGCTGCGCGACCTGGCCGCCCTTGCCGAGAAGCTGGGCTGCAGCCCCACGCAGCTGTCCATCGCCTGGTCCCTGAAGCACGAGCCCGTCCAGTGCCTGCTGCTGGGCGCCACCTCGGCGGAGCAGCTCCACCAGAGTCTGCAGTCCCTGCAGGTCAGTGATTATTATTATTACAATATTTAAAAAAGTTCTTATTTGTAAAATAATTAAATTAAATCCGTATTCCATGCAGCTGCTCCCGCGCCTCTCATCGAGCGTTATGCTGGAGCTGGAGCGGATATTGGAGAACAAGCCGGTGCGGCCGCCGATGATCTCGACGCTGGCGCTGCGGTGACAATCAGCGTGCCCGCAGGGGCCGCTCAGCCTGAGCGGCGGCGGACCCTGCGGCGCCGACTCGCCTAAGCACGAGGATGAGGCCTTCATCGAGGAGGTGGACGCTGCCAAGGATGCTGCCAAGCAGGGCTTCTGCCTCATCCAGTGACGAAAGGAGTCCTTAGATAACGATAATAAATTTTTGAAAGTGATTAGCAGTAAAACTAGCCTAAGTAGCAATACCATGACGACAACAATAAGCAGGCAGGAGATGCAGCAGCAGCAGCAGCAACAGCAGCAACATCTTCAGCAGCAGCAGCAGCAGCAGCAATATGTGCAACTACAGCAGCAACACCAGTCGTATTTTTCCCTGCAGCAGCAGCAGCCACAGCAACAGCAACAGCAACATCTCCCGTCCAGCAGCAACTCCAGCGAGGTGGCGGCATCGGGACCGGCAGACCTGCAGTTCGACACCCTGAACAACAACAACAACAACAGCCACAGTAACGGCAGCTCGGAGCAGGCAACAAATGGAGCCACAGACACCCAGAAGCGTCGCTCCCTGCTCAACTTCAAGTCCCTTGACTTCCATCTCAAGTCCCTGTACAGCGGCCTCAGGAGTCACTCCTCAACCGGCGCCGCCAGTTCCAGTCAGCCGAATAGCTCGGCCCCGGCAGTGGATCAGGTGCAGCGAAGGATGCCATATCTGCGGGTGGAGAGCGTGGATCCCGAAGGTCCCGAGTCGGACCGGCTCCGAAGGAGCGAAGCACTCGCAGGACATTCCCCCAGCTTCCTTTCACCCTACACCGGAGCAGGAGGCGGAGGAGCAGCTAGCCTCCAGCTGCCCTCGCCCGATGCGGCCACCATTAGGAGATCCTCAACTTCCGATATTGTGAATTGCAAAAAGGGCGCTGGAGGAGGGACAGGGACGGGGACAGGGACGGGGGGAGCAGGAGTAGGAGTAGGAGCCCAGGATACAAGGAGGCCCAGCACCTCGGACTTGCTCCGTAGGGCCAGGGAACGCAAGGGTAGCGAGGCCCGGATGGGCCGAAGTGTCTCCCACAGCGGCCTGACCAGGGGCGGGGCTTTCGGCGGTGGCATTGGCTTGGGGGGCAGGAGAACCAGCATGGCCTTCTAATAGAAAATATGGGAAAGCGTTACGAAAATATTAAGAGAGTCGAGGAAAATGTGCTGCATAATATTAACAAAATATAAGCTTGAAAATATATAATGAAAATGGGAAAATATTGGTTAATGGGGGTTCCATGAACCCAAACTTTTTGAAAAAGAATTCGAAAAATTATAAAGACAAAAATATGTTGCAGTTTGGTTTGAAAATGTTCTCAAAATCAGAGGAAAGCGATGATAAGGGGTGCAAATATATGCTAAAAACTGTTGATCAAATCTGATTCAGAAATCGGCTGACAAAATGGCGCTTATGAATTTTTATCTAGTAAAGAAAAAAAAAAAAAAAAGAAAACAAAAAAAAAACAAAACAAAATCAATAATAAAACTAGTAAGAAGAGACTTTTTTGTGGATCTATCCTTACGATTATTATGGTCTATTATGCCGCGGACTCGAAAATAACTAAAGATAAAGTAGATAAAGATAAAGAAAGCGTAAAGCAAAGGAACATAACATTTCATATCTTTAACTCTCTCTCTCTCTCTCTCCTCTCTTCTTCTCTCTGTCTCTCTATGAAGCCCCAGCAATTGAATATATATTTAATACCCCTCGAGCATCACATCGTCCCAACTTTTATGACAATATTAGATCCTAACTATCGTGTACTATCGTTAACTATCGCCTGGCAAAAGCTCTGCAAAACTAACCTGCGTTCTGGCCCCTTAAAACGAAAAGAAAGAGGGAAAAACAAAAAGCTAATATAAAGATCGATCCATAATCATCTTACTGTGAGAGTTCATATCAAGCGGAAACCCAAAAGCAAGAAAACTAACAAGAATTATGGAAGGCAATGCAAAGAAATCTTTCGGATTACTCGATTTGTAGACTTAACGAATACGAATGTTAAATGATTGTAACGAATGGAGCGACTAGCGATTAGCGATAGCAATTTACGATTAATGATTACGATTAAAACGATTAAAACGATAAACGCAGAGGGGAGTTCATCAGATAAATCAATTTTAGCTAAACGAAAATTTAACTAATGAAAACAAAATGAAAAACAATGAACAATTCAAATCAAATCTTATTATATAGACATTACTAGCATTATGTAGTTAAACGATAACAATTCAAGCGAACATTTTTTAAATCAACAAAACAAAAGAACAAAAAACTAAGTGAAAACCAAAACCAAAACATGATTAAACAAATGCCTTTCATAACAGCAAGAACAACAACAAAAACAACAAGAACAAAAGTTTATATTTTAAATAAATGCAGTATATATGTAGATATACACACACACACATAAATATGTGAAGAATACGAAAGCGATGAAATAAAAGCCAGCAGCAACAAATTGTTATTTATTAATTGTAGTTTCCGACATCAAAGACATCCCCGATATATAGTCTCATTATCCCGATATACCCCGATGTATCCCGTATAACTAAAACTAAAAAAAAACTAAACAAAACACCAAGTATTGCAAGGCGTAGGTTATACATTACATATTTAGAGGCTCCCGAAAAGAAAACCCCAGATCCAAGGCCATGTATTTTATCATTATCATTATCGAGTACATATATAAAGTCTTTCTCACATACGGACTGTGATTTCATATAAAAGTAAACGTAAATAATGTAATGAATTAATTATATTAATGATTAATGATTAATGACGATTTAATAACTAACATCTAACTCGAACCTAATGTTAACTAAGTGCTAAGCTCATTCGGGAGTTGCATCTCTCAGATAGACACTCACACACACAGACATCGTCTCACACACACACACACACGCCTACTATGTACACCTGTAACTGTACATAATGAATACCAAATAGCAATTTTCAAATCGAACGGCATTATGTACTAACTACTCAAATCTACAATTAATTAACCAAATGCGATTGCCTTAATAACGAATAATAAATAACGAATAGCAAACTGAGAAACACGCAGCGGAACGGAACGGATCAGATCGGATCGAATATAACCCAGCCCGGGGGCCGGTTTCCTCAGATTTCAGTTCCAGATCGGAATACATTATACACACGCCACCATATACATTTCTACATTGATATAACCCGCATTCCCCGCACTGTTGCTTGAGAAATCGTGCCGCGCAGACGAATAAGGATATAGAAGCATATATATATATTGGTTTAGCTCCATCAGATCACACGCAGGATATACACACTTACACACATATATAGGGAGCTCTTGTATATATGAGAGTAATTGCATTTTTTAGTAAGTAGTTAATCCGTCCTCAACAAACGGTCAACCAAATAAAGCGAAGAGAATAACGATCGGGCGCTGCTTAGCCGATAACTAATTTATTTCAAATCGATAACATTTAAGCTGATGTGTTTCGATCACAATTTAAGGATAAACCAAACAAATGTTCTTCTATGAAGCAACGTTAGGCAATTCGATTTCCTATTAGCGTTTCCTTTTTTAATTAATTTCACGAAAATGTCAAATATGAAAGCTCAAAATTAGTTAAATTTAAAGGTTGTGATAGTAATGTTGCAGAATCTCATTAATTAAAAAATTGCTGAACAAGGTCGAATACATATCTACAAATAAGTGAATTATTTCAATAAGTTGAATATTATTATTTAAATTATTTCCTGAAATTGATGCAAGCGAAAATAGTGTAAAATAACAACAAAATGAGATGAAATTCTTCAAGAAATTCCTAGACTTAACGGTTAATCGATGTACGAGCAGCGCCAATCGATAGATCCAATCATCAATATCAATTGTGACCACGCCCCCAAGAAAGGCCACGACGTGTGAACCGGAAAGCAATAATGAAAAAAATAGTGCTGAATCAAGTTCAACTAACAAATTGATGTACATAAACAATAACAACCAAACACACTCACACACACACACTCACAGTTGCACATCCGACTTATGAAATTAATTTTAGTCTGTTGTTATCGCAAATATTACCACGATTATTATTATTACGATTACGATTACGATTATTATTAACCTGTAGCTAGTAAAATCGAATGAGAATGAGCAATTTAAATGCTTAAGCCTGAAAGTAACCACAAATACACGCCACACACAACATTACACACACACACCAAGAGGCCGATTATAAAAACGGTAAAATAATGATAAACAAAAACAAAAATGTAACGGAAAGTATTAAGCCAGAGCGAGACAGCAATATGAGAGAGTAAGCTCAGAGATGTAGGAAAGGAAGGAAGGAAGGAGCGGAAGGAGCGATAGAGATAAAATCTAGTCAACAAATTTTACTTTACACCAAACAACAACAAATATTTATAACAATTGCAAAAACCAAAGTGAGGGAGGAGAAAACTAGGCGAGAGAATCGTATAGAAAAATAATAATAATAAATCTTAAAATTATTTTCTTATCGAAACTGGCAATAATAAATATTAATATTAAATTAAACAAGTAAATAATATAATTATATTATACACACATGAGCCAAATGTGTTGGAAACTTCATAAGTTAACTTCGCATTGAGCAAAATCCTTTGCAAAATCAACACAACAAACAGAACGACACTGAGAAAAACCACTTGATTTCAAATTGAGTCCACGCCAAGCGTACACACACACACAGACACTCACAGACACTCACACATAAGAGCGAGCGGAAGTGAGGAAGGAGAGGAGTGTTCACACACCGATCACCATTTGTTACTGCACCAGTGTACACACACCCGAACCACACACGAGATCAGCTTTACTTTAGATTTTTCGAAAATTAATTGCAGGGTCGCTTAGGGTTGCTTAGAAAATCGAGGGGAAACCAAACCAAAACCCAAATACAATTCAGACGCTTGCATATAGCCCTAACTATAAAAAAAGAATATATACAAGATACATTAACAAGCAATACCGCAATAACGATCGTATTATTTTTCTAAGTTACTAGAAAACCAAATAATATATATCAGGCGATCCACTCAATTACATGCGTATATAATGCCAGCATTATGTACACTATATAAGAATGTTTTGGCGGATTGCAGCGATGAAGATGAAACGACGAGGGCAAATTGTTTACATTTCACTTTTAAAGCCACATTTAATACTAATAATTCGAAAAGCTAATTAAAATAAGTTATAACAATAACGAACAGCAAGAAGAACAAGCAAAGGACAACACAGCTAAAATACTGAAAAATTATATAAAAATACAAACTCTTATCTTTCAACCAAAAATTCAACATTGAAGTTTTCTTTACAGTAATACGGGATTTAAAAATATAAAAATGAAAATGTGATTCAATTGGGTAAATGTTTAATTTAATTTAAGTTTATTTTTTGTACAGTTTTAATACTTATGAAGCGAAATTAATTTAGGTTCTTGCTATCTTTATTTTATTTATTTGCTTAAAAACTATTTAGCAATCTGCTTGCTACTATTGTTTATATTCTGTTATTCTTTTATTTAAATCAATACGTTACATTGCATGTTTCTCAATGATTTTATGGCAAACTGAAAGGGAATACACACTTCGGCCCGCCGAAGTTGGCTTCCATTCTTGTTTTGAATTTATTACTCTCGTAATTTGTGATAATTACCGTTATTACAGTTTGAAAGCCCAAAAGATGGCGCGCTTGAGTGCAAATTTGTTTTTATTCCTCGCCCATACATCGGTCACACTGAACCTCTTCTTACCAACATGGCGAACTAGAGGTGAGCATATATCGATAGCTGCATCCAAGTCATCGATGTTCTCACACATACTTTTCACATCCCTAATAATTTTGTGTTTCTTCTGTTGTTATTGTCAATTTTCGCGTCGCCATCCCGGGCCCGTGGATGCGAAACTCCCAAGAAACGGAGTCATCGAACCGCTGGATGTCCCCCGGCCTGCCTGCCCTGGCAGCAATCTCCAGATTCGTACGGATGAGTAGTTCTCGCCAATTGCGTGTTTTCTCAACTCCACACCGAAAAGGATCGGCGAGCTTCCGATTTGGGACAGCAATAGGAGTCCCTAGGCATGAGGAAGGGCTCGGCGGGGTCCAAGCGACCCTACGCGGCCCACAACGGATCGGAGGAGGATCGGGCGAAGCGCAAGGAGCGGCAGCAGCAGCCCATAAAGGCGGGGGAAGCGCTGGCTGCCAAGGAATGTGAGTACAAACCAACCGATACATGTGCTCATTCCCACACATAAGAGAGTACACACACACACACATACGCAGGATGCCAGTGTGTGATGTTACTTCATGTTTTTTAATTGTTTAATTTTCATAAAAATTTAATAAAGATAGAAAATAACAGAGTTTTCAAGAGTTGATCAGTTTTCAATATTTGCGGTTTTTGCTGAAATTGCGTAGTAAAAACTAAGTAAAAATAAATGCTTCTTGATGTTAATTAAAAGGAAAATAAAAGAATTACTTATTTTATTATATTTTATATTTTCTGCCTATTCCAGCTTCCGCGAAAAAGGAACCTGCCGTTAAGGCTGAGCCCGTTCTGAAGGATGAACCCATTACGACGGCCACCGCCTCATCCATTCCGGCGATTGATAAGCTGCGCCGTTTCTGTTTCATTGGCTCGACGGATGCACCAGTTTACACCATCCCCACTTTGGACGTCATCGTGGAGAGCAGCTATGCGGTGCTGCAGGATCTGTGCGGCCAGGTGGGCGAGTCCGAGCTGGTGGAGTGCCTGGCGAGTGTCCTGGGCAGCGGCCCGAACGCGGAGCATGTGCCGCGTCCAGACGAGCCGCTCCTCATTCTGGCCGTCTTCCTTAGCACGCACGGCGACATCAAGCAGCGCAAAGTCGTGCGCAATAAGTTTGCCGATCTGGTGGCCGGCGAAAGGGAGCTGCTGCTGTTCGTCCAGCTGGTGAAGCGGCTGCAGAAGGTGCTCGAGAGGAAGACGCCCTTTAATCGCACCGTACGCAAGGCGGTCCTCGGTTGGTATGGCAAGCAATCGCTGGACAAGCTGCTGCATTTGTGGTCCGTGGGGGACACGGCTCGCTGGGCGATGCATCGCGATCTGCTGCATCGCTGTCACTTCCAGGACGAGGACTTTCGGCCGGAGATTATGGCTGCATTGAAGCTACTTTCCTCGTCGCCCAGCGAGCTGTCCAAGTGGCCCAGCTTCCTGAGTCCCCTGGCCAGCTGCCGCCCGATTATTGAGGGTGTGGTCAGGCTGCGACTGCTGCAGGATGCCCACGAAGCTCTGCCCATTGTGAAGAAGCTGGCCCTGAGCTGGGAGCATGTGCCGCTCCACCTGTTGCACGACCCCGGTCTCGCCAAGTTTCTGTTGCCGCGGATGAGCTACGACCAGATCCTGCAGAGCTGGATACGCCTGTCGCGACGCCATCGTCACGTGTGTCCCCTCGAGGAGCAGCTGAAGGACGAGAACAGGCTGAAGGCGGGCAATGTGGCGCCGGTGCGACTGCTGCTCGAGGACATGCGACTGAGGAAGCCCAAGAAGGTGGTGAGTTTGATTAAAAGTTTCTCAAGAAATCAAAGATTTGTTTAGTTAATTAATCAATACTTTATTTAGGGACTAATCTTTTCGAGCCCCAGCTTTCTGCACAGCGTTTACGAGAGATCCTTTGGCCTGAACAAGGCGCTGGGACGCCGATTGCACATCACCCTCAATCTGGAGCAGTGCTACATGGGCAGTGAGTGTTTCCTTACCTCGGTCATCCATCACTTTTCCTCTAATCCTGAATCCTTTGCTAGAAAACCTCACCGGTCACTGTAGGTCACTCGAATACGTTGATGCCTTGGTGGCCCTGGCCTTTGGCTATTTTCGCAGCGATCCCAAGGTGACGGTGCAGTTCTGGCACGATCGCAGTGGCCAGCTGAAGACGCTGCCCTGGACGAAGGAGATGTCGTTGGCGGAGGCCAAGGCCTGCTGCGAGAATCACAAGGTAAGCATAATCCAAACCAATTCCAGCTGTTATTCAACCGTTCGTCCGTTGCAGGTACTCAAGATCAAGCAGTCGCTGACAGACATCTTGGATCGGGCGCTGGAGGATGAGAAAAACACGTACGATGTGTTCCTAGTGCTGGTGCCGGGAGCAGGGCGCGGTAATCCGGGCAACAGCTCCAAGAAGCTGGCCGCCCTGCTGGACGAGTATCGCGAGAAGCGGAGCTCCAATGCCAAGTGAGTAGAAATTGCACTTCCATTTAAATTCATTTGATTGCAATCTCGAATCTCAATTCCCCAGATTCATTATGGTGACTCTGCGGCAAAACCACGGCTCCATGCGGTACGGCGTGGAGCGGAACGAGAATCTGCTGGAGTTGTGCAGCCTGGACGAGCATACGCCGCGGCTGATCAACGCCTTTGCCCGCAGGAAGTTCTACTAATCGTATTTGTTGACGATGGACGATGGCCTCTTGTTCGTTGCCATCTGCCGTCTCGCTCGCTTTCATAGACGCTAAGGTGCTAAGGTGCTCTCTCTCCCGCTCCCACACTACACCCAACAACCATCCACATACACCTCCCTGCTGGCTCCCGTTCAAATAGCTTTCATGTAACATAGAGATCCTTGGTGTATAATCGAGCCAAACCTTAATTAGCATTAACTGGAGAATCATACTAATTACTGGGTAATTAATTATGGCTAGTTAGATATTTTGAACACGGGCTCGTTTTTGTATTCGTATTTTTTTACTCGATTTGGTGGATTTATATATTTTGAAATCGAAACTGAATCAACTGAACTGAACTCAATCTAAATTCAATTTGGATTAAAAACAATCTCAAAAGCAAACGCAAAAGTATAAGCAAGCAACAAAAAGCAAAGATACAAAGATACAAAAAACAAAACAAAAAACCGAAAAAAAACAACAAACAAATTGCCTTACAAACAAAAAATGTTAGTAAAACTTTCATTTTAGTTGACGACTTTTTCAAAAAACGAATCGAAACTGGAACTGAAACTGAAATACAAAACAAATTATGATGGCATTTAGATAAAGTTAAAGTTAAATGTGTAAACTAACTAAAAAACAAAACAAAACATATTGAATATTAATCGTAATCGTAATAAATAGTCCAAGGTCGCAAGCAATAATAATCACCAATCACATAAAGCAAATCAAAAGTTATAGCCTCTGATCGGTCATATAGAACTATCACGTTGTGTGCTCGATTAGAATCGAATTAAATTAGCTAAATAGTCTGAACGCGTACAAGGAAACCGGAGAAAGAGTATTTAGAATCCAAAAAGAAAACGGAATATGGAAATGCAAATGAAAAACTCCCAATGTGCCATACACACACACAGCCACACACACACAAACACACTCATCACTCGATCAGTATGTATTTATTAAGATTGTGAAACCGAAAACCATACAGAGAGAACAATAACGACGAGGAAACGCGCAACCAATTTGACTTGAGGAATTAGTTAAGTGAAATTATACTCAGATTAAAATTAAATTACATTTACACTTGTATAGAGGAAAGCAAAACTGATGCCAGAAAATGATACCGAAAGTCAAAAGCCGAAATAGGAGAAACGTAAAATTATTACCTAACCGAAAAAGAAAACGAAAATGATATGGGAAAGAAAATAGAAATATTTCTACGGGCATTTCTAACCAAAATGTTTCCAAACACACGCGTCTGTGAAGTAAACCGTTGTGATCGCTTTAAATTTTTGATTTAAACAAATACAAAAACGTGAATACAAAACTACAAAACTACATACAGAAATCGAGAACAGCAAACAGGAAGCTATAAGTTATTCTATATATAGTTTGTGAGCGTAACCGAAAAGTACCTATACCACAAAAGCAACAACTAAAAATTAAACAAATCAAAGTGAAAAGCTAACAAAAACAATGGACACACATATTGAATCAAGCAAAAAGATAACGAAAATCTACACAAACTAACCCGTGCTGCCTGGAAGGATTAAGCAGGAAAGGAAGGATCTACGGACTACCGCAGAATCGCATACACTTTACAGATGTTTGGAGAGCCAGCCTCACCTTTGTTTGCATTAATTGTTACTAATCCCAAGGCCTCTTTGAAAGAGGCAAGGGAACCATAAGCAGCCAAGAGATATGCATCTCATTTTCCTAATTTAGAGCAGACCGCCTCGTATTATTTCATTTAATAAGCATTTCTAGCCTAAGTTTTCGAACAAAAAATAGATTAAGATGGTCCGATTTGGAATATCCTTAAGGAATCTCTACGAGCATGAATTTAATCATTCCAAATTGAAAATACTTTATATTTTGTACTCAATAATTGTTATGTTAAGAGAAAAACCTCGGATTGTAAAGTGTATCCCAAGCACAGCAACTCAAACCAAACCGTTGACCGTAAAGTTACAGCAAAAGTTGAAGAAAGCAAGTTAAACAATAAAACGTAATGCCAAGGAAACAAACACACACACATTTCAGTTAGGGAAAATTTAAATTTAAATTTAAATTTAATAAAAAAAGAAACGAGCATAAGGAAAATTATTGTTGTTGATCAAATCAAATCAATTTAACCGAAACTATGAACTAAAAACTAAACTGAAATCGACTCGAAACGAAACGAAACGAATTGAATTATAAATCCGTAGTAAAGCAGCAACAAGAAGCAAAACATCATGTGATATCTATTTCAAAAATAAATCAATTGACAAAACTAAAGAAAGAAAGGAACCCTAACCATAAAACAGATGCAGAAGCAGAATATAGTAAAATTAGCCTAAAGCCACGAAGCGTTCAGAAAACAAAGAAAACACTGTTTGACGTTGATAGCGATGAGAACGAAGATTTTATATAATTTCCCGTTGGAAGAGTTACTTAAGAACCCGAAACCGCACCACAGACCGACCCATTGAGACCCATTGAGTATTACGTACAAATTACACACACAGAACAGCAAAATACATGGCTCGACTTTGACTCTCTCACTTTCTCTCGCTCTCTCTTTACTCTCTTTACTCAATCCTTCTCACACTCACTCACTCACTCTGTAGCCACTTCTCAGTCTGTCGTAGAGTTAGTCGAAATTCGGATTGTACGCGCAGCAGTCTCCAGAAAACGATCGTAATCGTAATCGAAATCGAAATCCTTGCTAACGTATTCCAGAAGGTTTTTTATAAGCATATACATATACGTATACATACTTCTTATACACTAATCTAGGCTAAAGTTCAATAAATTCTGAATGATTCGAACAGCACGAGCAAATGGCATTTATTGGGATATGAGTTTGGGCCTCTATGATCCTTGCTGGATCTCTCTTCTTTCTATAAATACCATTCTTTCTTCTGAACTTTGAATATTTATTACTGTTAAATTGGGGAAATCAAACTGGGCTCCTTGCTATGATCCTTGCCGGATCTCTCTGTCTCCTTTCTACAAATACCATTCTTCCTTCTGAACTTTGAACATTTATTACTTTTAAAATTTATTAACATACTCAGCTCTTCCCTGATAAAATATATGAGCAGGATGCTTTCTTTCCGTTTCCTTTTCGATTAATTTAGATTTAGAGATTCTTTATTCCTTTTACTGCTGTCTTCTGTTGTCCCGTTCTCTCTTCTCCAGCTTCCGCTTCCTCTTCCACTTCCGTTTCCGCTTCCTACTTATTCTCCGTGATTATACCCGCCGGTCCGCACACATATAGCTGCTGATTGTCCCGCTCTTTGAGCGGCTTGAATCCGAGCTCGTCAACGGGTATTCCGTACTGCTTGAGCTTGCACTCGTAGGTCTCCAGGAGGTCGTCGTGGGCCTTGCGGGCCTTGGCCACCTGGTAGCGCAGGTCCAGGATGATCTTGTTCTTCTCGTCCACAATGTTGGCCACGCGCTCGTCCAGGCAGGTCAGCTTCTCGGCAAAGTTCGGGGCACAGGTGGCTATGGTCTCGTGCAGGACAATGCTGCGCTTCTCATCCTCCCGCACCAGGGCCGCGATCTTGCGCTCCAACAGGACATTCTTCAGGCCAGTCTTCTGCTGCAGCTCCACAATGACGTCGTTGAAGCGCTCCTTGAGGCCTTCCCGCTCATTGACCAGGGAATCGTTGCGAAGGATTAGGGTTTCCGCCTCCCATGTGAGACCCTTGACCTTCTTCTCCAGGCGCGTGTTCCGGGTCTTGAGGCGACTCAGCTGCTGCTTGTCCCGCTCGTAGAAGCCGAGCTTCCGGCGCAGCTCGTTCAACTGGATGTTGGCCGACTCCAGGGGCTCCTTCAAGCGCCGGTTCTCCGCTGCTGTGTCGGCGGCGATCCTGTCAGATCGCTCCGCCTGCTTGCGGAGGTGCTCCAGCTGCTCCTTCATGCTGCCAATCAGCGCCAGGTTATTGATGGTTATGTCGTTATAATAGTTCTTCATGTCGTTAAAGGCCAGGTCGTGGTGGTCCTGCAGGTCCTTGATCTGCTGGTTCTTGCGCTCCTCCACCTCGAACATCTGGGTGCCATAGAACAGATCGAGCTTGGCCTTCTGCTCGATCATCTTCTCCTCGTGCAGCATCTCATTATCCTTGCGCTCGCGCTCAAAGGTGATGCGCTGCTCGCTAAATGGGAAAGCGATTGCAGAAAGCAGCAGGATAATAAGCGGGATTTTCAAGGATTAAAGTTTAAGGAATACCCACAGCAGCTTCTCGTTGAAATGGGCCTCCATCTGACGCAGCTGCATCTCGCTCATCTCCATCCGCTCGCGGAGCATCCGGCGCAGCTGGCGCTTGTCCCGCTGCAGCTCGTTCTCCTGGAGGGCATGGTGCTCCTGGGCCAGCTTCAGCTGGGTCATCGCCTCCGCCCGCAGTTCGCCCAGCTTGTTGTGGTTCTCGAACTGCAAGTGCTTCATCTGCTGCATCACATGCTTCGTGTCGATATCCGCCAGGTCCTGTGTGGCCTCGATCTCCTTGTCCTTCTGCTGCAGCTCATAGCGGGTCTCATCTGGGGTTCGGGGGGTTATGAAGGGTCAGGGAAGGATAATGCGGTAATGCTTACCCAGCTGCTGACGCGTAATCTCCCAAAAGGTGCGAATCTTGTCCCGCTCCAACTGGAAGTAGTTGCGCTCCTCCCTCTCCCGATCCATTTCCGCCTTCAGCCGGAGGGCAAAGGCCTCCAGCTGGTCACGGGTCATGGCCGAGGTGTCCACGCCATCGATGAGAACTGGTGACAAGGAATTATATTATTTTAAAGCCTAGGAAGTAGCTCAATTTCTGGCATTTTAGTTATTTAACTTGGCTTGACTTTGTTCTTATTATTTGGCAAATTTTAGGGACTGAGAGGAACTTTGGCCGCATTTTTGGGGTTCCCCAGCTTTATGGCAATTTAATGAGAGCGGCACGCCTGGCTACCCCTTGGGCAGGACCCCGCCCCTCCTCCATCTGCACCCTGCACCCCTTTCTTGACCACCGCCCGCATATGTGGCCCGGCAGCAGACCGTGTTGTAATTGTTTTCTGTAATTGGCATCGTGGGCCGGCTGGTGCCACTAGCCAGGACTCGGACTAGCAGCAGGACTACGACTAGGACTCCAACTAGAAATTACACGGAGCCAAAAAACTACAAAAACAGACTAACAGACTTTCGATTTCACTTGCAAACAATATTTATACGAGTTATGGGATTTGAATTTGAATTAATTATTTGAAAATTATATTTTTAAAAGATTCTCTTATTCTAACTATATTTTTCTCACAGTGCCTGCATAGAAACAATTACGTGCGTTAGATGTCGTAGGAAAGCGGCGGCGGGAGCCGAGAACCAGGGCCAGGGGACGGGAGAAACTGCAGTGAGCTCACTCGTGGAAATTAAGTGGACAGTTGGGCTTCCCCCCTCTCGATTTTTTCTCTCTTAATTTCGGGCCTGCAGAGGAATTGCATCGGGTCCTTCTAGCCCGCCGAGGTCCTTCCATCCCCTCCAGCTGTGCGGGCCGCTTCCCTCCTCACGCAGATTATCGTTATTTACTAATTGTTTTGCTTGGCCTTTTTAAATTGCCCTGAATGACCAATGTCCACCCATTGCCAGCTCCTTTGGCGCCCTGCTGCCATTAATGTTCCGAAAATGAATTGCCAGGCAGCCGTCCGTCCCCGTCCCCATGCCCATCCTCGTTCGCCTGTCTCCTTTCGGAGAGGCTTTAACGAGTCTTTGAATTAAAGAGGAGTGCACGGGGAAAATTATGGAAAATTTTTTTGAGAAGACTTTGACTGACGAGGCTTATTTGTCAGTCGGTTTTGCGGGTTAAATTTGCAAGAAATTGTTAAGAATGTTAATGAATGTTAAGAAGAATATAGGAAATAGTTTTCATCAATTAATTACTAAAATGAAATGCCTAAAGAACATTTATACATTTTTTAAAATACCTTAAGACTGCTGGAAAAAATAAAGAATTAAATAAAAAAATAAATCTTTAGTGTTTTGGAATTAACACTTATTACCACTTATTTATACATTTATCAAGTCTGATCTTTACTTATGTTCAATTTAAAATAGTGTTTTTTTTTTTGTTAATTATAATCTAAAGATGTACAATGTATAACTCTTAAAAACTCTCCATTAAAAATAATAATCTAATATTAAATGAAATTATAATCTAAAATTGTACAATGCATAATTCTTAAAAAAAAACTCTCCATAAAAAACAACGTAGTTGGAATATAGCTACAAAGAATTTGAATAAAAAACTTCACTTACCTGGCATTTTTTTGCCCTTCTTGCCCTTTTTACCCTTTGGCGGCTGAAAGAAAGGATAAATTTTTTAAAAACAACTTACAAAAAGTACAAAAATATCAGTTTCTAAGTCCCAACCAGAGGACACACATTACCACCGAGAAGAGTCCCCGTGAACTTGTCAAATATTTGACCGCAGATGAGCCCGAGTCGACTCCCCCGGAAGATGCAAGCCGAACACTTGCCCCAAAGAATTTCCACATTTGTCTATGCAAATTGAATCGGGGCTGTCTCAGGGCGTGGAAAATGCAAGGGAAATGCGAGGGAAATGGGTGGGAAAATGGTGTTTGTTACTGGCACAATTGTCGTCTGCTGCCGGCAACTATTTTTCGCACTTTAAATCCTTTAACAGCGCTTAATTCGATCCTGTCTCTCTCTCTCTCTCTCTCTCTCTCTCTTGCTCCCTGCGCGCCGGGCAGGAGGGAAGGAGGGAAGGAAGGAGTGGGGAACCGGAGGAGAACTGCCATCGTCGCTTTAAATAATGTGATGGCGCGGCTTTCAAAACAATTTCGCAACAGCTGTTGGCTGTTGGCTGCTGGCTTATTGCATATTTTATGACTGCAAATTATTCAAAAATTTTCGAAGCCGCCTGCGCCCGGCCACCGCGCTTTTTGCCCATGTCTCCTCCTCCACTTCCCATGTCTGTCCAAAGGCGCAAAATACAAATATATACAAATATATAAATAAATATGTAAAATAAAAATAAGAACAAAAAATAATAAGAACAAAAAAGCGAAGAGCGTAACGAAACAATGGCAACTATATGTATGGGCAGGTCTATACATAAACAAATGATCGAAAATAGACAACAAACGAGGGCAAGGCGACCAAGGACTCTGAGGACTCCAGCTTGGCTGCCATAAATATACAGTGGAGAGATGCAGTATCTGGGAGTTTTTCGAAAAGAAAGTACAGATTTGGAATATAAAATTCTTCTTGGTGCAATATTATTAAATACAAAAATTAATCTTGTGGTTCCTTATACCACTGAATAGCTAAAAAAATTGTTTGTACGATATTTTCGATATTTCCGCTAAAAGTATCGGTTGAATGGCTAAAAAACCAGTGTGAGCTACAGAATTTGTATAAATCTACGTATTGGGTTACTTTAAAATAATTCAAAAGCTCATTTAAAACAATAAAAAAGTTATAAACATTTAGAATTCGGTTCAACATATAGCGGGTGACTTTTGGGTTATTCCTAAATATATCCCCGATTTTTTTGAGCAGTCATAAATTAGTCCTTCAGTCGTATAGTGAATCTCCTGATGGTAAAATGTTCCATTTGAGCTAAGTTTAGTATCCCAAAGAAGGTTTAGACTTGGGAAGTTTAGTAAGAAAGATCCAGAAAGCAAGGCAAATTGTGTGTTTCCTTTTTTCTTCAATAAGCAAGCAGTAATGCAGATGCATTGGCAAGCAGTATATACTTCAGAAAACGGGATTTATGTCAGGGCGACTCCACTGTACCCGCTATGCATACATTTACAGGGGCGACAGTATGCAGT
The DNA here is from genome assembly GCA_008042575.1 of Drosophila watanabei. Taxonomy (NCBI): domain Eukaryota; kingdom Metazoa; phylum Arthropoda; class Insecta; order Diptera; family Drosophilidae; genus Drosophila; species Drosophila watanabei. Next base: position 239,042 of record VNJS01001491.1, on the reverse strand, counting down.
TGTGTTGTATATGCAGCAACAGCCTGGCTTGGCATGAAAAATTGAATGCAACTGGAGCCGATAGGAGAACGGGAGCTGGGAGGAGAGCGGAAGCTAAAAGGAGAGCGGGAGCCGGAAAACGGGAGCAAGAAGAAGTAGAAGAAGCGGTAGGAGCAGCAGCAGTCAAAGCCAATGTGTCGTGGGGGGCAGGGGGAGAGAGAGAGGTGGGCTACGCAGTGCACTGCTTGTTGATATGGCGGCTGCTGGCGCTGCACTATGGGGCTAAGGACCACTTTTTGTGGCATTAATTAATAACTTAAAACGAAGCCATATTTTTAAGTTCTGTTCTATTAATCTAGTTTACTATAAACCAGGGAATATATTTTAAGGAAATTGAAGTGGTCCCGCCATTTTTAAAGCTATTCCCCCTTAGCAAACGAAGTACTGTTCTCTCTGAGCTTACAACAGGCATCCCTTTCCCCCACCATCCGCTGTGGCAATGCATTTGCCGATCTGTTATCTTTGATGAAGATATTTGATATCCCTTTCCATCTCTTATCACGAGTACTGCTCTCTCTGAGTACACAGCAGCTATCCCCCCTTAGCCAACGAAGTGCTCACTGCTCTCTCTGAGCATACAACAGGCATCCCTTTCCCCCACCATCCGCTGCGCCAAAGCCGCTAGATCTCTCTGAGTATACAGCAGCTATACCCCCCTAACCAACGAAGTACTGCTTTCCCTTAGTATATAGCAGCTATCCCCCTTAGCCAACGAAGTACTGCTCTCTCTGATCATACAGCAGCCATCCCTTTCCCCCACCATCATCGCGCTGATTTAACAACTTATTACTCACCATTTTGGCGGTGTGTGTTCTGCTTCCTCCTTATTTATGCTTTACTCAGGGCCTCCTAGTTGCAGGACCACTGTCCTCTGATTGCTCCTTCCAACTGAGCCGGTTCCGTGACGTTCAACAAACAAAACAAACTTATCGATAAAGCAGTTGACAACGCGGTTGCCAGAGCCGCGTTTTCCTGTGTGTGTGTGTGCTTGTTTCCGTGTGTATGTGTGTATATGCAGTGGTGTAGGTGTGAAGTAGAGCCAGGCAACCGCTTGAAGGGTAAAACGTTTTTTTCGCTTTTAATTCTCCTCGCTCAATTTTTTTTCTGGCCGCAGACCGGAAAATCGAGGGAAAATACACAGTTATCACCCGGGCTACTGAGGGGGAAATTTTTGAATATTGAAAGCATTTTAATCAATGCGGAACAAACGAATGCAATTTTATTTTTCACCGCAATTTTTTTTATTCAAGAAATGCACATTCTTTAAATTTGTAATTCAATATTAATACTGTTTATGGTAAAAAAACATATACGTACATATATAGAGAAATATTATGGGTTTATATCTACAATATTTGAAGGCTAAAAAGTAAAAGTGTGTTCAGATCCTTGCAGGGTATCTTCATTTTTATATGGTAGTAATAATAATAGTAATAATAGCAAAAGTGCAACGAAATTTTAAAAGAAATTTTTTAATTTTTACAAAAATTTTAAGGGCATAAATTATAGTAATTCAACAAAATAAAAATACATAATAAAACAACAAAAGTCAACAACTACTTTTACTACAATTATTTTTAATACAACATTTTTTACTATTCTAAGAAAACTAACACGGATTATCATTTCGAATTGAAATTAATGTTTTTTAGTTGCTTAGTTAAATTCAAACTGCAAGGGTAAATAAGTTTTGGCTACTCAAAGTGAACTCTTTATTTGTTCTTCTTATTCGATTTTTTGTTTAAATATTATTCACAGTTATTGGCAGGCACTCTAAAAGAAAACATTTTAATCAAAATGGGAAAGTAAAGTTAAATAAAGCAAGTCAATTTATGCGAAAGAATTTTTCGTTTAAATTAATCGTGACCTTTAAATGTCAAAAATCAGTTTATTATGTTGAAAAAATTACAAGTCAAACTATAAACATTTAAGTTAATTTAAAAATTGATAAAGGTTTAAAAGTTAAGGCCTATAAATATCTCAAGTATTTGCATATTATTAGATGTATGACAAATGGATGGCAACTTTTTTTTTATTGAGAGACTAGAATATAAATATCTTTTGTTTTATTACATTTTTTAACTTACTAAGTCTTGAGTTCTTTAAAAATTTTTAAATAGAAAAAGATATATATATGTATATATATCTACTACCTTTGAAAGATGGTCTTAATTTCATTCTCTTATCGCTGTCTACTCTCTACTGTCTACTGCCTTCTACTTCCCTCCCCAAATGGCCACCCAGCCTGCACTTCCTTCGTCCTTTGCATTTGGTGGTTCATTTTCCAGTTTGTTTGGCGGACTTTAAATGCCTGTGGCTTTGGAGTTTCTGCTGCTGACTGGCTAATTTGATGATTAGAATTACGATGAAATGGAAGCATCATGAAATCATAAATAAAATAATACGTTTTAAAGCTTAAACAAGCTTATAACTTTATATATATTATATTTAATTATATGTATTATTATTTAATTCAAGCTTATGTGCATCTAAGAACATTCGTAGACAATAATTATCATCTTGTATTTCTTGGCAGGACAAGAGTGGCAATTTCCCTTGTGATTTGTCAGCGGAAATGCATTCTGCATCTGGTTGTTTATCTGCGTCCTGACTGAGTCCTGCTCCTGACTTGAAATACGATACTTGGCCATCGAGATTTCCGCTCCTTTTCCTTCGAAAATCTCGCTCGAATCAACTTTATTAGTCCTTGCTGAGACTGTATTTCTAGGGGTTGTGGCACCTATGGCCGGAAAAACTTCAACTTGGGCATTTTCTCGCCTTAATTAATGTACGGTGGGGGAGGGGAGGGGGGGGGGCTGGGAAAGTGGGAAACTGATGGTGGCATTGCGTTGTGTAAACAATGGAGGTGGGACCATGGCCATATTGCTGACTTTCGGCGGCTCTCCGGTTAAATGCTTTAATTGAAATTAATAACCGCAGCCAGTTTTTGGCCAGTTGGTTGAGAATCCCGTGGCTTTCGGATGGAACAACATTTTGGGTGCCCGGCACAGACACCGAGAATTCTCTCAATTGTTTTCATTAAAAGTCAATTTCTGATAGCGAAGATGCTGCGGCAGGTGCACACGAAGAAAATGTATTAATTTTTGATATTTTAAGTTAAAATAAGTAAACAACAAATTTACAACATAATACAATTTAATTGTTTTTATTTTGAGTTTTTGAAATTATTTTATCTGTATGCCTGATTTATTATAAATAATTTAAATAAATCTAAACTCCAAAGGCAAGGGAATATAACCAAATTGTCTTTGATCGCAGAGTTAAATAAATACTTGAACCAATTAATTAATTTAAAAACAACAAATATGAGGCATACAACGATTTTAATTTATAAAATGTTGTAAATATTTCGAAACAAAATTTATTTTCGTGTACCGTCAACCCTTTTCCTTTGGCCTGCATAATTTTTGTTTCATTTTATTCTGGCCAACGGCTGCGGTCGGTCATGGCCCATTGAATTGCGTAACGGCTGCCAAGGGTCGCCGCCAAAGGGGGGGCTGGAAAATGCTCTGGGGGGGGGGGGGGGGGGGGGGAAGGTTTGAGCCAAGGAAAGCACTGATTGAAAGTGAAAGTATTTAAAATATGATTAGAAAATTTGCTTATCGAGGTCGAGGTGTGTGCGGCTCTTTAAGGAAATGCGTTCAATGAAAAAATTATTTGATTTTAAAGGAACGAATGTTGGAGATTTATTATTTATTTTTTGATTTATTTATCTAAAATAGAGGTACTAAGTTACAAAAATATCTTAATAAATAAATAATAAATCTCCAATATCATTATTTTATAATATTATTATATATAAATTTCTTTGAGCCAAGTTTTCCCATTTCCCTGGCTAATTAAATGTTAGTAAAAATGTACAAATAAATATTAAATAAACAAAATAATAAAATATTATAGTTGTAAACATATTTAATAAGTCTAAACTCTAAGAAACAAAATTTGTTAGCTTTGAGCAAAATTGGAAAATTTTTGTGGAAATTAAAGCAAAATTATTGAGTTGAATTGAATAAATAGATATATTATATTATATATAAAAATAGATATAATTTATATAAGAAACTCCTATAATTACTTACCTGACTGCAAGCTCTATTTCATAAATAAAAACAGATGATTATAAGATTTCTTTCTAAAGAATAAATTTCTAAATTGAAAATCGTGCTTGTTTTAATTTTAAAGCTTATAAAGCATTGACTTGTTGTTTAATTTTTCTTAAAAGGTAAGGCTATTGTGGTTATAAAATAGAGGAACATCAGTTTATTTTTTCCTAAATTATTGCTTAATAGTGGTAAATGTCAACTTGCTTGATGCAGCTCCAGACTGAAAATCGTGGTGTGTGGAAAATTGGTAGAGTTTGTTTGCTGAAAGAGAAAGGGGGTTAGGGGTTAGGCAGTGCTCATTGCGGTGGCAAAAGTTATTTGCTGTGTTATTTTCACAACAACTTCCGCTCGGCGCTGAAACGGATATCCTGCTTCTGAGTGAGAGAGATCCAGATATGAAGTGGGCGGCGGCTGGGGAAGCTGGAAAAGCTGGGAAAGCTGGGAAAGCGAGGAGCTGGAGGCACAGTTGGAAAATTATTGTTGGTGCAGCTGGTCGGACGCCTTGTCTTGTCTGTTGTTAGCTGCAAGACACACCCCCCCTCGCCATATGCAGATTTTGCTTTTACAACTCTCGATGCAAACTTTGACTTGTAACCCGTAGCCCGTAGCCCGTAACCCCTGACCCCTCCCGTTTCTGGCAATTTAAACTTTCTGATTAATTTTAATAAATATATTTTTGTCCTTTATTTGTAGAATTTGTTCGTTTACCATAATATATATATATATATATAATTTGTTTTTGTATATATATGTTGGTTTATTTTATAAGATATACTTTTAGTTTATGCGTTTTATGCCGGTTTATAGTACTATATATATATATGTATATATATGCCTATATATAGAGCTGCTCGCCTGGCTCCTCTTCGCTCTCTGTGGGGATTATCGAGAGGACTTTGATTAAGCTTCAGTTTTGGGTGAACGTTCTGCGATGGATCGTACCGTACATCCATCCTACATATACATATTACAATTTATCGATATATATAATCGCTTCTCTGGCTATATACATGGTTTTTTTTATTAGCTTATATACAACTCTTAGGCGTAGGGTAACATACTTCAAGTGCAACGAAGGGAGGCCTTATTACACACATTTAATTATTTTTTCTTTTATTTTTATCGTTTTCAACTTTCAGCCACAACAAACAAAACTATATACAAAGATTCGGGAAAAGTAAGAGAAACAATAGTTGCTATATATATTTATATTCATATTTCGAACGATAAAAAAAAGTATTTCTTTGCTATAACACTCCATTTATCTCCATCCACTATTCTCTATATGTATTCTTTCAGCATTTAGGTCTGCTAATAATGGCACATAATATTATTGTTTATCTTCGTGTTGTGTTGTGTGTTTTAGCTTCGATTTTTGATATAAGTACAGTACCATTTATAGAGAGAGATATATGTATGTAAGTACGTGTGTAGGGATATATCCTTCAAGCGCCCGCTTAGCATATGAACAACCTTGAATGGAACCGGGAACCTATACGCCCGGATCCATCTGTATAACTATGTATAGTTTTCTTTCTATATATGTCCTCGAGTATCTGCGTTAATAGTTTCTTTTTGTGTTTTCTTATTTGTTTTTGTTTCTGTTTCTTTTTGTTTTTTACAAATTTCCATTACGCACCGCCCCCCATTGCTTGTTTTGTTTTATACAAAAACCAAATATAGTGTATATATAAATATGTATACAAATGAATGTGTATGTGTTTGTGCCTAGATTTGATTTTATTGTGGCCACATGCAACATGGGGCAGAGCACAAAGCGGCCCTTAATTAAAATGCAACAAATGAACAAAACGAACAAAGGCGGCTCCTGGCTCCTGGCTCCTGGCTCCTGGCCTGGACAACTGTTGCTCCGCCCGAGATGGACTCGAATAAAATTTCAATTAAATCAATTCGAGCATGTGGCCAGAGGGTCCCTTCTCAAGTGTCCTGCCTTTGCCTCAAGTGTGCTAAACACACACACACACACACACACGCACTTGCAACTTGCAACCTGCAACCTGAAGCAGCTGTAATTGAATTTCGGGCTCTACTGGCTGGAGTGGCTTGTTATCTCGTATTTGTTTAATTTTATTTCTCGCTCGGTCGCTCGCCAGTCATCAACTGATGCAAAGATTACGGCTGCAAGCCAAACTTGCCGTTCAACTTGAGCTATTTCCACCGCTGCTGCCATGGTCAAGTACAAGTATCTTTTTAATACTGACACACTTTCATCACGAAATCCCAATTAAATCTCTGCGAAATACAAAACGGAATAAAAACAGAATTTGGCCACTTGAGAAACCCAATTAACAAGCAATTTGATTAATTTTATTAAGCTGAATTTATAAACAAAAGCATAAATGCCATAAGATGCATTATAAAAGAAAACAACGATGAAATTGTCATCGCTTCATCACTATGGATGGTAATCCACGTAGTGACGATGGTCACGAGAGTGTTTCGAAGGCAACTATACAAATAATACAAATTCTGGGCTCAACTGAATAAAATTTAAGCCTTGTAATGTATGTGAAATTTCAAATAATTAAATAAATTTATTGATTAATTATTTTAATTTAGTTCTAATTAAAATTTATTTATTTATTTTTGATTAATATAACCATTATTGATTACGAAAATGTGTACCAAAAAATTGAGAACTTAAAAGTTCAATCGTCACTTTATCTTACCTCTATAAGAGGTATTTTTGGGTAAACTAAGATCCTATTATTAAAATCTAAGAAAATTAATCAAAGCTTCAAGTTATAATCTAATATTTTGGCTAAAGAATTGCAACAGAATCTGAAAAATCAAATTTGATTACTCTTTTCTTTATCAAAATATATATTAATATATATGTTTAAAAAAAATGTAAAAGTTTATAAGAGCTGCAGCTGTTTTGTTAATATTAATATTAATATTTTGAAGAATATTTGTGCATATTAATTTTAAACAAATATTAATTTTTAACTGTTGTTAATCAGCATAAAAGTTTATCATTGGTTTACTCCTTTTTCTTCTTAATTTTTTTGTATTTTTATATTTAAATCAGAGTTTTGGAACAGTGCTTTGGTGCTTTGGCCAGCTGTTGCTCGGCAGCCGCTTGTCAGTCATTCAGGCATTACAAAGCGAAGCCATTTACCAGGATATATGCACACACACATACAGGCACACACACACAGGCACACACTCACACCCGCAAGGATATTCAAGCCGACACTCATTTCATTATTAAATCAAAAAAGTTGAGTAAATTTTAGCCAGCGGCTGACAGACTCTCTTCCGCACTTATTTTCCTCATACATTTTCCCTATACATTTTCCACTGCTGATCCAGTACCCCCCTCCCCTTTAGTGTGTGTGTGTGTGTGTGTAACAATTCAACTTGATTGCCATTTGTTTTAGCGGGCTGCTGTCCCGCTTAACCCCCCTCCACCACCACCAGCCGGAAAATGCGGGAAATGTTTTGCGGCCAACACACGCACACTCACACAAACACAAACACACACAAGTACAAGCAGAGCAGGCTGCCCCTCCCCCTCCCCCTGCCCCTGCCCCTTCCTGTCCTGCCTGGTAAGCGGTGTATTCAATTAAACTTCCGTCAAACATGAAGGAAACTCCCCCTGCATTTTCCTCAACGCCCCCCGACCCCCCCCCCGCCACTCATCCCGCTGCAGCACTTGCCTCGGGGTTATAAAATAAACATGTTGCCACACACAAAATTTAAATAGATACAAGTTTGCTGCCACACTGCATAACACAATAAACCGCAGTAAAACAAAAGGCGGATGGAAAAAGTACGCCGAAAGAATGGCCAAAAAATAAAAAAAGAAAAAGGAGAAGGAAGGAAAAGAAATTATGAGAAAGCTGGAAAATAAGGATATCACTTAAGGTTAAGGTTGGCCATGGTAAGTCATATTTAATACAGGCTTCAAAAGTGAAACTGGAAGGAAAAGAGTCTCAAGTTTTTAGTCACCTATTAATTTCCTTAAAATTAAAAATGTATAAATTCAAAAACAAATTTAGTTGTTTTTGTTAAATAAAAGTATTAATTGCAAAGAATTACTAGGACTTTCAGTTCGTTTCCTTAATTTGTATGCCTCCTTGCTGCCCCTTTTACCAGGAAACAAAGGCAACTTAAAGACAGCAGTTGCCACCCGGAGGAGCAGAAAGCAGAAAGCAGGAATGATAAAAAGGGAAATGCGAAATTAAAATACAATTTGACGGCATCAAATAGAGCAATTAAGCGCCACCGCCCACCCACAGGAGCCCAGCTCGTCCTTTTCCCCTCTCTTTGCCCGCCCTCAAAAGTAGGCAACGCTGGCACACATGCCGCTGCAGCGGGAGGGGTAAAGTGGGGTGGAAAACTTGATTACAAGTGTCGCGGAAAGCCCCAAAAAACAACTTAAACTGCGGCTCCATAACCATCATAAGCAGCAAAATACACATGCGTGCACTGAAAGAAAATAATAAAAACCCAAAAAAAGCATTGCAAATTATGTTTAAAAAATCAAAATAAATGAAAGAGTATCTGTTTTCGTTATAAAATATTATTAGCTATACATTTGTGAATAAACTTGAATATTACCAAATGTTTATATATTCAAATTATTATATTTTGTGAGGAAACTTAATATTTTTAACTGAAACTCAAATATTTTTATTTAAATCAAAATGAGTAAAAATCAAACAAACTGTGCCCAGTGTATGTTGCGTGTGGCATGAGTGTCTGGCATTGTTGTTGCCAAGCTGCATATATATATTTTCCACATTCGCATTTGTATTTGTTGTGCCATTTACGCAACACAATGCGAAACAACAAAGGAGTCGCGCTTTTAAAGGCAGCCACAGGAGCAGCAGCAGCAGCATCAACTATTCGCAGCAGCAACAAAGGAGCAACAGCAACATCCTCGCAGCCATATCAGGCTTAAAATGAACACCAATTGAATTAGCTGTTATGTGGCTTCAACTTTCAGAAAATAAGTAAAAAAACTATAAAGTAGAAGATCCTAAAATGATTGCTATACTTTTAAATGTGGTTGGGAAATGCCCTGCTAATTTGCTTAAATTCTTTGTTGATTTCCAATTATTTCAGTAATTCTTTTATTTATATTTAAAACAAAGCAAGTTATATATTGTAGCAGCAACATGAGGCGTCCAGCAAACAGGCCACATCTACAACATTAACACGGCCAACAGGCAGCAGCAGCAGCAGCAGCAGCAGTAGTTGCTGCAACAACAGGATGAGTGTTGCTGCCGCTTGACTAGCTCCAATGTGGAACTGCTGCTGCTGCTGCCGCTTGGCTTCCTTCTTCTTGGGCTTCTCGGTGTAATTCGAAACACTTGTGTCAACGTGGCCAACACTCCCCCGCATTTTCCGCCCATTTTCCGAGCCCCCCTTTGGTCCCCTTGCCCCCTTGCCCCCCTTGCCAAGCCTGCTGCTGACATGTTTCTTTGGAGTGTGGAGGATGTTGCTGCTGCCACTGCTGCTGCTGCTGCTGTTCGTCGTGTTGCTGTTGCTGCGGTTGTCAGCGTCTTATTATCATCATCAGTGGCAGCTTTTGGCGGTTTTGTATATTTGCAGGCAGAAGAAGGACTCCTTTCTTCATTTTTTTTTGTTCTTGTTGTTTTTATCATCTTAGTTGTAAGTTCTGGCAGAGGATTGTTCTTGGTTTTTGGTGGGGGGCTATGCCAGGCTTGCTTACAATGAAATTCACTTTGCCAAAAAGTTTTCATTTCATTAAAATGTGTGAGTGTGTGTGGGAGTGTGTGTCTGGGCGAGGTTGTGTCTGCGAGTGTGTGTGGTTAACTGACATGCAAGTAATTCATCAAAAGCAAAATGCAACCAACAAAACTGACGGCAGCTGGGAGCCGAGAGTTCCTGTGTCCACACACACACAACATACACTCGAAATAAAAAACATAAAAAAAGCACAAAAAATAAAAATAAAAATAAAATAAAGCGAAAGTTTTGGCAAGCATGAGCAACTATCTGGAAGGAGGAAAATGCTGCCTTGGGTTAAGACCAAGTGCCAGCAGGGGGTTAAGGCGATGGTTCCGGGACTTAAGAGACAGCAGCTTAGGGGTTAACGCAGCGTGTGCGAATAATTTGCATAAACATGCAAAATTTAATTTAACGCTGCAAACAATTATCAAATATTTTGCTGGAACGCATAAATTATGAAAGATAATTCCGGGATTAAGAAGAATGAATCCCCGACCGAAACCCACCCTCTTTTCCCGCACAAATCCCATTTATTATGCGCCGACTGTCAATCAAAGTAATCAAATGAACAAATGTCACCGAAACTGTCCCGGAATTAACCAAAGGCCATCAGAAGGAGTAAAGGCTAAGGAAATGATTTCCTTCTTCTCTTTCAGAAATCAAAAAGTTTCACCATGTTTCACTTTTTTATTTCTTTTCACATTAATTGACTCTCTTTTTTTGGGGAAAGTGACTGAGATGTGTATAAATCGGTTTGGGAAATCGAAAATCGGGGAAAAGGTGAGAGACTCGCCAAAAATTAAATGAGAAAATCAAAAGAAAATAAAAGGGTAAGCGGAAAAGGGGAAAAATCAAGTCTGAAGTCTCTTAAATTAATGGACAATCAAAAGGGATACTTTTTGAGTCAATAACTAGGCAGCAAATTTCGGATAATGAGATATGAATTATTTTTATAAAATATAATTTAAAGTGTATTTTAAAAATATACGAGCAAACTAGTTACTTTCTTATAAAGTTTTTGGTATAATTCATACTTTAACTTGCAAGTAGTTTTTACTATAAAAGAAATACCTAACCAATTCCCAACTCAGATCCAAAATATTCCAACATTTGAAAGGGAATTATCTTCTTTCGTAGAACAAGTTGACTTTTTGTATACAAATTGACAATTTCCCTCAAGACTTGGCATGTTAATGGCAATTATAAATAAATAATAATTATAATAAATAATTAAATAAAAGCTCCTTGATGCAATTATTACAGAAACAGTGAGGCTAAGAATAAACTCTTAAGACATGCAAAATATTAAAATACAAAATCTGTATTAATTGTCCTAACAATGTTTTAAAATTTAGATTCTGGGGGGGTGCCTTATTTTGTTCAGTGCTCGATACACTGTAAATGCTTTTGGGTACCGCTTAGCACTGTGATTAAATTTCAACCTTAAGCTAGCTGTGATTACTTAACTGTGCAATCCCCTTACAAAAAGTTACGGTAACACTAGAAATTCTTGCGTTTAATAAGTACATTCACTAAATATGGATGCCTCCAAACACACCATCCCTGTTTTTCTCTCTTTAAATTTTCTGCTTTGCTTTCGTTCTCATTTTGTTTTCCTTTTTGTTTTAAACAATTTAACATTTTCTACTACAACATGTGTGTATGTTTAAATGTTGGAATGTTTTCCTGTCATGTCTTGAGTGTTGAATGTGATGATCTGCTTGTTATATGAAAGTGTTGGTGTGTGTTGGTGTTTGGTTGGTGTTTTTCTTTCATAGAAACGCACATATTTAAATGTATTCTAGACGAGTGTGTTTGTAAATGACTTGCTCTATCTTTTCGAGTATCTGTTGTGGAGATTTGTTGGTGAACGCTAACTGAATGAATCTGTTGTTGAATGTATAGGTAAGTGCACTGGTGAGCGAGTTAACGTTACCTGGAAGTAAGAGTATTTGTTGTGGCGATTTGTTGGTGAATGATAGTCTAGATGTGTTGGTGAAACTCTTGTTGAGCGTTAATGTTACACTCTGCTTCTTGAAGAAATAGAATCTGAAGAGTTTGTTGCCTAAAACATTGTTGAGAAATGTCTTGGGGAATTTATGGCTGAATATAAAAGTGTTTTGGTATCTCTATCAATGAGCTGTTGAGTTTTTTATGTTGACCGTGTTGGGGAATGTGTCGCTTAGTGTGTGTATGTCTGTAGTGTTGGCGAAAGTGTGGCCGAATTTCCCATTCGACTGCGTATTACACTCTAAAACATGTGTGCTGTTCGCTCGGGAGAATGTCCCCCTGGCGGATGTGTTGGTGAATGTGTCGCCGGATCCGTTGGACTGCGTATTATAAGAGGCAGAGGCAGAGCGTGAGCAGAGAGCCGGACACGGCCGACAAACCCATTAAGAGCGGCTGTCGACATTGCCGGCTACTCCGGGGCCAGGAGTCCAAGGACAGGGACAGGGACTGGGACAGTGACAGTGGCAGGGTGAGCAGGAGCAGCAGCAGCAGCAGCTGGATGGGGCACCGTGGGGTATTGCCCCGTAATCGCGAGCCGCCGGAGCTCATTTCGTTGTTGTCGATGGGTACGCGCCCTTCCGTATTGCCGCCATAATAGGTCGGCTTACGGGTGATGCCGCCACCCGCCGCCTCGCCACCGTTTCCGCCACCGCCACCTGCACCTGCCCCACCTGCTCCACCCCCAACTCCACCTGCTCCCGTGCCCGATCCGTGCTGCTGGTGATGGTGGTGGTGATGGTGCTGCTGATGTTGATGCTGATGCTGATTGCCGCCGGAGCTGCCCGGCTTATGTGTGGCCGGTTTATTGCCGCTGGTGTAGTAAACGTGCGGCGATAACGGTGTCAGGCCACCTCCACCACCACCACCACCCAGGCCTCCCCCGTCGCCGTAGCCACCGTCGCCGTCGAAATCCTCAGCGGATCCGTACTGCAGCTCCTCGTCGTCCGGCTGGTAGGTGACTTTGACTTGTTGTTTCTGCTTTAAAATGTCATTGGCATCCGCGTCCAGGCCTCCAGCACCGCCGCCGCCGCCGCCTTTTCCGCCGCCGTTCGACGGATTTTTATTACGATTCGGTCCGGGGATTTCTGTTCCAAGAAGAGAGAGAAGAGGAACAAAAAAACAAAGGAGCAAATGAGAAAATGTAATTGAAACAAAGGTGCAAATACGTCCCATTTCGCGGATACGTCTGACGGGAGCTCGCAGTCACGGTTGCACTCAAAAAAATAGGGTCAAAACAGGCAAATATATAAAAAGGGAACTAGGAACTTTCATTGAGGTAAATAAACATTAATTAAATCACAGAAATCAAAGCTCCAAATTAAAATAAGTAACAAAAGTAGGGATCGCTTTGTGTCCTTAACTGTAGCTACCCGTCGTGAAGTGAGTGAAAAAGTTACGTATAAAACTCACCATATAACCGGATGCTGCTGTCGACTTCGCCGAGAGAGTTTTTGGCAATGCAGCGATAGGATCCGACGTCGTCCTTCTGAAACTTTCGCACTATCATCGACATTTTCGTCTCGTACATGGACTGTGTACTCTCCTGCACATGGTACTTGTTGGATGTGACAATCATTTCGCCTGATTTGGATACGAAACGAGTTTTGAAATAATAATTATTCGAAATATTCTATTTTCAAATACATAAAGCAAGCTGTGACCACTGGCTTTGACTTGTGTCAGTCTTTTGAACTTTTGCCAGAACTCAATTCAGATTATATTCTCGTATAGACCGCTTCGCAGCCGAAAAAAAAAAAACAATATTCAAAATATAAGAACAAAAAAATTGTATTAAATCAAAATATATATTTCCACAAGGAAATTCTGTGCTTTTTGGAAAGAAACCTGATTGAACTCTATTATAATTTGCTTTTAGGTAAGTGTGAATCAAGATTGGGTTCTTTGAGAAAGCTATCTTTTGTGAGGTTTTTAAAAGTGTTTTAAACTATATAGATAAATGTACAGTAAAAGTTATTGTAAGGACTTACAAAGCTAATTAGTCTTTGCAACAAACTTCTCTTTCTTTCGGCAATAACTTGACATAAGCTAATAGCATATGAGCTAGATCTCGAGGGATTTAGAAATGTTGGGTGGAAAACCCAAAACGGGGACTGGGAAAGGGACAGAGGAACCTTTGGCAGCACCTGGAACGAGCGGACGAACGAACGTGCCACAATCTGACAACTGACTAATGACAATGCCAACCGAGGCGACTCGATTCGTATCGAATCGATGTCGGAGTAATGATGCGCTCGGCCCCATGGCCCCGGCATCTGCATAGATGCATGTACCCCGGCATACTATATGTGCCTGCATATATCCATCCATATATTTCTATATATATGTATATCGGGCAGACAGGTCTCCTCACACACTTACCCGTGTCCTTAATCCAGTAGTTAATTGATTTGGGCGAGGCCTCGACGTGACACTCGATTTGAACATCAGTGCCAAGTGGTGCGCCGACTAATTGATTCGGCACTTGGATGACTGGGTGAACTGTAACGACACAGGAGCAGAAAATATGCAGAGTGAGTGGGGGGAGTCAGTCCTTAGGGGCAAGGCTAAATAAAACAAATGCTGCCGATCGACCCTTAAATTAGCCATGGGTTTTAGTCAAAAATAAGCAGCAAATTGCAACTTTGTTTAAAACGATGCCAGTAATTTTATATTTTTATATCAGTTGGAAGCCTGCAACCAAGTAAAAGACTCGTTTTTGAACCTAAAAAGTATATATGAATTTACAATGCTGATTTTTGAATATATTAAAAAATCACATGAAAATATTTTTCGAATTGAATTTAATTAATGGCCAAGTTATGATTGATTTTCACACCGCAAGTGCATATAAACTCCGGCTTCCCGAAGTTAGCTTCCTATTTTCTTAAGTCTTATATAATAATCATATCGCTTCACTCTGTCATGTTTTAAGTGTTGGATGTGTTTACGCTTGTTATCGGGAAGTGTTGGTGTTTGGTTGGTGTTTGCTTGGTGTTTGGTTGGTGCTTGGTTGGTGTTTGGTTGGTGTTTGGTTGGTGTTTGGTTGGTGTTTTTCTTTCACAGAAACGCACACTGTTAAATGTATTTTTAACGAGTGTGTTTGTTATTGTCTTGTTCAATCTTTTGGAGAAAGAGTGTTTGTTGTGGAGATTTGTTGGTGAACGCTTACTTAATGAATCTGTTGCTGAATGTATAGGTATAGTGAGCGAGCTAACGTTACCTGGAAGTGAGAGTATTTGTTGTGGCGATATGTTGGTGAATGATAGTCTAAATGTGTTGGTGAATCTGTTGCTGAATGTGTAGTTAAGTGTGTTGTTTGGAGCGTTAATGTTACATTCAGCTTCTTCAAGAAATTGAATCTGTAGAGTTTGTTGCTCAATGTATTGCCTAACATTAAGATTGATTTTCATACTGCAAGGGTATATACACTTCGGCTTTCCGAAGTTAGCTTCCCTTCTTAAGTCGCATATAAATCATATCGCATTTAGATATCGCTTTCATATATTTTTCTATTCATTTTCAAGTTTCAGATTGGAAAGATCAGCCGACGAATATGTTAAACTATACCAAGATCCTGGCCGAGCAGCTCGGCTTCTCCGAGGATAAACTTGCCGTCCTGGCCGGACTTGGTGGATTTGTGGGCGGCCTCCGTCCCGTCCATAAGGCGCTGGTGTGCGTGGGCGCTGCCACTGTGGCCTGTATGCTGGTGGGTCTAACGGTCAAGTCGCTAAAGAAACAGGAAAAGGTAAGCGGAAACGGAAGCGGAAGCAAAAACGGAAACGGAGACAACGACAACGACGCCGCTGGATGCAAGAGGAAGCGCATGTCCATTAATATTGTGAGCGGATCACAGCTCAGTCCCGACATGCAGGCGGTGGTGGGCATGGACAAGGACATTTTGCCGCCGCAGGATCCTCTGCAGGTGGATCAGGGAGTCGGCGAGGAGGATACGATCGCCATTATAACACAGTAGGAGCAATGAATATGAAAAGGATATGACAGCTGTAAATCAATATGATATATACCACATTTCATATGCATATATATATTTTGTAATTTGTAAAGCCCTCTTGCAACCAGAAACATGTTTCAATGTTAACCAATTAAATAATACAAAGACGGCACACGGCGTCCTGTCACCAAAATTCAAAGGACTCGCAAATGATTTCAGTCCTTTGAGGCAAACGACGTGAACAAAAGCTGGCTAGCGAACTTGAAGGCCAATTGAGTGTGGCATAATTTGATGGTGTCTGTGTGTGTGTGCTCCTCGTTTTCCAGCCCGTTTTCCCCCCCAGACCTTCCACCCGAATTTTCCCCACTCATTTTCCTGCAGCCAGGGAACTCATCAGAATGCAGAGAGCGTCTATTCTGCATTGACAACTCTTTTGCCGATGGCCGAACTTTCGTATTTATTGTCACTTAGGCTCCCCTTTCAGGTGAGCCCAAGGCAGGGGCGTGCATTTAAGGGGGGCAGGAAGAGGGACTGAGACTGTTACGGCCATGACCAAAATTGGTGGTTTTGTAAAACCTGCAAGGACCCCGAGCTCCCAGCTCCCTGCTTCTGGCTCCACTCCGATCCCTGCCAGATTGCACATTGTCCCCATCCTTTCCTGCTCTTGAGACATTTGCGGCCATGTGCATTGATAGTTGATTGCAGGACTCTGGGAAAAGTGTCCTCCGGAAGTCCCTTCGCAGTCCCCGTCGTCGTGCGTAGTCGGAGGGATTTTAATTGATTTCCATGGCCGACTGCCTTCTGTCTTGGCCATCAACTATCTCTAATCCCGCCTGCGGTTGGCCCTCTCTCTTCAGTTTCATATATATATGCATATGGAATAACTTTCTGACTTTGCTTTTGCCGTCGATCGCTGCAAAATTGACACGAAATTCGATACTTATACACTTAAAAACAAAGGAGTGTACGAATAATTTTGGAAGTAATATGATTTTAATTTGGAAAATCGTGAAGGAAATGTGTAATTTAACGTAGAAATATTATTGTTCATTAAGAACCCCAAGAAAAATCTACAAATAAAAAGATATTTCTTGAAAGTATGATTGTACGAAAACATTGCATACTTTTTGGCAACTGCAGAAAAGGTTATTATAGACGAAACTAAATTTGTCTTTTTTTGGCCTTAAAACTTGGCCGATTGAGCTGAAATATTGCAATTAAAATAATCATAAAGTAAATAATTACAAAATAATAATTATTACGAGAAAATAAACTATAGAAGCGACGCCCCTGTTAGCTGAATTTCGTCTAGCAGCTGACCATCGGCCATGCGTGATGATGATTAATCCACATGGCGGCAGGGATTGGGGGGATATGGTTCGGGGGCAACTGCCACATTTCGGGTCTATCCCCAGTGCATTTATGGATAAAGGGTCGCCGGTTGCCGGTACTAGCGCCAGTTGCCAGCAGTCGGGGCACTGCTGCAGTCCCTCGGCACTTTCGCTGGGCGATTTGCAATTTTGCAATGATTATTCTGAGCATGTTCCTGCCTGGTGGCCAACGGCCACCTTTCAACCTTTCACCTTTCAGTGCACCTTTGGGCCATTCAGCCATTGAGGCATTCGGGCATTCAGCCAGCCAGCCAGGCAGCCAGGTCCTCGCCGGCTCTGCAGCTCGCTCAGTTTTGTGGCAAACAAAGCCACAAATATGCACTAATGACGTCGTCAGCTGCTGCTGCTGCCACTCGCTACAATCTCCACACAACTGGACCACCTTGCCCCTTCTACCTGTCCACCTGGATGCCCCCTTTTCACCAGACTTTTGCTTCGATTTCCCTGAATTTTCCCAGCATTTCGCAGCATTCTCCCAGAGACTCCCATTTCGGTGGACAATTGTTTTTGGAGAGAGCTTGAGCTCGAGTCGGTTGAAGGTGACAAAAAGTCGGAACTCATGCGTGTTCCAAGCAGATTCCACGTACAGTGCGTCATGAGAGCTAGGTCTCTGTGATTTTTAAAGTTCAATAGAGTCAACAAATACCAAAAGAATAAATAATAAAATTAAATATTTAGAGAACACAAGGCAGCGACCTTTAAAGGTTTTTGTTTAGAATACATTCAAGCTCATCAAAGATCTCTAAGGGAAAAGGTCAGCTTTTCAATTTGAGTTCTTTTCTTCGCTGGCATTCCTTTTTCACAGGTTTTTGGTGGCTTTCACACGAACGTGATTTTTCGCATTTTGCTGCATTTACATTTTGGCAGGATAACAGGGGCAAACGTGCCACCTGACCAACTTGCAACTGGCAGCCGAGAAAGTAGAGTGAGATTGTGCAGATGAAGATGCCATATCCGTGGCTTAGCATACAGCATATAGTAGACATTGAGGCAAGGATGTGTGTTTGTTGCATGTTGCCAGCGGGATGTTGTCCCTGTTCCTGTTGCACATCCCCCATAGGTGCAGCTAATTAGGGGAAGCGCCTAATAAGGCGGCGGCAACGGAAGGCGCAGTGCAACGGAAATGGTGCAACGCAAAAGCAAGAGGCAAGCTTCAGGACACTGTGAGAAAATTAAATATATTTGAAATTAAAGGATCAAATTTTAATTAAACTAAGTAAATAAAGAGCAATATTTATACAAATTTATATTATAAGATTAAAAAACAAATTCAATTAATGCTTCAAAATGCAATTAAAAAATAGAATATAAATTCAATGAATTCTAATATTAATAATAATGCTTTCTAGAATTTATAACATAGTTAATTAATATATTTTAAGACGTAGATTCTTTATCACACTTTCATGTTGTTAATTATAATTTCTCCTCAAATCCCTCAGGATACACTCGACTTTTATAGCCGTGTAGCTTTATCAGCCAGCTGCAGCAGCTGGAAACCATCTGCTCGTGCAACTGACTCCGGAAAAGTTTCCCGGAAAAGCGGAAAAAGCCGGGGACAACCGGGTAGCTGTGTGTAGAGCGGGACATGGGTGGGTGCATCCACCAACTCTTTGGCAAACAAATTGCGAGGAAGTTGTTGCAAAATGGCAACAGGAAAAGTAAACACGCAGCGGAAAGTAGGGAAACCCGAAACGGGAGAAGGGGCAAGGGAAAAGCGAAGCACTTCCCACTCGAGTTGATCAAAAAGTTTTCCCAGGTTTCCACCTCAGCAGCGGCAGTCGCTGCTCCTCGAAGATAACTGTTAACCAGTAACTGTTTACTGCTGACAAGCAGTCCGAAAAGTTGCACTTGGATGGGAAATGGTGGGAAAACCTGTTGGTAGTCGGTCGGTTTTTCAAAACTAAAAGATTGTAAATGAAATTGTACGGAAAAATTAATATTATTTGTATATATTCTTGGCATTCACTAATACCTAGAAAATCTCATGTTTTTCCAAGAAAAAATAGTAACGGAAAGTAAAGTTTTTCCTTTTATTTATTTAGTTTAAATTTAATCAAATATATTTTTAAATGTGGCTTTTTCTATTTGTTTAGTTTAAATTTAATTAAATATATTAAAATCATTATTTTTGGTGTTATTTAATTAAACTAAATAATGTCTAATGCCCTCATTAATATTTTTTAATAATTTAAATAATCATTTTAATTTTAGTCAAAATTGCGTGTTTAAATTCTATTTAAAATCAAGTGTTGTACAATATATCAAACCCCATTTCACCTGCTTAATTATTAAATAAATAAAAACGAATAATTTAATAATTTAAGTTCTTCAATCTACTAAAAATAAAAACCCTTTCGAATACCCTTTTATGCTAACATTTACTGTTGCAATTTCGTGCTTAACTTTAAAGTTATTTCTCACATACGAGTGCCACTTAAAGACCGCATTAACACAATGTCAAAATGTTAAAAGGCGTGATTTTGCCACCTAACTTGTGGGGCGGCAGGGGAGGGGGGATCCCTGCTGTTGCTGCTGCTGCTGCAGTGGCAAACGAGCCAAAAAACAAACAACGGGGGCGGGGCATGGGGGCGGTTTCAGGACAAACAAACGCAGTAGCCCGCCCCCCTCCAGCCGCCCTTTTGTGAGCTGCCTTGATGATTGAGTGAACTGCCACATGGCAGCAGAGTCAAAAGTGCACACAGAGAGGGGTGAAAGGGGGTGAGGGGGAGCCCCAGCACGTGCTGCAGACAGTTTGACAAAAAAGCTGTGGCCCACCGAAAAGGCACCTGCCTGGCGTCACTTCCCCGCATTTTGCTCTCGGGGGAAAAAAAAAACAACAAAAGAGAAGCGCAGGTAATGCCCCGGTATCGGTGACAGGATTTAAACGGATTACAACAAGGACAATCGAGTTAGCACGGCACATAGAACACAGGACATAGCAGTGGAAACCTCGGGTTTACCTTCTGTCTTTTGCCTTTTAACGCCCCCACAACCCCCATACCTCCCTAGCTGCTGGACTTTCCCAGTTTTCCTTTTTACTCCTGGCTGCTTCTTTTGCTGCTGCGGGAGCAGCTTCTTAAATGGACTTCCTGTGCACTGAGCGAAAGTTATGATATTAACTATACTTAACTAAGATAAGCGGTGTACTAAAATATTACCATAAGATAAGACCAAGCTTTATAGGAATTTCACGTAGATATAAGAGAAAATATCGATGTATCGAACAAAATATGGATATATCATAAATAAATCGAAATAATATATAATTTTCTTTGACATATGGAACAAATTAACTATAAGTTAGAGACAAACCTATGAAAAATAATTTCTCGGACATATGTACATTATTCACTAATTTCGATAATTTAGGTTTACGATATCAAAAATGTGATATTTTATGTTAATAAAATTTTCGATATATTGTCATATTTTCGATATATGAGCGAATAGTCAATTATCTCTTTGGCTTATCTTTCTAATATAATTGCAAAAAGAGAAAACTGTATTAAGAAACCTTTTATTTGTTTGATATAATTGATACTTTTTAATAATAAAAAACTATATTTTTCAATACATATAAATTTAAAAATGCAAAATTGATTTAAATATTTCGAAATAATATCAAATATTGATTTGAGATAATTTATATCGATATGAGATCTATATTATTTCGAAATATTTGTTTTTTTTTCTCATATGATACAAAAATTTATACGCAAGCAATTCTAGCTTGAAAAATATTTTAGTTGTCCGCTTTTTTGTAAAGTTTTACGTTTTTTAATACATTTTTAAGGCAAAAATTCTTTTAAAAAATCGTTTTTAATTAACTTAGTAAATTTTAATTCTTCATTTTAATTAGTTTAAATTAAGTAAACTATTTAACAAGGACTGAAAACTTTTGTAACCAATTTCTCTTTGTGTAGGACTTAATGTAAGATAAACGCCACAGCTGCCGTGGCCAAAACCGAGCTGGCTGACTGATGCCGCTGCTAAGGCTGTAAGACAACTGATGATGAGGTGGTGGCACTGCCACTAGCACTGCCACTGGATATGCAACACCGAGGCACCGAGTCACCATCACCAACACCATCACCATCACCATCACCGACACCGACACCGAATGGAGTTGACCAACCGCAGGCGCCTCTAATTAATGGCGCAGCGCCTGGCCAGAGACGGTCAGTGCGGCGGACAGAGTGAGCATCGCATGAATTTCTGCATATATACATATATATCTTCATGTTGGAATAGGGGTACTCACAGTGTATGCTGAGGGAGATCCGCTTGGAGACCGATGGGGGCACTCCGTTGGAGGCGATGCACAGGTAGGAGCCCATCTCGTTCCTCGAGATCTTTGACAGCTTCAATACCTCGCCGCGAAACGAGGGTGCTGCAGGTTACGAAGGGGGCATAGAAAATCAAATAAAAATGGAAAATTATAAAAATAAAAACCAGTTAAAAGGAGGTTCAGGTCTCACTCACCCAGAGTCTTGGTGCCCACGCTGTCCTTAAGGACTATCTCGTTGCCATCCTCACGCCGCCAGGTTACTATCGGCTCCGGATATCCACGGGCACTTTTAAGAAAGATATATATTTATGAATGAAATACTACACTAATTTATTATTATTATATAATTAATATTTAAAATTCTAAACTAAAACTCAAAAGTTATGGCATCCCGTTCATAAACCTTAAACCAGCAAAGAAAATGGCTAACAGCGAGTGGTAAATGGCAAATGCTAAATGGGAAATATTCAAGTTCAGTGGCTTATTAAATTTAATATGACGATGCCTCAGCATAACATAGATTCTATGGCCGAGGGAGGGCTCCATTGTGCCCCGTTTTGGGGTAAAAACTTTTGTGCAATCCAAAACGGCAAAGCCGAGGAGCGAGGGGAAATAGGCAAAATGCTTGAAGCCAGAAGGCACCGCCGCCAAAGCTCAAGTGTGTGATGCAGTTGGAAAAAAATTTAAGGATTGAACTGGAAATACTCTTTAAAAACAATGTATTGAAATAAAAATTAAGAAAATTATAATGTATATAAAATAATAAAAAGGGAAACTCTTAATACTCTTTAAAAAACAATGTATTGAAATAATAAATATTTTATCATCAAAACTGAATTTCTGTATTGTAAATTCAAGTTTGAAAGTAAGTCCTGAAAGAGACAATATATTTTCTAGACCCTTATGCCAACTTTAAAGAATTTAAACTAGTATTTAGGAAATTGATATATATCGCTAACAATGAGTCAAAGAACCCATACAACCCCTAATCTACCCAGACAAGACAGGGTATCATGAGCGAGGGAGGTAAATGCGTGTTAAGACAGCAGTTGTTCAACAGCGAACCAGACACGGGTGTGGTAAATTTTTATGATGCCGCAAACAGATGCAAAATGGCTAAAAAGAGAATCAACCAACACACACACACACAGCCACATGGCCAACACAATGGCCAACAGTTGGCCAACAGTCAGCGGCAGTTGCTTAGCCATTTTTAGTCGGCGTCAAGATGGAATGCTTGTGTGAGTGCGGAGTGGTTTGCGGGAGGGAAATCTAGAAGGAGAATCTGTATGAAAATCTGTATGGAAATCTGCAGGAACTTTTCCAGAATCAAGTGCAATTTACATGGCCCAAAGATACAGCCAGACACAAGACGCAAGACGCGAACTTGGCTCAAACAAAGCAAATTTTCAGCCGCCAACTGATGGAAGGCCCCTCGCTGTGTGACCTTCTTTGCTCCTTGTCTGACGAGAGTGGTTATAACCAGACTTTAAGTAACGTTTACATTAAATTATAGAAATTTATAAAACATCTATATTTATTATTTTTTTATTAATATATTTTAGCTGTTTAAATTTACGAATTTCATGCCTCGAGCTTATTAGTCGAAGCTTTTAATGTTTGTTACGCAAAAGTTGAATTCATTTCAAGGGATTTGCTCAAAGTTGCATTAAAAATGAACAGACGTAAAAACAAAAAAAAAATCTACGGGAAAAAAATAGGAAATTCGCAGACAAGCTCCCTAATAGCTTTCCACGCTCTCACACACACATTCACACATGGAAAAGCGGTAAAACGCGCTTATCGCCATCGTTTCATCATTTTGCGGTTAAATCGTTAAAAAAAAGAAAGGAAAACGAGAGCAACACTTCGTGGTTGCGGTCAAGTTCATAAATCAGCAGACTCAACCCCCAAGCCCGCTTTTAGCCGTTTTGGCGAGTAACCAACACAAATTAGGGACTTAGGGAATGTTGGCAATAACCAAACACCCTGGAAAAAGGCTCAAAGGATCATGGAATCAAGACGGGTAACATTTTTCCTACACAAATAATAAAAAAACATTTGTTTTTTGTAACGAATAATAAATATTTCCAAAACCATTTTAAGCTAAAACCAGTTAATATCCTAGATTTTTATAAGTCAGGCAAATTAACCTCCAAAAAAAACTACACATATAACTTGATATTTGATCCTTCTGATCCTTTTTTTTACTCTTTCAATAGCCTTAAATACCCGCTGGAATTAAGGGGTAGCAAAGGAGTTACGGTGCTAAATCAAGAGAAATGAAGTGTCACTTAATTTGTTGACATTATTACACCGAAAGAGAAAATACGATGTGGCAGTGGAAGAAGTTGAAAAGTTGAGGCAGGAGATGGGGATGGAAATGGGATAAGGGACTTCCTTTAACACTCTATGTAATTCTTAAGCAGTCAACATCAAAGTTTTGGTTGAGATTTCACAAAAGCAAAAGGCTTTCCCCGTGGTTGAAGTTTAAAAACTATAAAAATATATTTAATTTATTATAGAAGAATGAATATATTTCATTCTCTAGAAAAAAGTAGCTTAAATGAGATATTATTACCAAGAAATAAATTTATAAATAACTGCAAACATATAGGAACTAAACCTGTAATAGTTACACTATATATATTTTTTGACACACTTAAAATAATTATTAAAAAGGTGAAAATTTTCTTGTTTCTCAAGTGTCTCTAGTGTTCCTAGTTTCCTTTAATTCTTGACTTTCCCTAGCTGTGAAACCCAGCAAATACTGAAGAAAAATAAAAATATATAAAACCGGTACATACTCACCGACAAGTCAGTCGCACAGGACTACCCTCCGGCACAATCACATCCGATGAGGTGTCCTCGCTGATAAAGTCAGGTGGAATCACGACATCCAAAAAGCCTATCTGAAATGCAAAAAAAAAGGAGAAGAAGAAGGTAAAACAAACAGAATAAAAGTAAATAAGATAAAGCAAAGGCAACAAAGGCATTTGCACGACCTGCCATACAGATTTGCTTCCACTCACTTAAATTATCACAAATTACTAAGGGGGACAACTACTGAGTAATGTGCACTGAGAGAAACTCTAAGAAACACCTAAGTTCAATTTAGTTGGAATAAATATTTAAAGAAACTAGAAACCTAATGAGGCATTCATTTCAAATATGACTTTTGTTCTTAGATATTTTTATTAAGATATATTTAAAAACATGTTAAATTTACTAGAATAAATATAATATAAATAAGGAAATCTTGGTATTGGATATATTTTTTATTATTTTGAAAACATAGAAACAGAAATGCATTAGTTAGTTTTTATTTGGATTCATTTAATAATGCAGAAAGAAACTCTTATTAACACATAACTTTAATTTAGTTGAAATAATTATTTAAAGAAGCTGGAAACCTAATGTAATATTTGTTTTAAGTATTGGTTTTGTTATGATTTATTTTTTTTATTATATATATATAAATCCATAAGTTAAATTTTTAAAACTTTCCATAACAAACTTAGAAATATATAAATCCATTAGCTAATTTTTATATGGACGCATATTAATTTTCTTCCTTATTAAATCATTGCTTAAACTATTGTAATAAATCTTAATTAAATGGCACTATCCCATTTTTTTTTCGCAGTGTAACGCCGGCGAAAATTCGCAGATTATTATGCAAGGGACTCGTAAAGCAGGAGTAACGGCAAAGTGTTTTATATGGCAAGCCAAAGTGATGTGGAATAAACTAAGAATAAACTAAGCCAAGGTGGAGCGTTAAATAGTTTAAGACAGGGGAGAGCACAAGGGGGGGAGGGGAGGCAGTACGGTGCACTTTGACCCTGCCACGGCTGCCACTTGGACCGTTGCTGCTGCTGCTGTTGTTGTTATGAAAAGCGTAAAAGTGCAAATAAAAATTAAGGAAGCATGAAATACATTTTATTGGCACCATAAACTTCACTTCGCTGGACACACGAGTGTACGTGTGAGCGGAAACGCACACTCACCCCCTCGCAGGGTGTGTGTGTGTGTGTGCGTACATGATGCTGCCAATTTATATGCCCCACCATCATCGTGTGTGTGTGTGTATGTTTTCGCATAGTTTTCGCTTTCGATTTGATGCGCTTTCCTTTCATTTCCCCCTCCCCTTCCTTTGCTTACGCTTTTCTTGAAGCGAAGGAAAATGGGGAAAAACAAACAATAAGAACAGCAAGTACAACAGCTCAATGCATTCGCATTTTACTTTACCGTTTAATGCCGCATGAAGGAACGAAAAACGGGGAAAAGCATTTTGACAACAACGCGGAAAAGCGGAATGGAATGATCGAAAATATGTATATATATTACACTCAAATACATGTATGTACATTTGTGGGGAAACAAGGAAAAATGTTAAATTAACCAAATCAGAGATGACTGCATTTTATTTTATTTATTAATTAAAAACTCATCATGTTATTAAATAGAAATTGGAATAGAAAACTCAGAATGGCTAAAAGATTTCTCATTTATTTTTAGCTATATTTCTTGGCTAGTTTTTAACATTAATAATTTAATTTAATTTTTAGTTAATTTACCAAAGATTATTTAAAATATTCCTTAAATTCGAATAATTGTTTCATTTTGTTATTGGTTTACTTTTACCCTTTAAATTCAACGCGGCGTATACGTGATATATATATTATATTAAGTATACGTCATCATAAGTACCACTTTGCGTATACGTAATGTGTTTCGTATTAAGTAAACGTTATTTGTAATCCATGAAGCATACTCTATGACGTTCCTATTGCCACTTTACTCACTTTATAAACATGTGTATGGCTAACTCACCTGACTCTTTTTTTTTACCTGTATTTCTTGGCTAGTTCTTAATAATATTAATTATTTAATTTAGTTTAAAAATAAACTACCAAATATTATTTAAAATATTCTTTAAATTCGCAGATTTGTTTGATTTTGTTATTGTTTTTCTATTACCCTTTAAATTCAACGCGGCGTATACGTGATATATATATTATATTAAGTATACGTTATAATAAGTACCATTTTGGGTATATGAAATGTGAACTGTATTAAGTAAAGCTTATTTTTAATCCATACTCTATTCCTTTCCTATTGTGGCTCTACTCACTTTATAGACATGTTCATGGCCAACTCACCTGACTCTTCATGGGATCCGTGTTCAACTGACACATGTAACCGCCACGATCCTCCTCGGAGACCGCCTTAATGTGCAAATTCCAGGTGTTCTGGTCCAAGTGGCTGACCGTGACACGTGGATTGTGGGTGATCACGTTCTCGTGTATGGCCTGGATGGCCTTTGTGTCGGCCTTGAGCCAGCCCACCTAAAAGGAACAGGTGTTTAAGTTAAAGAAATAGTTACAAATATATTTTATTTATCTAGTTTTTTTCTTGTTTTTTTTTGTCAGGAAAGAAATAAAAGAAAATCTGGGCAAACTGTTGACTCACCCGATAGCCGCCCAAATGGCGGACGTGACACGTGAAGGTTGCGTCGCGTCCGACGGCGACGGACACGTTGGAAATGCTTTCCACAAACTCCGGCTGAAAGGCGCCAATTGCTGCAAGAGGGGGGGAGAGAGGAAGGGAAAGCGACTAGATTAGAGTGCAGCGGTGTGTGTGAGAGAGAGTGTGTGCCTGTGTTAGTGGCAGTTAATGATATCGCGAGTTCACTGGCAATGCATTCACAGGCTCCGGCCCCCTGCTAGCCCCGATTTACCCCAAAAGCCTCCCCTCTGGTTGCGCCTGCCAAAAAGTCCGTGATTTATCGCTTTTAAATGTGCCCGTTATTTCCACCCACCACCCACTGGAGCCACCCACTGAAGCCACCCAAAAAAGCCAGCAAAATGCAGCCCTGCCTGCATTTCGGCCTTGCCAACAACTTAACTGTGCCAGACAACCGGCGGCGGCAGACAATTTAAAGAGCTGCGGCGGCTAATTGAAGATCGACATCCGGCCCGTAATTTCTCCCGGCACTCCACAGCCCCCCCTCTCATCTCCGGGTAACGGAGTCCGGAACGAAGCCACGGGTCCCCGGGTTCGGGGCACACGCAAATATAAATAATTTATTGAATCATTGAAAATCAAACATTTCACTTGCAAGTGCTGCAAAAAAGTTTGCCAGCACAGGCCGTAAACGTAAAAAGGAAAAATGTGGAAAAAATCAGAGGAATGGCAGAGTCGACGCGATAAATACTCAGGATATATATTAAATACCTAACAAGGATGGAATTTATTTAATAAATATATATATAAATATATATTTAATATATATTCTATTAAATCTTATTTATTTTCATAGACAATATAATTTATAGACAACTGCCATACAGTGCGCTCTACGAATTATCCTTTCTGATAGGTATGCAAAATAATGGAACAGAAGGAGGTTAAGCAGGATATATAGACTTCAAGCCGAGAGGAAAGGACTGAGGAGCCAGGACCCAGGACCAGACAGCAGCAGCCACGCACGACTACTGTCCTGGCCGCAGACTCTCCGCTTGCCCTCGCCCTCGCCTCGTCGTCTACATCATCGTAATGCATGCAAAAAACTTTTGGCAAACTTGAAATTTAAATATTTATAGACAGTACCGTTGGCTCACTGCAGATTGAAGGGATTCGAAGGGGGGGGGTGTATATTGTGTGTAGAAATATATAGATATAGAGAGGGAGTTGTGCTGAGGAATGTGCTGAATTGACTCAATTGGCCAAAGGCATGATTTATCGCACTTTCGGTGACTGTGCCTGCCAAATGCAAAGCGGAATCCCAGAATCCAAGGATCCTAGACTCCGAGGGAAGTTCGTACCACTCAACTACAGTTGATAATCTGGATAATCTACTTGCCGGCCACAAGCTAAAAATATTTAAGCAACTTTATTTGTGTCGAGTGCCAGACATGCTCGCACATTTGAATAAATTCAGTCCTGAATTAATTGGTGGAATGCATGCCACTCTGCCACTGCCACTGCCACTGCCACAGTCAGTGGCTCTGCTCTGTTTGCGATTTAATTGAAGATGGAATTGATTGAATTCATCATTGATTTACTGCTGCTGAATTCAGTCCCCCAGTTAAGTCATGAGTTATTGAGAGAATCTTTGAGAGTACAATGGCAGAATTAACAAAGTAAATTATGGTGGCTTTTGTCATATTTGCTTTAATATATATATATTGCAAACTGTTGGCTTTCACCAAAGTTTTTTACCCAGAAATGGTCGATTTCGTTCGATTAATTGCCATAATTATTTGGTTTCCTGATATAATTGGCTTTTAATCGAACTGAAATGAGTGATATAACTTGTTGTTGAAATTGTTGAAACCCATTGATAGGTTTCAATATATTTATTTCCTATATCTACTTTATATGTATTCAAACTTTTAATTTATTTGTGTACTGTTCAAGGTTATTGGAGTATTTTTAGTTAGATTGTTGTTGGTTATGGTGTTTTGGTTGTTGGTTATGGTGAAGTCCTGGAAAGAGCAGGGACAACACATCAAATTGCTGTTGTAATTGTTGAAAATTATAAGTTGCTGACTGCGAAATGTAAATTGTATCTTAAAATATAATGTTTTCCTATTTGCATACTACAATAAGTTTACATTTATTGTTAAACTTAAAACATATTGGTGACATTTTGTTGGTGAAATTCTTCAAAGTGCAGAGACAGAAGCTAAGCTGTAATTGTATACCAAAAATTCAACAACACCCTAAAGTACAAGCAGTCCGGCAGCAAACTGCAGGCGGTGTGTTGGGAGTGTGTTGGCTGTTGGTGTTTTTGGCCACCCAAAGCCAGAGTGTTGCGGGTGCGGACGGTACAGTGGAGCCTCTCCTCCTGCAGCCTCCCTTCTGCATTGCTGTTGCTGCTTGGCTGACTGCGGCTTGTTTGTCAATCTGCTGGAGAGTCGAGTCGAGTCGAGTCCGCATGCAGGCGAAGATGTTTTGCAGCATTGTGCCAATCCCAATGAACTTGTCCGGCCAGCCGCCTTCTGGTCCCTGAATTTCTGTGAACTTTGGCCCGACTTCTGGTCGTGGGTCAGCAGCGCAGCTTCCACTTGAGGCACTTCTGCCTGGCATTTTCCGGAGTCCGGAGTCCGGAGCCCGGAGTCGAGGCAAAGTCAATTAACCCCTTAGCTTTTCCGCATCTCTCCTCTGCCTCATAAATTCCAGCCGCCTTCATTTCAATTTTCCCCTTTCTTTTGCAACACACACGCATCTCGGGGAATCCCCCGCCGAATCGAGTCTTGTCAGTTTTTGTCGAGGCTCGAGGCTCCTTTTACACAAATTTCCCCTTGTCTCCCCCCCTCCCAATTTTTCCTTGGCAGCCCGGGGAAAAAGTTTAAATCACACAACGACAATGAGGATTTGCCGAAGCAAATTTATGGCTAAGGACATTGGCAGAACTTAAGCAGGGAAACGTATTAGCTTGGGTGTCCTGGGCGGGTGTTACGCTCACACACATGTGTCACTTGGGGTGTGGGTAAGGTAAGTAAGTACACACGACGCGAGGCGATACGATCCGATACAAAGATGCCAATCTGCATGGGAATGGCACTGCCACTGGCACTGCCTGTGGAGACTGGGGACAAACCGAAACCGAGATTTCTACACTGGGAAAAACATTATTGTGGCTAGAGCTGAAATGCTCTCTTTGAAAATATTATATTTCAATAAAAACCAATGCTTTAATCAGCAATTGCTGGTTTCGTTCGAAAAATTATTGAAGTTTTTTTACTTTAAAGAGAACTTTAATTTGGGATTTCCTTTGTTTTTGAAATTGTTGAAATTAGAAATATCTGTTGGTGTTTAATACAATTAAATATATATCCAAATCTAGATTTGGACTAAACTATAGGGCTCATTTGGATTTTATAAACAGTAAAGATAACTCAAATTTGGGATATGCTGTGTTGTTGAAATTGTTGAAACCTATTAACATATCAAACGGAAACCAAAACTGGTTTCTAGTTCAATTGATTATTGAACGCTAAGATTATTTGTTTATATTTCTTATAATTCCAATATTAAAGACTCCTTTTATACGATTTTATTTTTTTTTTTCTTGGTGTACCTTGGCACCTTTTTCTCGGCAGTTCGTTTTTTATGGCCTCACACGTGGACAGGCCCACAAATCCAGTGGCAAAGCACCAATGATAGGTGATAATGGCAAATTTCGAAAGGCAAACACACAGGACGCAAAACTTGAACAGCTCGAAATGGAAACTCGGGCTGAAGTTTGAAAGCGAAACGGAGACCGAATGCCGTCTTAAAGGCGAGTTTGTTGGCTAAGACAAACAAATGACTTGGGCGAGAAGGAGAGCGATAAGGACGAAGGACAAAGGACGAGGGAGGACAGACGCCTGCAAATGACTGTCGGCTGGCATTGAAATTAGCATTTTTACAAATCGTCGTCGGCCAGCGTTGAACTACTGCCAATTCGGAAAAACGCCCCCCACTTTTTCGCGGAAAAATTCAATTTAAATTTCTTGGCTTTGCCTTTAGCAAATGTCACGCAATTAATTGTGCCTTGATTTCTGTTTCACACTTTTCTTTTGTTTTTGTTCCTGTTTTCTTTTGTTTTCTGCTTTTTTTTATTTATCCATTTGAAAAGGGTTTGCTATTAATTGCCAAAGTTTTGGTGCCAAGGCGGGAATATTTACACATTTGTTCAATAATATTTAAAGGAATCACTTTGTTATTATCTTTAACTCGCGAAATGTGTAAATATTTGTTTTCAATTTTTAACGATTCAAGGATGTTTGGGATCTTAAAGCGTGCTGATATTTTTTCTGATATTTTCTGTAGCAGTATTTTTTATTATTAAAAACACAGGAACGATTAAATTAAATATATAATTATAAATTATATAAAAAAGGTCTCAAAAGCTAGCTTTTATTTAATTATAATTAAAAAATGATTTAAGCATATTAAATATAAAAATCTTATAGCTATGCCTTAGAATTATTTGAGTTTAATTTTAAATTAATATTATTTTTACAAGTTGCTAAGTTTCCTATAAATTAACATATTCCTATTTTATAAAGCTCATCAACCAAAATTTCCTTAAATACTTTCTGTTGGCATTGTCTTTATTTTCCAGTTTCTTGTATATATTAACTTATTCACATTAAGCAACATAGTTGGATCTTGCATACATATATGTTTTTAATCGGCTTACTGCTCGGAGACTTTGTTGTTTTTATTTTTTTATACATTTTCGAATTTTATTCCTTGGGCGTCACATGTAATTAATTACAAATTACGCGCATTTTTCGGCATGGAGCAACTTTTCCATCGTGGAAAATGGGGGAAAAGCGCAGGCAACTAACTCCGTCTGCGGCTTTTCCCGCTGACCGCAAGCGCTAAAAGCCGAAGACGAACAAAAAATAAAAAAAATAAAGAAGAAAAGTCGGAAAGTCGGCGGGGAAAAAATCCAGCTCAAAGGGAAATGAAAATTTTAAATTAAAAAAAATTAAAAAACCTACAAAAAAAGGAGATGCACTAGCGCATATATAGAGGGAGAGTCTGAAAATCATGGTGCCTGTTGTTGGTATCAATTAAGTCACTCGAGGGACGACGACGGCAGCAACAGCAACAGCAACAACAGCAAAATGGCCATTAAAAGTGGCAAAAGGTGGCGCTATCTCGCTCTGTTAGCCATATTGCGGTTTAGCTTACATTTCACATCCGGTGGGCGGTTTTGTGGGTGGTTTTATGGCTGTCCCATTTCGCTGGCATTTGGCAATTAATTTGCATATCATTGATATGCACACACAGTAACGAGCCAACACACACACACACAATCGAATAGCACACACTGGCACACACACAAACACACACTCGCCCATCGCTTTATATTTGCTTAGGATTATTATCGGTTATTAATGTTGCT
Organism: Drosophila watanabei; assembly: GCA_008042575.1. Classification (NCBI taxonomy): domain Eukaryota; kingdom Metazoa; phylum Arthropoda; class Insecta; order Diptera; family Drosophilidae; genus Drosophila; species Drosophila watanabei. The sequence goes on along the minus strand of VNJS01001491.1, from coordinate 206,602 downwards.
GTAATTGAAAATTATTTTCACTTTTATGTTTATCATTATCAGCTGCCATTACATCGTTACCCCCTTTTGCCGCCGGCCCATGGCCCATGGTCCTTGGTCCTTGGTGCATGTCCTGGCTGCATTATTATTATTATCGCTGGGGAATTATTGTTTGCCGTGATTTAAGTGCTTTAAATATGCACATCTGCATGTATTTAATATTTATGCGAACCCAGAGAGAATCGTGGGCCACGTCCCAGCATAATTATCAACTTTATGGGAATAGTTATGCCGCTAGTTGTAGTTTTTTTTTTCCCAGTATTTCACACCAAAAACTTGCCTATATGTGAATATATGTAGCCCCAAAAAGTTTATTGTTAAATCATTTCTCATATTTATTTGTTTAATGAACTAAACTTATGTTCCGCTTACATTCAGCATTTAAAATAAAGTATTTATAGGTGAGAAAATATATCTAATAATTGTATAGTTGCTGATCTTTTCAAAATAATACCTTAACATTCACGTAACAATTATTAGGTAGTTACAAGAATATCACCATAATATTATAGGGATTAGTGTTAATTTTTTTCGCCTTTTATTTTTTGCAATAAATGCTGGACTTCAAAACCCATGATTTTTCAATTATCTACTATTAGTTTTCTAGTATTCTATATAGTAATTCATTATATATCTTATATTGCATATCTTGTCATAAAATATTATTTCTGTCATGTGTATTTAATCAAATTATATTAAATTATTATTTATTTTAAAGTAATTTAAGTATAAATATCATCTTTCATTGCTAAGGTTATTATAAAAAATATTATTTGAGATTTCTAGGCTCAAAAATAAGGGTATTTGCTTAAAACGTTTTATATAAAACATTTTTAGATATCTAAACATTATTATAAAATCAGAATTAGACCAAAATTTATAAAATCCCCTTTATACCTTAATAATGAGCCCAATGGCTCGATTATTTCTAAGAAGAAAACTTTTAATCACTCATTCTCTGCACTTAAACAAACTATCCTGGTTTTATTTCTAGTTTTATTAGGCCATCTCACCACTGATTTGCGAATTAGTTGGATTTACTGACCATTAAATGGCATGGTTTCGTGGAGATTCTATTCCCCGACTTGACCCTCGCTTGGGGCCATCGAAGGTCCCAAGCAAATCAAAATTAATGATACGATTTTACCACATTTACCGCTATCGAATGGGGAATAAAAACAAAGGCCCAAAAATGGTTTTAGAACGAATCACAGCGCACAATGAGGCCCGATAATAATACGAGTTTTGTATATAAATATTTAATGCGAGAGGAAGGAAAGTATTTTGTGATTGTCGCGCCGACGTGAACAATTTGGCACTTCATTTTTTACAATTATCAGACGACAAGCAGACAATCGCCCGGCGGGCCAGGTGGGGAAGCCAGCCTCTGGAAAACCTCGGAAAAGTGGCAAGGTGAGAGAAAACCGGGGGAAGGTGAAAACATAATTTTTCCGCAATTAAAATGAAGCGAAATATATGTGCGCTCGCTTGACTGAGCAGACAGTGTGTCCTGAAATATATAGATAAGTATTCCATATTAAGCTGGAGGAAATATATTTTGTAATATTTTTGGTTCCTTGTTATTTTGGTTTTTTCTCATTTTAAATTGGCTTAAATAATTTAGAAATTAGTTATGTTTTAAAGAGTGATTTCTTTTATACTGTAATTTCGAAAACTGGGAGATAATAAGTTGGAATTTCTTAAAGAATAATATTCCAAAATATATAACTAAAAAGTCCTTTGGTTATTTTATTATAATAATATAAAAAGAAATTCAATTAAATAAAAACATTCCTGCTGAGAAAATTTTAAATTTTCTTTGGCTAAGTGCAACCCTAAATTTCTATAGTACTCATGGTCCTTCGAGACGGACTGTAGATCCACAGGACGCTGGTTTGAAGGACTATCTAAGATGCTGGTGATAACACACACGAAATTGAAACGATTCGAAAACTTTACGAAAAAGTGATCATGAAAAACGAATGTTTTTGAAATTTTAACTTTTCTTCGGCTGAAAATGTATCTGACTATAAAAATGATTTGTATAATATCTTAATTTCATTTCAGTCAGTTTTAAAAGAAAGTTTAAAATATTTACACGTAAACATTTCGCCGCATACTGTACAAACTGATTCAACCAATTTCAAAGGAATCTGGTGGATGAGTGAGTCAATTAAATTGCCATTGAATGGTCAGTAGTCAGTAGTCAGTGTTCAGTGTTCAGTGTTCAGTTTCCGTTTACAGTGTTCGATGTTGGCCGTTGTCTTTTGTTTATTTATTTATTTGTTTGCTTGTTATTTATACGTTTTAATGCCAAATGGCAATTGGCGATGGCAACAATGCGATGTGCATGCTGAATGGTGGCCATGACAGTGCATTAAGCAGACTCCGGCAGCTAGCGGGACATCAGATGCCATTATTAATCGCTCATCCACGCCCACCGTTCACTGTCCACCGGCCCCGGGCAAAGCTTTTCACTTTTCACTTATTTTTTTTGCCCGCCATTTCAGCGGGGGTTTAATAAACTCGCATTACGGCGAAACAATTATCAAGTCGGTTTGCGTTCAATTGCCCGCCGGAATGCGTCCGTCCGCCTTCCGTTATCCGTTTCCCGTTTTCCGTTTCCCGTTAGCCGTGCTTCGTTCGTCGCTGCACAACACTGATTACAGGGTTGCAATCGAGCGGAGATAGTCACCGATAAGCCCGCGATATATTTTATAAGCCCTCTTCAAAAAGGATATATATAGCGAAAAGTCAGCCTCAGATCAGGTTTTATTTTGAACTGTAGCTTTTGCCTTACTTAAAAGAGGTGTAATTAAGACAAATGTCAGTTACAAGCTCTTATTGTTATATTATTATTATTTATTTTCTGCTTCTGTTGGGTATACTTATATAATTATTTTATCTATATATATCTTATCATTTAAAAAACAAAATTTTTGTAATACACTTAAATACGATTATTAATCGTTTCTTAACACACATTACGGAGCTGCAATTAGGCGGTAAAAATCCTAATATCCTAATATTTTTTTAAGTAACCTGTAAAAAAAAACTAGCTTCCCTATATTTGCCTTCTTTTAATTTAAATTATTAAATAATGTAAATTGATATTAATATATTATTAATATTATATAGCTGATATCATATTTCTTAAAAAAAAAATTAATTAAACTCAATTTATGAAATATATAATTTTGTGCAGGAAGATTGAACATTTGCCATAAATATTTTAAATTATTTATCATTGTACATTTATGTTATACAAATAATTAGTCACTTTTTAATTTCTTTAATATAAATTTAGTTTTGATTAAATAATGATAATCAATTAAAGAAGTACTTGTCATTCTCTTTTTTTCGGTTTGATGTTTTGTAAAGAGACTTAAATAATATTTTATAAATATTCATCCTGCATTTGTTGCATAATATTAAAATGAATTTATTACTTTGACAATTGCTAACGACAATCGTAATTGATTTTTGGCAAAAAATGAATTGTAAAAAGGATTTATTTCAATTATTTGCGAAGTAATTTTTTCTTAAGGGTGTAAAGGTTGGTACAAGTTATTTTTCCCCAATTTATTATCTTAGCAATTTTTAATAAATAGCTAATAACTAAAGGTTAAAGTATTTATTAAATAATTGCTTACTAGTTATTTTTTTATTGAAAATGTTAACATTTCTAAAAGAAGAGTATGTAAAGATTGCAAGCATTAAATTAAAAGTCTGTAACTCTTGTTTAATGTTAAAAATTGATTTTAACAATATATTTTCATTTGGAAATGGTAACATTTTTGAGCAAATTGCTTGTTAATTATTTGCAAAATTTCTTCCAAGTTAAAGGATCCCCGAAAAGAACAAATTGAGATTTAAACCTAATATCTTATCGTCCCGTGTATAGTCCAAAAAATCCGTTTATACTTCTACGATGCATTTTACCGACGCCTTTAAAATTTTTGTTTATAATAATTTTTTTAAACTACATCTCCCTTCTTTTGCTTCAAATATTTTAAAACAGAAATCATCAAACGTACGAATTTGTGTCCCAGAACATTTGATTTGATTATTTCTAGATATCATACAATTGTAACATTTTGCACTATTTCAAAACTTTATAAAACGCCTTTCCTTGTCGCCCAAAAGTAGGCACAAATTTTCGCCACCGTTTGAATTTTCGCTGCCGAGTCTGTTCCGATCGGTTTACCTTCGATGAGCGTAACGACGACGAGCAAGTGAATCAGCATTTTGCCATTCCGATCGATCTTGGCGAGTTGAAAATTGCGTTTTCTTAAGCGTTTCGCCGTGACTCGCATTTGGTATCAGTAATAACAATTCCGACAATTCAGCAACATTTGCGATCGGCACGCGAACGAAACAATCTCACAGCACTTAAAAAATTCAACAAAAAATAGTGACACAAATGTACAGCTATTAAGAGCTATTATATATATATATATATTTTTAATAATAATTTATTAATTTTTTTTAAGGCGTCTTTTGCGAATTTCCGAACGTAAGAGCGATTTGTCAGCGTTTAAGCTCCTTTTCAACCGTATTTCAACCAGCCGACAGCGCCGACGTTGATCAACTGAATAAGAAACCGTTAGAGCGGCGGAGCCTGCAGGATGCAGCATCCAAGGACGAGCGGACACGAGTCGCAGCCGAAGCGGGGCGAAGGCGAGCCGACTCCTGCCGAACAGGACTCGTAACCGTTAGCCGTTGGATACTGTAAAACCGAAGTGGGGAGCCGAAGGCACGGCTGACGAACGCTGGTTGCCAATTGTCGAAGTGGATGTTCGAATCGAACGCCGTCCACCATGTGCCGAACGCGATCCACACACCAGCCACGTGGTGGAACGCGTGGTTCGAGGACACCAGCGGGGTGCTGTCCGCCCGGCGCAGGCGCTGTATCCGCCGTAGGAGGAGTGTCGTCCGCATTCGTCTGACAAATGGTACGACAATTGCTACAAGCTGTGGTGGCATTTGGCCACCGCCTGGCGCAACTTCATCCTGTGGCCAGAATTCTGCGCCAGTTCCGATGGTTTAGATATTGCGGCAGGCGCGAATCAAGGTTTCCCGCCTTCCCTGACTTTCTGAGTCTGAGTTCTGAGTCTGAGTTCTGAGTTAGGTTGTAATCAGCCGTGTCTAAGGTCAGCTGGTTACCCATATTGGGGAACAGATAAATGTGGAAGTATATAGGGAACTAGGTTTTGGTTGAGAAAAGAAATTTATAATTTACATAAATAAATTTAAAGGGAGAAAACAATAATATTAAGATTTTTAAATATTAATTATAGTGCATTTATATACCTATAGATATTGAAAACTAGGTTATTCTTCCTTCAAAATATGATTCTTAAATAACAGCTTAGTTTGCTTTATTTTTTCTAAAGTATTTAAATCATTTCTCCAGGTTTATGGGAGAAATTTGAAAGGTTCTTAAGTATTTTCTTTAAAAAACCATAAAGTCTAACTTCTTTATATCTATATTGATGGCTATAAATCTATATAATAACATCATATACCTCTCCGCAGTAATATCATTGTCCAATTACTGTAATCCAACCAGAATATATATGTAAGTATCCCTCAACTTCATATATATATAAGTTGTCCGTTTTCGTGTGGCCTCCAGCTGACATTTGGTGGTTGATCAACCGCCATGCCCCGCGACCAGTTTTCCCATTTCCCCATTTCACATTTTCCAGGAGAAACTTTCCTCAGCGTTGAGCCCAGAAAAAAAAAAGAGTAAAGTTTCGAATTGCATTCTGCATTCTGTCAGATAAGCAGGGCGACACAATCCCAATCGAAATCCCAATTGACATAATTTTCAATATTTCAATGTCGGAAAATAGGAGAATTGCAATCGAATTTAATTGAACTTTAACTGTCAGTTTTTCGCTTTTCGTGGCTCCAACTTTGGGTCCTCCGGGAATGGGATCCTTGGACCCTTGGACCATCGAACCATCGAACCATCCAGACCAGCGGGCGATGATGACAGGACCCAAAGTCGCTGCTGTCAAAACCTGCCACAAAATGGCTTAATTATCCAATAGACGGGGCTTGATTCGGGATGCGTATTTAACTTGTCAGCGGGATGCCAGTCATCTTAAATTGTTGACGCAGCCACAGTTGGCGGCTTCTAGTTTTCGGTGTCTTCAACTTTTCCGCTAAATAACTCAATTACGAGTTCGCTGATGAGTTTTTTGGGTGCGGCGGTGTAATTATGCAATTATGCAATTTTTACCACCAGATTCGGTTAAATGAATTGCAGCTGCTGTTCAGCTGTTCAGCGGGGGAAATTTGCTGCAACAAATCAAAGTGCGATTCTTTGAATGCGACGACGAAAACTTTTCCGGCAATTATCCGCAGAAAGTGAGGGAAAAGGACGAGCGGCATAATGTTGAATATCTCTTATGCAACGCAGGAAAATTCAAGAAAAATCTTGAGCCTAGACAGGAGTGATAAATGGTATAATATTTCAAGACTATTATAACTACCAAAATTATACATATTTAAATAAAATGACCTCCGCATTTTGGAAAAAAGTTATAGTTTGAAATAATTACTAAAACTTATTAATATGCTAATTAGTTCCAATTATAATTTAAAAAAATATATATTAACATATATTACAGTAATCAAAAGGTAAATTTTGCTATAAAATAAACAAGGGTTTCCTAGGTAATATTTTTAAATTTTTGAATAAGTCCAAAAATTGTTATTACTTCAAAGTAAGTAATTTATTGAATAATTTGAGCAGTTCAGTGTTATACTCACTTAAAATGACATTCTGTTGAATTTATTGTTTGTTAAAAAATTTAAAAAATGATTTGAGACTTTCCTAAACTTAAAAAAAAAATGTACAATTACTATACATTCAAACTTAAAAAAAAAAAGCGCTTAAACATTAATTAAATGTTAAGCTATCAAAATAAATGTAATTTCATTTATAAATAAATCCAATTATAATTTTTACAATTATTATAACATAAATAAAATAGGTCATATTCAATGCAAAACAAATAAATCTATATTTTTTAATAGCATTAACAGCATTTATTGGCTTATTAAATTACTAAAAACCAACAAACTTTCGGGGCAATGTATTTATAAACAAAGGGCTTTCAATCAGGAATCTCAAAAGTCAGGCCCCAATTTTATTTCGGGATTATTAACACCAATACAAGTATGTCCTCTCACACACACACACATATGGTTAACTAATCCGGGGCTTTGCACACCGCTCCTCCCGTACCAAAGAAAAAACTTCTGGGACAACGAAGAAACCAAAACCAAAACTTTTGTTTCTAAAACTCGTGTTCCAAGTCCCCGCCACACACACACACACCCACACAAAAGAACAGAAGTTGGGGACAGGTGTGTGTGAATTTTGAATTTGAAAAACTCTCGTCTCTCCTTCTTTGTCTCTCTCTATCTCTCTCCCCTCTCTCTCTCTCTTCCTGGCAGACACCTGCTGGAGCTGTAATAAGTATGCAGCGTCTACAAAGACAACAACGCCTATACCCTGGAAATTTAGAAGCCTCAAAGGAAATTCTCGAAGCAGTTACCTAGCTTTACTTTATTTATATTTGTTTAAAAGATGAGTTATAAAATATATATAATTGTGAGATATTTTAGATATAATCTTGAGTGCTGTACAATTTCTTAAATATATATTATATATTTTTGTAGAATCCAAGGTACTTCCAAAGCTCAGAAGACAATGTGCACGCTTGTTCTTCGGTTGTTAGGTGTTAAAGCAGGCGAAAGTTAGAGGCCATGTAGACAAGGACAAGAAATAGAAGGAAGTATGCTAAGGACGAGGGGAGCAGGAGAAGAGTGCAAGAGGGACACGGCAGGAAGCAGCTGCATGTGTCGCGTACGTGTGCCGCCTCAGCAACGACAACAACAACTACAACAACAACGGCAATGCGAACAAGTGACAACATTGTGACCAAATGTGAGTATGAGCATTGGCGTAGGTGTGCGTCTCGGAGAGGGGTTAGGGTAGGTGCGGGTGTGCACGTGTGTGCTCCTCTCTCTCCCGCTCTCTCTCTGTGTGTAAATCGCACATTTCAATTTGCATGTGTTAGCGACAAACTTTTGATAAGTGTTACTCTCGCCTTACACAAAAGCAGGCGACGGGGAGGGGGGAGAGACAAGGCATTGAAACTTATTGTCAAACACGAGCAGAACCCATCACTCCCTCCCTCTCTAGTTCCTCCACACGTATGCAAATTTCAATTCGCACACACACCCACATACATATCAATATTTTTCAGACATTACGTGCTCCGAAAATTTCGCACACCTCCTTGGGATCGATGGATAAATGTGGAATGCCATGTGGCAAGTATATTATTGCGAAAAATTTCAAATTATCTGAGAAATTTATTTTTGTTGATTTGCAAACCAAATAAAAAATAATAGGAAAAACTAACAGGGATGACAAAGGAAAATACATAGTTCTTTATGTGAACATACATATACCAAAAGGAATATATATAATATATATAAAAGAATTAATCACATCAATAATAATGTAAATATATCAGCAAAAATATAGTGGTCAATATCGAATATATCGTAAATATTGCATTTTAAAATAGCGAAAATTATCGAATCTTACATTAAAAGTGTAATTAAAAATTCTTTACATTTTATGTTTGTATTATTATAAGGGAGAACTTTTAAAACAATATTATAGATTATTATATAATTTCCCATTTTGGATTATTTTAAATTAAAAAAGTATTCTTATTCTCTGTTAATTTCTAAATTATTCTCTCGTCTCAATTAAATGGTTTTTGGTTGAACTAAAATGATAAAAATACCAGTAACTTATACAACGTGATCTTTATTGGGCATAAATATATATTTTAACATGCTTGTTTAGTAAATATATATGTATATAAATATTCGTAAGCCTGAAGCTACACGGAATATCATTTTTGAATATATTTCTTGTAGAAATCAATCAGTTTCTTGATAAATTGGCACCGCCAAAGGCCTCTTGTGTAGGCCAACTTATGTGCATGGGGTCACCGACGGATGTGCTTATTCTTTTCCACAGCCACAGCCACACCCACTAACCCCATTTCATTTTATTTCACTCTTTTTCCCGCCCATAAGCCCCGGTTTTCCTCCGCTCGTTGAGCGTTGCACATTGATGAGTGCTCCTGGTTATCTGGCATCCATATTCCCATGTTAACTGTCGCCTTTAGCGCTCCCGCCTGTTGACTAACTGCCGAGGGGGGGTGTCCTTACAGAATTATGAACATATCCTGTGAATTGAGGAACGTCATCAGGGCAGACAAAAGGCAAAACAAATTGAGAGCAGAGCCAGTCCCCGCACATAAAACTGACTCTGTTGACGTTCTGGCTTTTTTTAGGCTTTAAATTTAATTTATTTTGGATTTTATTTTTATAATTAAATTGTATTTTATATGTATTACTAATAATTATTAAATAATTTATTTGTTTATATTTCGTATTAAAAAAAATATTAAATAATTTTATGCTTAAGCATTGAAAACATGTTTTAAAAATAACTTTAAATTCACTTTTATCTTGTCCCTTTCTTTCGAATATTTTTGTTTTTTGGCTTGTCTATTTTTTTTAGAATTTTTTTGGCAGCACTTTTGGTCACATTTACAGCTGCAGCGTGAAAACTGTTGCACACCCCACACACACACCCAACACCTACATAGACGACGTGTTATCTCTTGGCTGTGCGTCATTTCACAAGAAGAAGAAGGAGCAGAGGCAGAAGACCGCAACAAAACAAAATCTGACAATAAGTGTGAAAATGGCGCACACCCCTTTCCACCATTTAGCACCCCCTCAGCTGCCATGCAAAACTAAAAGAAAAATGTTTAAATATTTCCTGCTTTTTATTGTGGTTACGTCGCTGCCTCTCACTCTCACTTCCCACTCCCCTTTCTCGCTCTGTCTCTGTTGCAAAATCAAAAGCTGAAGTGATGCTGCAAAAAAGAACAATAATAACAACAATGAAGAAGGCGACACTAAAAAAAGGAAGAAGACGGATCAGGAAGCAGAAGAATAAGGTGATATTTTTAAGGGTAGCCATTGAGAATACCCTGATATATCGAAAGAAATTTAACTACATAAAATAATGCATTCAAGATTATATCGAAAATATCGGAAACTCTAATATATTGAAATTGAAAATATCGAAAAATATATGTAAGTAGTTTTTTAATTTATATGTTTCTGCTTCTGCTTATATTTCTTGATCCAAAATATAATATAAGACATCGATTAATGGTACATACTAGGTAAATCGGTAAAATATCGATTTATAGATAGACTTGCAAATTAAATAAATCGATATTTTCTGCCATGGTTTAAGATATTAATTTGTACTCATATATATGAAACATCGAAATAATAAAACATCGAGTTATAAATAGAGTTTGAATTGATATTCTGATACAATAAATATGTAACAATCATTAAATAACAAATATATACACCGTTTTATATAACTTCAAAGTAAAGTTATGATGTATTTCAGAATTTTGTGATAAATTCTGATTCTTATTTTCCTAAAAGAATGTAAAAAATAAAATATACCAATAATTGTGAGTCCTTATTCTTTTAAAGCTCCTGCTTTTTCAATTTTCAAGTTATATTTAAAGTTAAATTTTTTTGGATATATAGTAATGTAATTTAATATTTGTATTTATAAAAACACTTTAATATTTATAGTTAATCAGTTCAATCACCAACAAGTTTATTTTGTTCTAGGGTATCTAAGAGGCCTTTAAAAAATATATCTGTGACTGAACTATCAGCAGAGAAAGATGAAGCAGAACAAAACGGGAGCGAAGCGTAAAAAATAGCAATACTTTCCGTGCTGCGCTTTGCTTTGTAGTGCCTTACACAGTTAAAAATAAGGTATTTAAAAATACATATTTTAATTGCAGGAAGTACAAACATTATTTTTACGTTTTTATATTTATGAATATAATATCTATTATATTAGATGATGTTTCTTAGGATTTTAAATTATCTGTATGATCAATATTTTACTATTTTTTCTGCCAGTGTAATGCCGTCCTCGTTTACTGTTTACTTTTATTGTGGCTGCTGGCCGCGGTGGCGCTCGAAAAATATGAAAACTTTCGACAGGAAACAGGAAACTGATAAGGGCATTTTTGCGCCGTTACCCCGTTCTCCCCTCCCCCCATATCTTTCCCTCTCTCTCTCTTCCCCCTTTCGTCCCGCCCTGCAGCTGTCTCTTTCTGCCACGGACCGTGTCATTTGCTGTTGCTTTTGGTGCTTTGAACGCTTTTTGACGCCCTGCTTTTCTGCTTCTCCTTCTGCCCAGCGAACTTATTGTGCGAGATTTATTTTACGGCCTTCAGGTACAGTGTTACCTCGTATGGGGGAAAAATTCTCTCGACAATGTGGTGACTATTTAGTTTTTAAGTGAATTTTTGTAGCAATTATAATAAGATGTATACAATGCATTTATAGTTTCAAGAACTGGAATATAAAAAATAAAAATATTTTAGGGTTTTTTTATAATAAATAAGAACAATTTTAATTTAAATGGTTGTTATGCGCCTTGTGTAAAATTTTTGAGATTCAGTGATACGTGGATGAAATTCTCTCAAAAAAAAATTTACAAAAGAAGTAATATAATATGAGTTTTTAGCAGTTGAGAAACAATAAATTCAAATATTAATTTTTTTGGGATTTTTTTTAAGCAAAAACAATTATTTCTCATGGGGGTGAGGCACTTTTTGGGCCGAAACAAATTGAATTAAGTTGAATTTTATAGAAAGGAAAATATATCATTTACTAATTTAGAAAAATTATAAGTAATAAAAATGTATTTAAAATTAACAGAAACAATTAAAATGGTGATTGAAGGCCCTAAGTTTAAGTTTAAAAAAAACAACATAAATAAAACGAATTCATTAAAATTAAGAATTCATTCATTATGTCTTATACTAAACTCTTTATACATACTCTTATTAATTAATTAAATAAATTAACAAATTAATAAATACTAAGTTGTTTGTATTTTCTGGAGCTCACTGTACCATGCATATTGTATGGCAACTTATTGTTTTATGTTCAGTCTTTAAGGAACACTAAAAAACTGGCTGCAAAAATATGTTCCCTTTGACGGAACCTTCACTGTACCGTGCTAGTTGGCATCGTTAAGCTATGGCCACGCCCCCATGGTGACATGTGCGCCCTCTTCCAGCAACCCGCCTTCCCCTCTTGCCTGCGGTTTCTTGCGGCCGCTTGCCTCTTTTTTTTTTTTGTTTCTTTGGGGTCAGCTGTTGCAGCAATGTTGCAAGTTGCAAGTTTATCAACTTTGGCAAGCTTTAAAAAATATATAGCTAGAGAAGAAAACTATAAGGGGTTATTTATTATTATTTACTTTAAAATATGTATTTTAAGATGCAAAGTCAGACCTGACGAAACATAAAATAATAAAATTTGCCAAAGACAAAGAGAAATTAATTGGAAAGTAAATTAAAGATTAATGCGTTAATTAAATATTTTCTCAATGACAAAGGTATCATATTTCCGATCTTAGTTTCCAAAGGAATAAACCAATTCCTTGGCCTTAAATCCTTGGTATTTCCCGCTCATCAGCATGCAATTTTCCAGGCCCTCTCCAAGATAGACCCATCAATGCCTAGTTAGCGGACTTAACCCATGATGGAGGCTTAACCCCTGGATGGCCAAGGGGCTTACCCATATCCGAGTTTGGGGCCTTCAAATCTTTGAGAAGCTCAGCGTGGCAAAGCTAATTTAATTAAATAAGTCATCTGGCATCATCTGAGGTAAGCCACGCGAAAAGTCATTCCATTTAGGGGGTTAAGGGGAATGGTGGATGGTCTTTTCGCGGGGCTGTTAAGGGATACCAAGGTTTAAAACAGAAGAAATCTGCTTATTTAAAAAGAAAAGAACAAGAGCACTTTTCAACAACAGCGGCCGATGGCCAATAAAGGTCCTACGCGCTGCCTCCCTTTCTGTTTCCCTCTTATCCTTGTGCCCTTTTCCCTATTTCACCTCTTCGCGCCACGCTCCTCGATTTAACCCCCTGGCCACCTGTCCTTGCAACATAAAAACACGACCATGAATTAACGTTAAAACATGGCCAAAAAGGCAGGGCAGCTTCGGGTTCTGTATGTGTGTGTGTTTGTGTATAAAAAAGTGCACTGAGAAAATTACTTTTTTTAATAAAAGAAAAACATTTACTTTGTGAATTTATTCTTAATCTAAGCTATATTACAGTAATAAAGAAAATAATATTAAAAATTTATATATAAAATATAATTATTATTATTGAAGTTAATATTGAAGGATCTAAACAAGGCTTTAAAACCTCTTTGCTTTAAAATATATATTTAAAAAATAAGTGTTAATAAAATTCCAGCTATATTAATTAGTACAATTAATGCATTAATGCAAGTAAATTCAATAAAATATATAATTTTTTGAGAATTTAAATAGAAATTCAAAATAAAAAAATGAACAAAAATATAACCTCAAAGTAAAATATTTTTGTGTTAAAAAAACTATTTAATGTATTTATTTATATTATTATTTTTTTTAGTTAACGCATGAGTACCGTAATGTGTGTGTGTGTGTGTGTGTGTGTGTTGGCCGCAAACAAACACATAAAAATGGCCTGCTCCTTTCGAAGGACACTGGAGTCTCGCCAACCGGCGTGAAAATCATTTAATTTACAACACGAACACGACGGGAAATGGGAGGAAAGTGGGCGGAAAATGTGTGGAAAATGGTAGAGAAAACGAGAATTCAAAGAAGGGGGGAAACCCACAGAGGCCCAGGCGCACAGACACACAGACAACGAACGAGTCCAGGACGCGCCGGGCCTAACAATATGAACTGAGTTTTCATTTAATAGACTGCAAGCGCTGGAAAATGGAAAATGCCATAGAAGGAGGAAAAGCAGGTGCACGACCAGAGATAGCCAGTGGATCGAGGGAGCGGGAGGGGGAGGGGAAAATAGAGAAATAGTGGCAAAGCTAAGCCACGTTATGCGGTTAACTAACACTGCCGCAAAACACACACTCGCCCACATCCACCATCAGCCGAAGCCAGTTGAAAAGCGAAAGTGCTTGCTATCAGCTGATGCCAGCGATTTATGCATTTTGCAAAAACCAACCACAAGCAAATAAACATTAAATCGCAGCGAAAATATTAAAGAACTTACACGATTTTCCTTCCTAAATAGCTCTTAAGAGAAATGTAAGTAAATGGTTAACTAAATACCAAAAAATACAAGTTAAAATTCCAGAATCTTTCATTAAATATATACTTCTTAAAAAAGGGAAATTCCTTTTGTTCAGTCGATTTTCTTTCCTAAATATCTCTTAAATGAAAGATAAACAAATGTTTGACTGAATACCAATAAATACTTGTTTAAATACCTAAAACTCCCATTAAATATACTCATTAAAAAAAGGGAAATTTCTTTTGTTTTCCAACTGTTGCTTCTCAATAATAAAGCCTCATGTGGCGGAAAACTTGTGAGAAAAGCCGTCAGGAAAAAGGTAAACAGCAATCACTTGCTTAGGCAAACAGGAAAAGCTGACACTTGGGCGGATGATGCTGAGATCCCGGCATTATACATATATCCCATATATACATATATATATATTCTTGTCTTTTGTAAGCATTTATGTCAATATTTGTCGCAGGCATATCGCAAGCACTTTTCCCGCATTTCCCCCAAATCCAAGAGTAACCAGGAAAATAGAGGGCAGCATTGAGAAGTCTCTGCAAATATTTTAAGGTATTTTTTTTATATTATTTTCTTTTCCACGACACGTTGAAAGGATTTACGCAGGGAAAAAGAGCAAATATAAAAAAATATATTTATGTAAGAAGCAAGACGAACTGTTGACGTGTGAATGTTTGTGTGTGTGTGTGTTGGGGTCAGTAGTAGTGGGCAGTGGGCAATGGGAAAAATCGGGAGGAAAATGGAAAAGCAGGGGAGCTGGAATACAGGCCAATTCAACGCTGGATAAATATTTGCCAGGCGATGGACGTAAAAAAAACACCAGGAGGGTGTTATATGCGAACAAAGGCGTTGACGCGCTGTCATCTCTGATTCCCTGATTCTGAAAGACACTGAAAAATATCTTAATAGAGTTAATAATTAAGTAAAATATATAAATTACCAGAAGTTTCATAACTAATCCTACAATAATCTTATTTTTATTTATCTAAAAAAAAATATATATAAATAAAATAAATATATTAGGATCTTAATATTTTACTTGTAGTTTTGTTAAATAATTTAAAATAATTTTCAGTGTTTTGAAAGCTACCTCTTTAGTTCCCTCACTTTCAGCCCACATCCCAGCTTGTTCCTCAGTCGCTGCGTGTAATATCTGGGATTCAATAAACACTTCAAACATAAACTTGACGATTTATTACAACTGAATGGGCAAGCGTCTGCCAGCAAGTGAATATGTCTATATATACAGACGAAAATGCACAGAAAGAAAATAAGTATTATTATACATTTTGAACGAAAATGATATTTGAATGCTTATAAATTCCATATCACCTATTTTTGCTAATTTATCAAACTATTACACTTGTCTCTGAACTCGAACTTGAAAATTTTAGTTACCATTTTTGTAGTTAAATCCCATATTAATTAGTTCACAAATCTGAGAATCAAATTATTATTTAATTGATATTAATGCAATTTTCAATATTTTTGTTTCATTTTTATTATAATTTGTAATTTATTTATCTCTTATTTATTTCTTATATATATTTATTCTCTCTAAAATGAATTGTAAGAACCTTTCGTAAACAAAATAATTATTATCGAAATATTGTTCTTATTTTTAAGTATACTCTAAATATTTAAATTTCTTTGATAGGATTATAAACTAAACATTTACAAATTGTTATTATTTATTTCTAATATTGATTATTATTATGATGATTAATTATTTTCTCTCTCTGCACCTGTGAGGATATATTTATGTCAATATGCCATGTGACAGTTTGCTGGTGTCTGTCGACTAGTGGCAACGCGATGTTCATATACGCAATGAATTATTAATTCGTTGTCCGGGTCCGGGTCCGGGTCCGGCTCCATCCCGGGCCCGGGTGCATACCGAAGCTGGAGCCGTGTCCTTGTTTGTGTTTGTGTTTGTGAACCGGAATCGGAATCGGAGTCCCTGCACGTCGCCATTTAACTGCTGACAAATGATAAATTTATTATTTACCATCCACCGGCAAAGGGCGGGGGATTTGGGGGCGAGCATTTGCTAGATTAAAATATGTTTTAATATTTGCCTTCGTCACACTCGAACAGGCACACAGACGGACTCAACCCACCACACGTGACGAGGCAACCTTGGATCCACAGACACCACAGCACCTTGGAGTGCGATAATCACGCGCATTTGATTAATTACCCGTGTCGACGGCGCTGCTTAGCTCAGTTCCTTGAGATTTCGATACTGTGTGAATATGGGATATAACTGTATAATCTTGGGAGCTATAGAAATCACTTGAGCTTTGAAAACCCTTAAAAAATGTGTCTAAAAGTATGCAATGATATCTTTTAGGTTTCCAATTCAGTACAAATTTATTTATTTTAAGATAAAATAAATGTCTGTATAATCAGAAACACTTCAAAACACTTTCAAATATTTCTAAAAGTATGCAGTGATATTTTGTAAGTTCAAAATTCGGTGATAGTTTGTTTATTTGAGAATAAAGGAAAATTTTGTAATGCTACAACCACTTTTTTGCTAATTTTTTAGCGTTAAAAAAAAAACCAAAGTCCTTAATTTTTTAAATCAGAAAATATATACTTAAAAAAATTATTAAAAAGCCCTTTTGCCCCTTAATGTACAAATTGTTAATTATAATAGTAGACAAATATAAAATGTGTGCTGTAGTAAAATTCCTTTCCTAATAAAATATTCCCAAAAAGTAGGCTATAGTTTCTTATTCGCTCTCAGCTTTCACTTTCATTCAGCAGTGCCACACACGCCGAACTACACTTAAATCTCAAGTTCAACATACCGCTGTAAGTTTCCTTATCGCCGACACAAGTGCCGCGAAAAGTTGCAACTTTCAACCTGAGAGCTAACGGTAATCGCTGTCCTAACGTTGCGTGCACTCGCACGTCCTCCGACCTACTGGATTTTCCCCCAGAATTTTTCCCCCCTTCCACGAACCCAAACCCCGATCCAAGGAATCCAGACACTCGCCGCTACGTGTCCAACTGTGAATCCGTCCGCTTAACGCGCTCCTTAATTGTCACGCCGCCCTTCCCTTCGCCCTCAAATTTTCCGCCACTCCTCCTCACCTGTGTGATAAGTAGGCAACTCTCTCTGTCCGAACCCTTTAGGGATAAGAGGAAAAGTATGCTAAATATTTCAAGTTCTTTAAGAGACTTTGATCAGATAAGCGAATTCCTTACTCCTTTATAACTGCATTATTTAAAAATAATATAATAAACTATTAAAGTTTCAAGCTGACTAACCAATGCCTAATTATTAATTTAAGTTATATCAATTATTGTAAATATATACTTTAACTTAAAACTCTTTGTGTCAAACCCAAAACCAAACCTTTAGTAATTATTTATAAATTGTTTGAATTTATTTATTTTGTATGTTATGTTCTTTTTGTATTTATTTTCTTCTTTTATTTCCAAAGAGATTCAACACAAACTCCACTTTTTGGGCATTGGCAGGCACCAACGAGCTAATCTTAAATATTAAAAAAAAATAATAATAATAATAATAAAATTGCTAATATAAAGTAACAGAAAACAATGTTACAAATGAATCAATTTTATTAAATCCCAAAAATAAAACCTATATTTTGTACACCATTACTAGACATCTTTGAAACATTAAATTCCATAAAACATAAACCTTAGAATCCTCAAAAAACCAACAAGGCCTTAAAGCATTTTAAGAAGAAAAAGCATTAAATTTCCTTTTCAATTTCTCAAAATAAAAACAAAAAAAAAAACAGATGCAAAAATTAACAAACGTAATCAGAGGCAGAGCAAAAACTCTAGCAAATGTTGAAACGCCAAACAAAATATAGCAAAAAAAAGGACAGAACGTTATCATAAAACGATTTTCTCACTTAAAGAAAACAGCAAAGGAAGAAATGGGGCTGAGCAAAAGAAAAAAACTTAAATTATTGCAAATCAATTTGGCGAAGGGGTCAGAGCAGAAGTTGGAGCAGCAGATGTGCTGCTCGGGAAAGGTCGGGGGGGAAAATCGGAAAATTGGAATGGGGCCCGAGGCCTAGACAGAGGCTGCGAGACCCCGTTATTATTTCCCGCCCCGATTTACCCCACGAGTTTTTGCTGGCGCAGCCATAAAGCACATTTTATTGAGTTGTCGAACTTAAGTACCAACAGCAACAAGAAGTAGCTAACAAAAAAAAAAGAAGGAAAAATAAGAAAAACTAAGGACAGGAGCAGCAGCAGCAGCAGCAGAGGTCTGGCATTTTTGGGTACGCATGTGGTTCGGTGCCCTTTTTGGGGGTTCTTTTCTTATATACTCTACAAATTCCATGTTTTCTACTAAATAATACCAAAGGTTTTCTATGTATCTTTCTAGTATTTTAACGCATTACAATAATTGCAATTTATTAACATATTAGGTACTTTTTGAGGCATATTTTAATGACTGCTTAAATGTCATATTAAATTGTAATTCCTTACTTTAAAGCATTTTCTTGTATAATAAAGAAATAATATATATTGTTATAAATATATATAAAATATATATCTATAATACAATATTAAAAAAAAAAATACATTGTTTCCAACAGCAGAACTATAATGCTTTCATAAAACAAATATATAAAAGAATGTAAGCATCTTTTACAACTCATTGGTATTTAATTTATTTATGTTTATTTCTTGTTTAACTTTTTTCTACTTTAATTTAAAGATCACAAATCTTTAAAAATTATTAATAATAAAATTCTTAAGACCACGAAAAGAGTATTTCGTTATTCTTTAAAATAGATTCTAGTTATTTTCGGCTGTTTTCTGTTTTCACAATGTAGGGCAATGTGGCGCATAGACGGCTCAATAATATGCCAGTCCTTCGGTAATGGGTCCCGCACCTCTTGCTCCGTCGCCCGCTAATTTTCCATGCCCCATGCCACATGCCCCATGCCCCACTCCAGCCCTCTTCCCCAGCCCCCAAAATGCAGCGCACACAGACACCCACGCAGACAAAGGCGATTGGCAACATTTTTGGCAACACGCACACATGGTGAGTTGCCTGTCGATAAGTGTTTGTGTTTTGCACTGAACAAAAATATAGAAAAATATATTTAAATAAAAAAAATATATATATTTAAAAATTAAATTAATTTATGTAGTTTCCAAAGTGTGTTTGTGGATTAAAATGGCAAAAAAAGCTTTGAAAGCAGACATGCAAAAGTTCAATAATAACTAAATTGTATTGAATATATATAATTTCTTAAATTAAATATAAACAAACAAATATTTATAAAAATATTAATAACATACATATATTTAAATATTTATTTGACATATTCCCTATTTTTTTCTAGTGCAGTCACCGCATTGAAGGTTTTATTCTATTTTTGCTCCCTAGTTGGAAGCGTAATCGTTTACAGCTGCTCGAATGCGCAAATAATTTGAAAGGAATGTGCCCCCGAATGTTTATACGCCAAGAGCAATGACAAGCTTTCACCCAAAAAAAAAGCCCCGATGCAATGCCACAGAGCACACTGTGCACAGTGGGTTAAGAAATAAGAAAAGAGCTAAAAAACTCGACAAAATCATAAGGTAGAAATTAAGAAGAATGACAATTTACAAATGTACAAACCAAGATTATATTAATATAGATTAATATATTAAATAACTATATATAATTTTAATGTAAGGTTGTAAATAGTTTTAAATATTTTAACATTTATTATTATACTTTATTTCTAACAAATTTATCAATTTAATTGTTTTTAATTATACACGTGATATATATATTTCAAAAAATATGTAAAATAGTGACTCTTTTTTTCCAAAAACACACAAAGGCAGTCAACAGACTATTTCTGATTCAGCCAGGATCCTTATCAGTATCCTATTACTATATTATTGATTATTTCATAATTTTAAATTAATATTTTCCTAATTGTTTTATTAATATTTTTCCCCGATCTTTTATATTTTTTCCCCATTTTCCACTGTGCTTTTTTATATGTTAAGATATCTACACTCCGCGCTCATTAGCACACACCCAAACACAAATTCCAGTGTTTCCATGTCCTTTCATATTTTCTTTGGCAAAAAAAAAAAAAACAAAAAAGAAAACCAAAACACACATTGCTCCGTCATAAATGACTGATGCCAGTTTGAGGGAGTCCTTGGCCAAGGAAGAGGGAAATGTGAAACAGGAATTTTAGGGGCAAACGGAAAGGAACCAATATACAGTGGAAATATTTATGGTTTTAATTATATGTTTAATGAAATCAAAAAGATTGCAATAGTATTAAATATGTGTGAAATTATTCTTTTATAAATTTGACATAAATAATTAAATTTAATTCATTTTAAATATGAAATTTTATCAAATAAACAACAGTATTTCTTGTACAGAATTATATCATTTGACTTACTGTACTCATAATATCTTATGGTATAGGTTTATTTTTTTTACTACTCTTTATATATTTTATAATTATTTAATATCATATAATTGAATAATGTAATAATTTAGTAAACTTTGACAATTCTTAACTTATTCTATAGAGAATATTTCTCTCAGTGAACAACAGCTTGGCCGTGGAGCATTTGCCACCATCGAGCTATTATTTGATCATATTTAAAAAGGAATTTTCTGTGTTGTGAGCTTTCTTAATTTATTTATTTACTTTTTTATATTTTTGAGCTGGGCGCCCGTTTGTTACTGCTTGAGCCATCAATAATTCACTTTCGCTTAGGAGCCAATTAGGGGGAGCAGTGCCGTTAGTAGTGCGCGGTAATGGCAATGGTAACCAGTGGCGGGAATCGGGGTCACCACATGTGCCCCGTGTTGTTGCCCCCCTTTTTGTTTAAGCCCCCCACCCGGTGGCCCGGTGGTCGTAAATTTGACAGTTTATTAATTACAGCTGCAATTAGCAAAGGAAAGGGTTTCGCTGCGCTATCAGTGCAGCTTTTACTGCCGGCAGTTAAGTTAAGCCACCCGAGTTTTTGGCCAAACAACAACATTCCGCACAAAGCGAGGACACCTCAGCGCACTAAACGGGAAACGCGATACGCTTGTGTCCTGCCGACTTTGTCAGCAGCTTGATAAAAAATATAAGGAAACACGGTAACTTTTCTAAGCAAAACTTTACGGGGAAATTGTGAAAGCAGATAGAAACGGGGCAACCTTAGCAAGTTTTTTGGACATTTTTTTATACATAGTAATGTTAGAAACTAGAAGTGTATATAAGGAAAGGATATTATTATATAAGATATGAAAAGTTGTATATATTTTGAAACTTAAAATATCGCATTAAAAGTATCAATATTATCTGGACATAATCGAGCACTTTCATTTATTACTTTTTTTTAAATTATATTTATAACACTTTTAAAACAAATTTTTTTGTAATCGAAAGTGTTATATGTTTAATATATTGAAATTTATTAAATTATTTAGCTTAATAAATTTTAATATATTGAAGTTTAATAAATTATTCAATTTAATAAATTTAATAAATAAATCTATTTAATTTATTATATACATATAATCATATATGAAGCTGAATATCGATTTTACGCGGATCCATATGTATTCAGAACGATAATATATCCATTATCAAATTATTTATCGATTTGTCAGTCAAATAGCAATGCGATAGCAAACGAGTTATCGCTTAAACATAAGGAAGTAGTTAAGTTTAAATATCGATATTTATATCGACTTTTGTGTTAAATATCAATACATTTTAAATTTTGTCGATTTTCCTTGTCATCTCTTTAAGAAAAAATGCTCTTAAATTTGCAAGACCTATAAAAAAAATTGTAATTCCTTGACTTGGATAGCACCATAAGTTAAAGCCATATTTTTAATCCCTTTAATTTCTGGGTCCCACTGACACAGTTCAGCTTCCAGTTAACAGACTCCAGTCTCCATTCTCCAAGCACCAGTCACCAATCACCCGCCACTTATCCCAGTTATATATATCCCAGGGTCGGAGGTCACCCCTTGCCGGCGATTAACAAGTCCCCCAAGAAGGAAAAACAAACCAGAGCGGCGGCAACAAAAATGCGTAATGAGCTGCGAAACGCGCCTGGCATCAGACATCAGACATCGGGACTCTGGACTCTGGACACTGGACATCTGATATCGGAGAGAGTGTTAGTCTCGGCACTCAAATTCAATTGCACAGCGTTTTAGTATGCATCAAACGTTTTACAACTATTTTTCTTAACGCATTTTATTGGCGCTTTGGGGAGGCCCAAGGGTCATGGGGTAGTGTTTTCCGAGGGGGATGGCAACGAGTGCCTGGGGATGGGGTTTTGCGGGGCACGTACTCTATTTAAAATGACACGCCTGACGACCTAATGGTGGTCAGTCCTCCACTTACCCTGTAACTGCTCGAATATGGTCTGATCTTTGTAAATTCGAAATAACGAGATTATTTAAAATCTCAATAAAGTTAAATACCTTAAGTATTTATCATAATTTTGTTTTTATGTGAAGAATTTTTACAAATAGTGCTACCAGGGTATTTTTATTGTCCAAAAATATTACGAAAGGTATCTCATATTCGAGTTTTGTTGGTAAAATTGTATTAAGGGATACTTGTATTTGTTAGGTTCCCATCTTTATTCCTTTTCCCGCCGGCGCTTTGTCATACTGAAACCGCAGTGACGAAAGCAGAAGAGAATACCGATTGGTGGGTCGTGCATGGCATTTTCTATTAACAGCAATGAAATATAGCAGAAACTAAGGCAAAAAGGCGACAGATTTCCACAGAGTTTATATTTTCCCCCCTTTTTTGTTATTGTTATTGGTCAGCCAATTTGACACCGCAAGGACAGAAGGAGAGAAAAAAAATAAGGATAAAGATAAAGTCAATAAGGAAAACGCATTTGGAATTTTTAAAATATATTTTTCGAATGTAAATTGTTAAAAATTGTGTCCCAGTGCCATAAATATTTGCATCAGCCACAAGTCTGTGTGCGTGTGCATAATTTTGGGCGACACTGTTCCTTTATTTCCTTTATTTTCTTACGACAAAGGCGCGACGTGTTTGTCATAACTAAAATTCCGGAAGCCATAAACAAATTAGGTTAAATGCAAACAATAACAAATTGATAATTCTGCTTTTGTTTTTTGTGTACATTTTTAAGGTCAAAACTAGTTGGGAATTACAAGCCGAACATTAACCAAATTAAAAAATTATATAATACATAAAAGCAGGGGTTTGTTTAGCTTTTTTTGTGTCACGGGCTAAGCTACATTTCGCGCGATTTTATGGAAAAGGGAAATCTGCAAAAATTGAAGCAAGTAACATACGAGGAGTTTTAGTTTAAAAACAGGAGAGCCTCCTTGAGCAAGATAGAGATAAATTCTCAAACAATAATATTAATTATTAATTATAAGAAATTATTAAAATCTATTCATATTTCACGTGATATCCTATTTTTTGTTTGTTTGTTTTATAAAACATAAATAAACTGAGACCGAGACTTTACTGTATAGCGTTGGTAGGAACTACTTCCGCAAATGCACTTGGTGCCAGGGAGTCCTCTTTGGATGATGCTGTCGGCACCCAAACCAACGCACAGGACACACAAAAAGCAAGGGAACAAAATAATTTTGCTTAATTCAACGGCAGCGCAAAGAAATAACCGAACGTTGAGTGTATTACGGGGGGAATCCCACGTTTAATAAAGGATAAAAAGGCGGAGAGCGTGAAGATGCCGCTGCCGGCTTCCTGTGACGCAATTAGTGCAACATTGTTGACATTGTTTTTTGTTTATCCTGCGCTTTTTGTCGCTCCTTTTTGCTTTTTTTTGCCGCTTTTAGAGGGTGCATGCCAATGCCACGGGTCAAAGGGCAAGTTTAAGCTGACTTTAAAGGGCTTTTGGTTTCTTTACATTTTGGTTATCCGCTTTTTTTCAGAGAAGGGAATGAGTGGAAAAGGACATGTCAAGTGTCATTCCAAAGTTCCGCCGTCTGCTTCAAGATTTGTTTATTTTTTTTTTGTTTTTTTTTATAAAAGATATTTTATTACAATTCTTAAAAACACTTTTTACTTAAGGTCGTGTGTTTTATGTAATTTTTATTATCAATCAATTTAAATATACTTCAATTTATATTTTAAATTGTCATAGATTTTTTGTCTATGAGGTTTTTAAGTTTTATTCATACATAGTTTACTATTTCTATCTTAGTTTTTTTCCAGCTTCTCAACTGTTCCACTTCCTTTTGTTCCATCTGGCGCTCCGAAAGTTCCATTTCGTTACGTTCTTTTTCGCTCGTTCCGGAATGAGGCGAATCGGGAAGCCTCATTCCACTTGACTTTTAATTTCTGTTCTGCACTTTCCGGTTGCTCGGAGTCGAGAGGGCTTAGCTGATGAAGCCATTGTATAGGATTGGACCAACCGAAAACCCCATTCCATGCAATTCCAACCCATTCCTTTCTATTCTCACCCATTCCCGGTTGGACTAAAGAGAGACTTCAGTTGATTCCACTTTAAGGCCAAATCAGGCGTAAAATGAGCGAAGCTTTAAAATTTGAATATTGTTGTTACACTCACAACAGCCTCCCCCTCCCCACTTTTTGGAACTTGGACTTCCAATCATGCATACGGAAAAACTGGCAGCTGGAAAAAATATCGAGTTTTCTTTGGTTTGCAAGGAGGAGGGCATGAAGCAAATTAGGGGCAGCTGCAGGGCTAGAAAGCAATCAGAAACAACAAAAGAACGGGCCAACTTCGAACAGAAATTTATAAATTTCAATACGAAAAGGTTAACAGAAGGTGGGTGGAAAAATAACAACAAATTCCTGGCAAGTGTCTTCCGAAAACAAATCAATCAGGCATTTAACTGGCATGGATATACTGAGACAAATGAGGGATTAATTTACTTATTTTATATTCTAAGATTTAGTTCAAAGTAACCAGACTTACCATACTTAATAAATATTTAGAAATTAGTATTCTTAAATAAAAAATTTAAAAATAGCGATCACTGAAGAAGGGATTTCACTCCCTTCTCCAGCGCACCTCACAGTTTTTGTTTTGTTGTGATTTGTTTTTTTTTTTTGGATTTTTTGCTTGTTTTTCATCGGCTCGTAAAAGCCAGCCTTCACAGGTTTTGGGTTCGGTTAAATTCAATAATTGTCCCCGACATATGACTGTGGTTGACCTCAACAAGTCGCCCACCATTGTTTTGGTGGTTGGCCTCAACAGGCCCAACCACCAACATAATCGTTTTTGCAATTCATCACTCGATGCTGCTCAACTTTTGCTTTCGCTCAAACTTTGTCTGTCTCAGATAAACCTTTCCTTTGATAAGCGTTTTCCTTGATCAGTTTTCTCTCAACGGTTTCACATAATCTTTTTCAACTTTGTGTTTGTGCCACAATTAGTGAGGAACGTGGCCAACCCTTGAGGACTGTGAGGCGCTCGACCGCCGAAGCACGTTGACGTGGAAGCGCTATTTATACGCACTCCATGTGGAATAACGACTTGGGAATCGTAAGAACGCTGTTTTTATGAAAATCAGAGAGCCCTAGGCTGAGAGCGAGTGAACGCTACGTCAACAGAGCTGGAGAGAGCAACCAGCGAGGTAAAGCGAGCGAACAAGAAAACTACCCTCTTCAAGCCGCGGCTGGGATACCCTTGCTCATCGTTTATATTTCAACTATAGCGAAATCCGGTTTCAAATTTGCATTCGACCATTAAAATGTCAAAATTGATTTATGTATAATTTTTTTTATATAAATTTAAGTATTGTTATGTAATTTTTATATTATAATAATATATATTACTGTGTATCAAATTTAAAAATCGTTATACAACGTATTACATATTTGATAACCAGGGTAACTTTGAATAAAGTTTACCTTAATAAACATATGGACATTCTCCAGTAAAAACAAAATTTTAAGACTTTCTTGAAGGGCATTAGGCTTTGTGAGGGAGCGTGCGAGCAGATGCGAGAAATGCAGCGTATTGAGAGCCCCATTAGAAGCTTGCGCAGCCAACGAAAAGAGCCAGCGTGTGAGAGCTTAAAAGCCAAAGAGATGGCGGGAGAGCAGCGTGCGATGGAGATGGAGAGGCATGATAATATCACGAGAGACAGAGATGCAAGGCGGAAGTGAGAGTAAGACCCGTTCTGCTATTGAGATCGTACAGCTGCAGCCTGCAGTTAATGTGCAATTTCTCTTTGTGTCCACTTATCATTGTTTTTGTTTTTGTTACTCTGTGAAATTAAAATTAATTTAAAGCTAAAGGAGCTGCATGCATAATTATAATGAGTGGGCAATGGTTTACAAACAAATAAAGTAAGCAAGATACACAACTGTTTTCCTCAATTAACACATTTATTTATTAATTTGTTTTACTTGCTTTTTGAAATTATATTTTATAAGAAAGTGAAATTAAGCAAAGTTGGCATACATACACACATGTTAGATATTAAAAATAATTTAACTAGTGAGCACTTTTTGAGTGATCAATACCCGTATCAGTTTCTGGTCAAACTTCTACAAAGTTTTTTCGGTTCAAAATAAAAATGACCAAAACTATTTTCGGGGGTTTGAGGCCTTGACCAGTTGGACGTAACCGCACAGGATCGAAAGGGAAAGTTGTGGTTCGAGTCCAACAAGCGTTTTTAATTGATTTCCCAACTAGAACTCGAACTTTCCCACACACGCACACACATATACAACCCGACAGCGCATGTGTGTGTATGAGTCTGAAAAGTTTACAATAATTTTTGAACATTCAATGGCCGCAACTAAAAACGCCAAAAACGATTGGAAGGCAGGCTGGGGAAAGGTGGGGGTGGGGTGTGGTGGATTTTCCGGGGGTTCAAGGGGTTACTGTCCGTTCGGGTTTTCAATCCACAACTGAGACCATGCAAAAAGCGATGACAAAACAGAAAATCGGAAGGAAAGTGTGGGTGGAGGCGATGAATGAATGAATAAAAACTTTTGCCCGGCATTTGTCTGTTGGCATATTTTGAAAAGCAGTTTTTCAAAATGCACACACTCTTATGCATGCATGTATATACATATGTATGAATATGTGTGTGGAAGCAAACTGGGAGTTCAAAGTTCAACGCATGATTGTGAAAATGGAATTGCCAAAGTTGGTCAAATGGGTTGGGGTTTTCCAACCAAGGGCGTAAAAAAGTGGCAATGCAGCAACACAAAAAAAAGTTTGATTTTTCCTCCTTACATACACTCAACAAAATTAGGTTCTAAATAGTTGCAAGTCATATTTAATAATAACATATGATTTGTGAAGTAAAACTATTATATTCAATTTAATTGATGTAAAAGCATTACTGTTGGAGCTTAGTTTTTAAAAGCACCTAATTTATTTATTTATTTTTTTTTGCTTTCTAAAATTTATTTGCAGTGTTTCAGTCTTTCGCTGGTAAAATGTTTCTATCCCTTTATATCGCTCTTCACTACTTTTTTGCATAATTTCCTGTTCTCCTTTATTTCGTCTCTCTGGCTTGTTGTCATTCTCGATGACAGCTGCCTTTTGTCCACTGTGCGGCGCCGAAGAGTTGACCAAAAACCACCCACTGTTGATTCAAATATATGTATGTATATATATAGATATATAAATATATGTAGGTACGGACACATGAAAGGGAGGTGCACAGCTGTGTGCGAATCATTTTAATTTCATATCTGAATGCCAAAGTTCCTAATTGAAATTGCTGTTGAAGCTGAGTGGAAAGCTAAAGAAGGTTAAACACAAAGTGGATCAAATTTGAAGAGGAAAAAAGAGGCATAACCTATGATTTTTATTCAAATTAATAACATTGAAGCCATTTAAAATTGAAATTTATTCCAAAGTCTTTAATATAATTAAAATAGTTCGTAAATATAACTAAATTCAGTATGTTTAAAATAAGAAATTTTAAACCATTTATAAAATTAATATTTTAAATAGATGATTAAAAAATCAGTACTTTTTAAAATTCGAGTGCCAAACAACCGCTTAAAATAATAGGATACAAATTTCAAAAAAGGGATTTACCTATTTACCAAAATTCCAATAAAAAAATTAATATAAAATAAGAAATTGGGTCACACTACTCAACCAATTAATGTGACCAAATGGATCAAATAAGCAGTGAAGTGCCTCAAATAAGAGTGCCAAAATGCCAAACCCTTGATAAAAGTAGAAAAACGGAATAAATAAAGAAAAACTGCAAGTATTTAATTTCAATTGCGAGGAGACAAAGTGCCAGTCGCTTAACCCTCCACCCGCTGGACACACACTTAACCCACAACGCTCTCTCTCTTAACCCATCAATCCCCATCAAACGGACAGAGCCAGTGAAGTTCGAACTGGAAATACCTCAAGCAATCAATGGACTTGTGTGCGTCCGTCTCTTTTCATGCGCCATGCTGCCCTCTCTTTCGCCGCAATCAACATAAAACAAAGACGATGGCAACTGTATAAAAATTAAGCTCAATTACCAGAAATTTACAACATCAATAAAATAACTGAAGAGTGCTCAACACAAAATCACCGCACACACACACACAGCAACACTCTGCACGTGTGTGTCTGCTTGTGTGTGAGTGTGGAGAGGCAGTGGGCGGCGGGTTGAGGGTTGAGGGGGCGTGGCAATGGCGAACGTAGCAAACTCATCACCGGATGCTGACATATTGAAACACGTACCGACAACATGCTACACCAAAATTATAGTCACTTCCTTGATTTTGATTTCAAGTACTGCTGCGCGGGGGCTTTCCGGGCAGGAGAGCGGGATTTTCCTCTTTTCGGGGAGTGGCAGTTGAGCTGGGTCCTTGTCGAGAGCCTCACCCCCTTGCCCCATCTTCTACACGGTGAGAAGGATTTTCAGGGAAAGTAAAAATCGTTTTCAAAACTTAGTTTAATAAGAATAAACAAAAAATCCTTTGATAAAAATAGTTTTATTATTAAGAATTGATAAGCTAATTAATAAATTAATTGTGATTATCTGTATTTTATAAGTGAAATAAATTATGTGAGTTTAAATAATTAATTATAAATTGTAATTGTAATTGTAATTATAATTTGTTTGGTATGTAATACATCTTTGCTGTTAAATTACACTTTTTATTAAAAAAATAGTATACTAAGTAGTATTTCAATACTTTTAATAAAAAAAAAAACTTATATTACATTATGATACATATTTATTTTATTATTTATTTATTCATTTATTTATTTATTTATTTATTTATTTTATTTTGTAGGTCCCTGAAAATTTTATTTATTTAGCTGCGCTTTAAGTTTCTATATTTGTGTTTCAAGCTAATTGAAATATTTGTTTGTAAACTAATTATGAAAATAAATATGAGTTCAAACTCATAAATAAATTAATTACTCGAAAATGTTCCTATACCTATTCAAAAATTCCAAGATATTCGCCGCTTTAAAATAAAAGTATTTCTCTCAGTGAATCTTTGCCCATTCCCCGGTAAGCAGCCGGTAAGTGTTGCAAAATATGTTGACTCAACTCATAACAAGCCCAAAAACTGAACGTAACTGAGAACGTGGCTGTGATGAGGACCCGGAAAAGCGGAGGGCGGGCCTGGAGTCCTCCCCCCAACCCATCACAAGCCCAAAAAAAAAAAAAAAATACAAAAAAAAAGTAGGGAAAAGTGTATGGAGGCGAAAGCGAGAGCGAACATCAGTTGAGGATTTCCTAATGAGTGCTTCATGAATGAATTTCAGCCACAGAATACTAATTCGATGGAAAATTCATTTTTCCACACGATTGGCAATTAAAAGAGATTTTCTACCACACACACACACACACACAGAGTGGGGAAAGGTTCCGGAAAAGTGGGAAAACAGGGGCGTGTGTACGGGGGACACATATAGCTTTGTCTACTCATCGAGTGAATTGACAGGCCAGCGAAGCGAGGCGAATCAAATGGACCAGAGATATCAAGGGAAAAGCCGCTAAAAGACATTAAAAAAATGTCTATTTTAAATTTATATTATAGATATAAGAAATTGTTTAAATAAATAAGTGGAATATTTATATATATAGTAGTTTTTTAATTGATTAAAAATATTAGCATAACAAAAAAATATTTTCGATGAGATGCTTTGAAATTCTCAAGTCTGGATTTTGAGACTCGTTTAAAGAGATCGAGAGTTGGAAATATATTCTCTGGTATTTTATTATCTGCGCTTTATCTTGGCCTAAAATATAAACATTGAGTTGAGATATAAGTGTACACTATTTGAAAAATATTGAAAAGCTAACTTAAACTGTTATTGTTTTTAAAAGGCAGTCATCTTCGTCATCTGTCATTATGCTTTACCCTAATTTTGATCCTTAAATGAGTTAGAAATTAACCTCTAATATCGAATATATAATAGCCAAACGATCAGATTCGATGGGTGAGCTCCATGTTGCCACGAGTTCCGGATGCTGGGAGAGTTGGGTGCTGGTTCGATTGGATGGCTGGACTTGCTGTTGCCGGTTAGCGTTGTTAGGACTTGATGTCCTCCACCACTACACCACTACACCACCACCACCACACCATCAGTTTCCGGTGGGTATGTGTGGGAGTGTGTGTGTGTGTGTGCGATGACTTATGCTGTGCGAAAGCTAACTTGTCAATGTGAAAAGCAAGCAGTGAAGCAAGCAGCCGACAAGCGTTGACGTATTTGACAAACCCACAGCAGTTGGCAGCGGGAGCGAGATGGAGTGATGAGAGAGAGGGCAACAGAGAGAGATAGAGAGGAAGATAGTGGGTGAAAGGGCATTTGTCACCTCGTTGCAACTTGGGGGGAGCGAGGAGCGAGGCTAATTACTTTAATTGGTTATTGCTGTCTCGCTTTGCAGTGCCATTGAAATTGAAATTGCAACTTTACAAATGTACACTAAAAGAAATTTGTGAGAGCTTTTGGCCCTTTTAGCAGGTACTAATATCAGATTTTGCAATAATTTATTATGCTTTATATTAGTCGAAGACCTTAGCTACATATTATCTGATTAGACATATCTTCTCATAAAATAAAATTAATAAATAAAATATTATTCCTTTTATGGAGCTTTAGGCTAGACAAAAAAGTATGTAGAAGGTTGTAAATTTAATATTATTAATAAAATTGAGCTTAACTTTAAGTGAATTAATAAATATATTCTACCAAAGTTCAAACTATCTTGTATTTTTAATACTATAAAAAAAAATGTGCATTGCATAAAAGTATACAAAAAAATATATATAAGTCAAATAAATCATTTTTGTGGTTACTACTAAAAGATTAAATAAAAATTAGAAAATAAATTTCACAATAATCTTTCAGCAAGTTCCATGAAAAATAGTTTTATTTGTTTTTTTCTTATTTATTATAAAATGTTTCAACAGCATAGATTTATTTCCTGACAAAACTAAGGCTACAAAAATATAATATATATATATGCGGGAGAGTGAGTGGCAATCAGCTTGAACAGCACGAACCATTTTCGAACAGAAAAGTTTGCTTGGGAAAATCTAATAATGCCTGCAGAATGCCAACTACTTAAAAAGTGCACGACA
This sequence comes from Drosophila watanabei, assembly GCA_008042575.1. Lineage (NCBI taxonomy): Eukaryota > Metazoa > Arthropoda > Insecta > Diptera > Drosophilidae > Drosophila > Drosophila watanabei. Next base: position 174,760 of record VNJS01001491.1, on the reverse strand, counting down.
AACGCATAAAAACAATAAATTGCACAAAAAGGCGGTAGAAGCCCCCACCCCTGCCCCTCAATTTGAGTTAAATAAAATGCAACAGAGAAGGCGAAGGACAACCGAAGGCTACAGCTACTATAATAAAGAAGTTTTTCTCGGTCTGCCCTTAAAATCGACCATTCCCCCCCCTGCTCATTCGCTACTTATTGCACAAAACACAATTTGACAGCTGCACTCGAAGGGAAAGCGGAAGGAAAGCGTGGAAAAATAATAAAAAGAAGCGGCAGCAGGAAAAACAGAACAGAAATTGCGGCATCGCATTAACTGAAATCGATGCAAGACAGCCGCTTCAATGATTTCCAACTACAACAACAAAAAAAAAAAAAATGAAATAATAAAAATGCAACAAAAAATTCAAAGGGAAAATGCACTGGAAAATGAAGACTTTGACTCCTAGATAAAAGATAAACAAGTCATGTTTTAAGTTTAAAGCAACCCAATTCTTTCAGAGATATAAACAAAGACCAGTCTAAAATTAAGCCAATAACCTATCCCAATCGAATATCATTTGGCAATGACCCTTGTACCAAACCACTTCCCCAATAATCTGGAATTTGTTTCACCTTTGACCATCGATTTTTTTCCCCATCTAACCTTGGGTTAGTATTTGTATTCCCAAGTGTTTTCTTTCTTAAAGTTGTCCCCTCATAAAAATATTTAATATAATTTCGGAGGGATGCGAAGAAGCAACGCTACAGCTGCTGTTGGTTCAGCTCATCTTTTAAATAAATCACCTACAGGGCAGACAGTTGCCGAGGCAAGTCCTTTAAGGATTGCAGTGCAGCTACTCCTTTTTTTTTCTCTCTCTCCTGGGCCCGGGCTGGGGAATTTTCAAGACAACTGCAAGGCAAGGCGGAAATAACTTAACTCAATTACGCTTAATTATTTCCTACTTCGAAAGGAATCTGTCTGTCTGTCCGTTCGTTGTCCTTTTGGCGTGTCCTTAAGTCTCTCTCTCTCTGTCCGCTGTGCCCTTTCCGTACAGACAATAAAACTTTCGTTTCCGTTTAGTTTTTCGTATGTTACAAGCTATTCCACTAACAAAAACAAAGAATTATATATATATATAAGAGCAAAAGAAAGGTCCTTACACATGTGACCCCGTTGGGTAAGCGGAGGAGGAGGAGGTCCTGTGGGGTAGGTGTCGAGAGGAAAGCCCACTTCTGATGATTATTATTCACTTGGGCATTTTTACGAGCTGCCTTAGACAAAAAGTTCGCCTCGACGAACTATGCCAAACGTCTAGGGGGATTTTCCACCCCCTCGGATTTGTTCCTTTTTCCTTTGGCAACCTTTTTTCAATTCGAGAGTTGCTTTTTCGTGCACCCTGGATGGAGATTATTTGGAGATAAGACATAGTTTTAGGTATTAAAAATATGTTTTTAATGAGTTTATCTTTGTAATTGGTTAAACAAGTAAATTATTACTAATCTAACCTCTTAAAAACCAATCATTTTTATTTCCCATTTAATAAGAATTAAGCAATATTTAAATTTTTCTAATCAACTAAAAGCAAGACTTTGAATAACAACAAATATTTTGCCTTTTATAGTAGTTAGTATTGTTTTTTAATTAAATATTTTTCGTACATTTTCCAGGGTATTGAGTATGTCCATCATGAGTTCTGGAACATACTCTTTATGTTCAACTCTAAAAATCCAACGACGTCTGTGTATTTTTATGAGCACAGCTGCTGCTTCTTCCTGTTCGGTGGATATGGATATGGGCCTGTCCTGTTCTTCCTTCCGAGAACCCCATCGAGTTAACCCCCGTTTGTCCCCCTATTTTAGAGCCTTGAGAATTACAAATCAGACTGCCGCCGTCACTACCTATAAAAAGTGCTAATAAGTATGTGTGTTTTATTGTAGTCGACTTTATTGCCACGTTAGTTGTCCTGATGTCCTAACGAGCATCGTCTCTCCTCCTATAGTGGCAAGGATATCCTTTATCCTGCTTCGCCTGAGCTTATTTGGAATGGAATGTGTGATATATGAATGCGGGAAATATCTGGAGAATTGTCAAAGGTCAAAGGTGAAAGGGTAATAAAGTCAAGTGCTAAGCAATTGGATAAAATTAATGGAAAAATAGAGGAAAAAGAAAATGCAATACTGTTTGTTAATTGGGTTTCTTTTTTTATATATTTATTTATTTAACTTGATTTTATAAATAAGCAAAATTTAAATCTGTATTTAAATTAATTTATGCAATAATACTTTCTTTTTGTTTGTTGTTACTCCAAAAACACAGCCACAGAGATCTTGAAAATTACAGGACCTCCGAGGGAAAGAGAGAACTCTTCGGAGTTAGTCCTGGGGAACTCATGCAACTCCCAGAAAGTTATGCATCCCAGGGAAGGTTTAAATATCAAAGGAAAGCAAATGATAATTTCCTTCAATAAAGTTCTGGCCAGGAAAAGTTTGCTTAGACAACAGGGGAAACGGATGGCGGCGGGCCAAAGGTTATGGCCATGGCTAAAAGACAACACAGCGCACAACAAGAAGAGCCTGTACTCAGCAACCACAATGATGACGACGATGATGATGATGATGATAATATTTATAGGACTCCTCAAGGACACACACAGGAACAGGAAGCTCAAGTGGCTGGGTGGTGCGGGGGCACTTATGAGCCACAAAAATTACCCTGGTGGCTAGTTCGCATTTTTCACAACTTGGCCACAATTTGTGCTTTAATTTGGCCGCCGCTAGACACACAAATGCAGTGAAAGAAAGAGTCAAACTTTTTACAATAACAATGGCCCCAGGGAGTGTGGGAAATTTGGGGGGGGGTGTTGGGGTGTGGGGAAAATATGCCCCAAGGATTTCAGGGATTTCGCCACAAGTTCCTCCTTGCCACAAATATTGCCGCTCATCATTTTTATTTGTTTGCCTTTGCCTCCCCTCCACCCCGAAAAAAAAACCACTCAAGGGTATTTTTGTGGGGTATATTTATTTATTTTGATTTTTTTTTTTCATCCAAAAAAAAGAGAAGAGAAAAAAGTTTGTTTACCTACAAAATTGAAGTGTGAAATAAGCAAAGTTGAATTATTCCTGGCGGACATGATAAACTGTTGGCCGCCGGGCGCCGTCAGGACCAAAAAGGGAGTGTGAACCGACTTTGAGGACCACTCAACATTTTATTTGTGTCAATTTGTGAGCCCCGACTTTGGGTTAATGCTGCCAGTTTGACTTTGACCTGTCAAGTGGAAGCAAATGAAATGGAATTTCCTTCTTTTTTTTAGTTACAATTGTAAAGAGGATCCTGTTTCGTGTTTGTATTTTGTGTTAACTCGGGACTTTGGGGTTTTAATTAGCCTTAAATTTTATCTAAAATTATGGAATCTGAAATTACTACAACTTGATTTCTGATTTAACGAATTCTATATTCCTGAATTCGTTAAATCAGAAAATATAATTAAAGTTATATAAAGACATTTTTAATACATTTATTATTTGATATTCTTTCATTGAAAATGTATAAGATTTCATAAAATAAAAAATGAAATTAGACATAAAAGTAAACAAATAATTACTTTTTATACATTTTAGGAGGAAATTATCGGTTTAAAAATTATGGAAGGAAATAACCTTTTAAACTAGCTAATATGTATTTTGCAATTAGAAAATTTATCTGGAATAAATAATAAGAATTAAAATCAGATAATATAATGTTTTCATGATGTAATATTCATATTTTTATTGAATATTTATATTTATATTTAGTTATTAGTTAGGATAAAAGACTATTTTTTTAATAGTTCCTTAAAAGATATGGAAAAGATACTATTGAAAATTACTGAAGAAAAGTAACTAATTTTTATGAAAGCAATTTTCCAAAATTAGTGTGCTTAATGTCCTTCTGTTGCTTAATATCCTTAACGTTCTTTGAATAGATATAGCTATTTCCAGGTGATAGTTCTACAATTAAAAGTAGATAATATGCAACCAAAAACTTCTACAGAATAGTAACATTTAAAGTTGCAAATATATATACTTTTTTTATTTATTAAATCAACTCTATTAAAACTTGAACAATTAAAGGAATTATATCGTTAAACATCATATTTATTTAATTATTTGTTTTGTATACTTGTACTTATATATAGTATATAGTAGCTTGAGATATATCTCAGAAAATGAGATCCAAACAGAAGAAGAATTCCCACTTCAGTGGCCAGCTTATCTTTTCACACATTGGCCCGTACTCCTTGTTGCGTTGGCAAAAAGTTTTCCACGAGCTGGCAAACTTTTCTTCTTCTTTTTTTTTCTTTTTTTCCCCCCGCACAGCAGATAATTTGATTTGGGAGGCATTAATTGCACAAAAAGTCGATTTTAATTAGGTGAGCACGAGCGGTACCGGACTTAATCGAAAGTGGGCCAGCTAATAAAATCAGCAGCAGGATGCGGATGGGGCACCCCTGCCAAAGTCAAAGCGGATGCGGATGTGGCAGTCGTGTCGTCATGTCATCAGCCATAATTAATGGCAGCGACATGTTCAAAGTGGCAGTCACGATTTAGCTAATTCTTTTATCGATATATGTCGATAAGACGTGTTTGAGCTTTTCGATTGGACAACAGCTGTCTGTCGGAAATGGGGAAATGGCCGGCGAAGTGTAAGGACACAGAGGAGCAGTGGGGGAAAACGTCTGTAAAAGCTCCCATGAAAGGAAATTTTCACGCAATTATCATAGACACACACTCTTGGGCAGTTCATTAGGCTCCACAGTACGAGTGGATTGGAGGTCGAAAATTACACGATTTTTATGTTTTTTTTCCTATACCCTGTAAGTATTTGGGTATACCATGTGGAGGGATCGAATATATAAATAATATAAAATAATATGCAATTGTATCATTTAGCATTAAAAGAACATATTAATATTTATCGCAATATTATAAAAAAATAGCTTATTAAATTTATAAAATCTATCAATCTTAAAAATGGTATAATTAAGTATTCAAAAAAGCTAATTATTTCTCAAATTTAAGTTTATTCAAGATTTTACTCATGTGCAGCTTAAGTTCAATTATAAAAAAATAATATATTAATTAACAAATAATATTTAAATACGTTTTTAAAGTAAACCCCGAAACTCTAATTTCCAGTAAATAAAATAAGAACCTTTCTCTTCGTTCACATACCATTCCTCCATGTCCTATTGTTGTTCAAGCAAAAAATAATTATTTTAGGCCAATTTGCAGTAAAAATGAAATTCTTTCGTAAACGGTTTTATTAGCTCTAACTAAATCCAATTAGCCTGGCCAACAGGATCAAAGGCAGTGGCCGCTCCACTAAGGATTTTTTCTTGAGGTGCTGGGGGGGGGGGGCTTACGGAAATGAGGGGAAAATTTGGGGACGTGGGAGTGGAAAGTGCAGCGATGGCGTCGGCTGCTACTAATGCCTTGTGGAATTCCTTATGACAAAACTTTCCAAGCAAAATGAGAAGAAAAAATTGGAAGAGCGAAAGATATTCCATGAAAATTAATTAATGTAAAATGTGCAACTAATTAGCCATCATATCTGTGCTCCTTTTGCTTCGAATAAACCATTGTGTCCTAATTTTTGTTCCCTGTGTTTGATGTTTTAAGAAAACTTTAAAGGTCAAGTCAATCTTAATTTTATATGAAACTACAATTATGTTTATTATTGCCCGTAAATATAGTGAAAACTAATAGTTATTTGATATTTTATTAACATATAATAAGGGTGACATTATGGCAAAAAAGCACTTGAGAATTATAGTGCACTGCAAGCGACGCACTTGGGAATTCTAATGCAAGCTATTATTCTATAAAAATAGTATAAAAAAAATGTATTGGAAAAAAGGACTTAGAGAGGATTTTAATAGTATGGATGTAAATCGAGAGAAAAAGTCCGATATATCGACAAAAATATCGATACTTTAAAGTAGTATCGAGGTATCAAATGTAGTGTCAACTTATATATAAAGAAAAAATATATTGCATTAATCGTAAAAATATAGATTTTATAAAATAAAGTAAATACAGTTTCGATATATTTAATATTTTTTCTCATCCCTAATTAATAAATTACTGATTTAAAAAACAGTTTATTTATCTGCTTGTTGTTTAATATCAAGACTAATACATATATGCGTTATTAAAAGCCACAATTCAAAGACAAGACTTTATATGAATAACCAACTGTATTGGCTTCTTTTGTGCGACTTTAAGGCCCAAAAGCCACCGCACTTAACCCCAAAATCGGGCCGAGAGTGAGCAGGGCTAAGCTGGCGATTAAACAACAATTGGCTGACAGTTATTTACACAAGTAGCTGGCATTGCAGCAGCATCGCTGCTGCATTGTGCATTGTATATTGATCACCAGCGGCAAGTGCACACAGCGAGGACTCAATGCAGTCTGCGGCTTAATAGAAGGCGACAGCAGAGGGGCAGAGGGAATATTGGCGCACCGCCGCCGTCTATTGTCTGCCATAGAAAAAGGGGGGGCTGCCACAAAAAAGGGGGGCTCGATTAAAACACAACAATTTTCTGATTTCTTATGCAACCGAAAAGGGGGGCTCCCTCTGCCGGCGAACAACAAGAGAGAGCTCACGACAATCGACGCCGTCAAACCTTATCCACAGCGTAAACACAGACGAAAAACTGCTAAATCATTGCAATACAAAACCAACAAAGGCCGCTGTCGATAGTACCCGTACCCCCTCACACCTCCCCCCCTGCTTAACCCCGTGGAAAGCCCAGCATTTTCCGCGCCCTTTTCCACAGCGAATAACTCACAGCCTATGCTGGTGTGACATGGAATGGAAAGTTGAATAATAAAACAGGTATTATTAATAAAGGTAGAAATAAATGATAAAATCTAAACTTAACATGGATTAAACTAATCAAATTAAATATATTAATTAACATGACCCTAAAATACATATTAAGTTAATTAACAAAAAAAGTTAAACCTTATACTTTTTAAACCATCATTATTGAATATTAAGTAAGGATTATTATGGAGTATTTAAGTATTTTATTATTATTTTTTTATTATATTATTAATAAATATTAAATTCTGTGTCTTTTAACTTAAAATTTTTATTAATAAGTTAATGCTAAAATTAAACTTGGGAATTATAGTGTCAAGCGAACGAAAAGTGCTAATTGAATCCTCTTTGTGATTTTGAGCACAAAAAAAAACTTAAATATCCTTACTTAAGGATTTCAACATTTATTTAGAATTTACAATATTAAATGACCTAGTTGCTTAATTTATTTATATAATATATATGTATTCAATTTAATTATAAGCAATAAATTTATTAAAACCACTTAAATATGTTTGTTAAAATAAAAACCCAATTGATTTCTATGCAATTGTTAAATAATTATCATGCAATTTGTTAATATTCCTTTAATATTATGCAGTGTCATACACGCAGAATACTGACCCCCCCCTCGGCTACACTTCCACACTTTCCGCACGCCACTGGAGTTTATTCTCCGGCTCATTCTTCTTGCCGCTGCGCAAATATTGAAAATACAATCCGTCTATGCGGAATATTGATATGCCGTGCCGTCTATATCTATCTATATATCCATATCCATATCCAAGCCGCGGCTGGGGAGGGTCTGCGACTTGCGGCTGCCACACACACACACACACACACACACACTCTACACACGGGCATAGAGTGCTTTTAACGCTGTCTGCTCAATGATTTATTGATGGGGCCAAAACGTATGCGCATTTAACAGTTGCAACAAAGCACCAAAAAGATCTTAAAGTTCAAGTTAAAATACGCAAAAAATAAAGGCAAGGCAGTGGGGGGAGGGGGTGGAAGTCAAGTCAAGTTTTCATTGGTAATTACAATTAAACTGGCAGCCGAAACAATTCCAAATTGACGCCAAACTGAAAAAGGGGAGAAAAACAAACATAACTTTGACCAAACACAAGGGGAAACACAAGAGAAAATAAACTAAAGTCGAAGAATTAAATACCCTAAAAGTATAGAAGTGATATTTTTGAAACTAAATATATTATTTAATGATTTTTCTTGGTACTGTAAAGTGATTATTATTTTTTTTAAGAATAAATAAATGTTGTATCTAAAATTCTTTGACAAATACCAATAAATTCGGAATTAGTTTAAAGTTATGAGAAAGGATATATAAAAACATGAAAAAAAAATATATTTAAAATTAAAATATTATTTACTTTAAACAATTTAATATTTTATGACTTTATATTTAAGCTATGCTTTTTTATTATCTTATTTCTATTCTAAAAAATACTAATCCTTGACATTAACTCAAAGAAGATTTTACTTTCAAAAATTAATATTTACAACTATCAATTGTAAATTTGTAATTTTATTACCAATACCCAATACCCTCTCTTCATAAACAACCAAAGAAACGGCATTGAAACAAACTAACCAAAATTATGGTGAAAACCCCAACCAAAGTCCGACACTCGGACTGTAAGAAGACAATTCAATTCATTAGTAAAGTGCATTTTCTTGTATGAAGTGAGCAGTCTTTGGTTGTGTCCTGTTTTTTGTATATACATATAAATATATATATATTTTTTTTCCTAACAAGTCCCGACGCTTTTCTATATGAGTCATGCACACGCATTTGCAGAACAACTCTCTTGGAAAATGACGATTTTAGCCATTTTCTTCTACGTATACGGTTACCCATTTCTGCGTCATTCCGGACACTTGAATCCCAAGCTAACCAATAAATAACAGAGACATTTTTTCAAAATAAAAGTCCTTACGACTGGTAAGTATACTAAAAGAAATTGTATATTAAAAGCAATTTTATTCTACTACTTTTTTTTTTTTTTAATGTGTGCCCAAAATAATTACTTCTCAGCGCTTTTAAGTATATTTAAGATAGTAGAAATATATATGAATCCTTTAATTAATATCTCTTCAGAGTATGTCCAAAAAAATCATGCAAACTTCAATGCCTAAAAACCCCGTGTGCAGCAGCAGCAAGTAAAAGTAATAAAAACGTGCTTAAAAATCATTTATTGAATTCGTGACAAAAATACTTGGAAAAATCAGGGGGAGAGACAGCTATATTTTCCCACCCAAGAAAACAAACATGAAAAAGGAAGAAAAAAAGAGGAGAGAAAAGGAAAAGCAACAAAGGAAAGCAGCCCCGAAATGTTGGACTGCGAATGCGACTGCGACTGCGACTGTCAAAGATGCTATGACTGTGCAAGGACAATATTTGCCTGCGTCAGGACTCTCAGCCCTTTGCTATCTGTCTATCCCCCTGCCCCACTGCAGCCCCGCACCCCTGCTCCCTGCCAAGGCCAAATTGAAAAGGGCCGCAAACAAAGCGGAATAAGCAGAGGAAGAAGATAGCGGAGGTCCAAGGAGCAGCGCAGGACGAAAGACAAGAACCGGCAGGGCAGCAGAGACCTTAAATTGCCAAAGAAAACCACCAGAAAAAGTTGTGAAAAAAATGCATTTTATATATTACAATTAATTTAATAATTAAATTTATAGGTAATATTAAGAAAACTATAAAATTATCTTAATTAATTTTACATGTCGAAAAAAAAAACCGCGGAGACTAAACGCATTTCATTCTGAAAGATCTTGGTCGGTACATTGCTAATTCAAATTAATTAATTTTGGTGTAAAAAAAAAACCAAAAAAAAAATCAATAAATCTTTTCATAAACTCAAAATATTATTTTAAAATTGTGTAAAATAATTTCATCTTAAATTAAAGGGTTAATTAAAGGTTTTAAATTTACAAATTTTATGGAAAAAAGGTAATCAAAGGGCACCGCTCCCATCATTCAAATGTCAAAATTGACAACTACAAAAGTAGATCGTATTCCTAAAGTGGCTCTCTCTCCGTCTTAGGTTCCACTATCGAGTGACGGCGAAAATTACTCAAACGAAATAAATATTCAAAGATAAGAATGAACAAAAATGGGCGCGCAAAGAAGAGAAATACGAGGATAGGAGTAATAAGAAAGAAAACCACGAAGCTTAAGCTCGTTGATGAGAGAGTATGGGAGAGAGGATAAGATTCCCAAAAACCAGTTTCAAGCTGCTCTGGAAATACGATCCAATATTGCTAGCTTGTTTCTCAATTTCCTAATTAGGCGAAATAAAAGTTTTTCATACTTTGATCTCATACCTTTCTCAAAAGGGGTACGTGATGGAAGACCAAGATCATTTGAGAATCAGACGTTCAAAAACAAGTCAGATTTTTGTCGACCTGTGTTATTAAATAATTAATAGAAACATCTAATAAATTCCAAAGCCGAAAGAAAATTGCATTTATCACATAGATTTTGGTTTGATGAATAAAATTAAATGCAGAAAGCGAGAAAAGCTAGGAAAAAAGGGACAAAATAGTCAGGAAAAACAAAAAATGGGGGAGAGGGAATCCTAAATGGACAAGGACCACGCACTTGGCTGCCTGATAAGTTGGCGCTCACCTCTGTCTCCTGCTGCTCTGCCACCAGCCCAGTTGCAGGTGCTAAGAACAAACTGAAATTGAGAAGGGGGCTAAAAATTCAGGGGGGAAAGGGGGGTGATAGGGCTGAAAATGGGTGGGCCAATGCGGGACACAATGAGAGCGTCTGCCATTTTTGCAGGTCACTGCGCGCATACAAAAGACAAAAGCCAACAGCAGCGGCCGCCGACATTTGGCACAAATCGCTGAATGGAGATGTTTGCCGTATTCACCTAACCCCCCCCTACGCCCACCCCCTCGTGGAAAACCCTCCCTTTCAGAGGGGGTGTTAAAACTGGGGAAGGGGAGGGGGTGGTTAACTGCTCTTTGTTGGCATCGCTGCAAGTGACAAGCATTTTGCGTGTGGCGCACGGTGTAAATTGTCGTCCTGCAAAGGCAGGAAGAAGAAACTAAAAACTAAAAAAATTAAAAGTAGAAAAAGTAGAAAAAGCATGGGAAAACACAAGAGAAAAATCATCGCCGAATAGTACGGGAAAATTAAAGAAACGAGTGCTAAAATATTTTTAGAAATCACTACAGAGCAAACTTTATTTATTTGGAAAAAGTACGTTTTCAGTGAGTCATAATATCGATATATAATCTTTAATGTGATATGTATTGATATTTCATATTCAAGAGATCAAATTTGACTATATTTTGGTTTTTGTTGGTGTTGTAATTGATTGTATATTAATATGTATATACTGGATATACGCTTTAAAGATGAAAAAGTCTTCTAAAATTCGATATAATCGATATTATTACCTTATATACAATATTTTTCGATATTTACGAAATTCCTAAAATAACATTTTTAAGAAGGGATTCTGTGTTAAACATAGTTCATGAAAAAGAAACTAGATTTAATATTTTACGTTTTCTTCCACTCCAAAATCCCTTATTTCTTTGTCAGCATTTTGCAATCCCATTGTTTGATGCGTTAAGGTTTGGTCCTGCATCTAAAAATTGTTGGCCCCCTATTGCATTTGCATTTGCTGGCCCTTTTAACCTCAAATTAAGCGTCTACAATGGCAGCTTGAGGTCAGGTTCGTTGGGATCCAATTGTTCAAATACAGTGCAGGTTATGGGGATTGAATTTAGTAAGTCCTGTAATACAAATAAGATCAAATTAGTTTTTAAAATCAATGATCTTTGATGACAGTGTCAGAAAGTATCCTGCATTTTAGTATCTTTAAAAAACCATAGCATTCATCAGGGGGTTCTTAAATTGTAATTAATTCTTTTATTTTATTTAAATATATATGTATGGATATTAATTTGTTTGGTATTTGTTTTACATATGTACGAAAATTATAAATTTGTTTGTTCACTTCATCGAACGAGCACCGTACACGTAAATACATGCAATATGTTCGTGTGTTTTTGCTTGTAATTTGTGTGCGTATTCAATGGGCGTAGGCCAGTGCACACACACACACACACACACACACCCGCTGCACAAACACTGGAAGGGCAAGGGAAAGCAGCACGTGTCTGGATGGAACAACAACAAAAATGGGCACAGAGAGAAAACATAATTATAAGCACATGTTGCGCCCACTCACAACCACCAGCACACACCCACACACACACACCATCAAAATGCACTTGCTGCAGTTCGCTGCATCCCTTTCTGGCCCACATAAATTACCGCATTGAAGGGTGCACAAAAGTCTTGTTCAAGTCTAAAGAATTTTTTACATGTTTACACTGAAAAAAATATATCTATACAAATATAAATTATTTTAAATAATGTATATAAATAATTATTTAATAAGAAAAATATTTTATTAAATGCTTAGCGAGACTCATTACATTTAAACAAAGAAGAAATAATTGCAGAGAATATTTTGTAATATATATATTTAATTTACGATACTTGTAATTAAAAAATTATAAAAAATGTTGGATAATTTATCGATTGGTTGATGAGTAATTTATTGATAACTGATAAACGAATTGATAAATAAATAAACACTTAACATTTACATTTATATTTATATTATCATTTACATTAAATATTATCTTTGATATATCGGCCCAATTTTATAATACTTTATATATTATAAATAACAAACAAATAAATTTGATAACATTTTTCAGATATTTTTTTCATAAAATCAATATTTTTTAAATTACATTAATTTAATATTACTTGCTATATTTATCGTTATTTAGAAATTTTGATATATCAAAGTTTACGATATTTTCGATAAGATATTAAGCGCTTAATTTTTGTTGATATATATTTAAATTTTGCTTATTTCGAACTCATAACAAATAAACTAACCGAATACTTGATAGATTTAATCCTTCAGTGTGCCCGTGCTGTGTTAGTGTGTCCGTTTTTGGGACTTTTGAATTTTTGCCTTGTATTTCGTTACATGATTCGAATTTCTAAAAACTTTTTCGATTTGTTTTTGTTTTGCCTGGGACAGCGTCCGACCGCTTGTTTATTTGGCTGCCCCATCATTGAGGCATCGGATTCGGGGCTTCGGGCTCTGGTCCCTGGTCCCTGGACTCTGGACTCTGAATTCTGGACTCTGGACTCCTACTATCCTGTTGAACCTGACACTTTTCAAATGAAGAATGCGAGTATTTATGGACGCTGCAGTAATTAGCCACACAGAACTGTGCTCAACTGCAGAATAAATTGAAATCGGTCCGGTGGAGCGGTTTCAGGCTTCGGTTTTCTGCAGGACTTAAATTTCGCACAGGATGTGTGATGTGTGCACATTTTACACATTCCGGAGATGAATTCTGATACATTGGCTTTGGATGAAATATCCAGCTTAGCTTATTATTAGCAACGCACACAAGCTTGATTTTCAGTTAATTGATTAAATACGTTTAAATAGCTCCATGAAATCCTTTGGATAATTAAACAAAGCTCCATTTAATATCACGTCTATCCTGTCATGGAAAACAATAAGGCAAGAAATCGTTTTGCTAAAATTGATGTGTCTTGCTTGATTTCTTAATTAATCAAAATAAGCTTAGTTTTGTGGCATTATTAATTAGTTACAATTGAAATGTAAATATTTAACCTGTTAATTGAAGACTTCCTTGGAATCTATTCGAATAACATTGTGTTTTATGTAATTAACGGGTTAGCATTTAGCATAGGCTACAATTCATTGTATTTTAATGAAAATTAATTCAATATCTATAAAAATACCTGAAATATTATATTATGTGATATATATATTTTGAATATTATATTTATTCATTAAGATAGATTAATTAAGCTACAAATATTCATAAACATAAAATATTTTCAGGATCCTGGAACCTATTTTTTCTAATCAAAGATCTCTACCATTTCCACTGATCCCTTGAGCATAATATTTTCAAAATGCAAAAACATTCGACTCAGGTGACAGTTTTGCATATATATTTTTGCGAATGCCAATCGCACTTATTCACCGCGTCCCAGCAGATCAGACGAAAAAGAAGAAAAATGATTTATACAGCGCTGGCGAATTAATTTTGAATGAAAATGTACCAAAACCTGCCGCTGGTGACTAATAAGCTGTGGACCTGGGATGGGTTTTTTTTCGGGTTTCCAGGGGCTGACATTTTCCCGGGGGGGAAAAAAAGGAGGGCCTGGGGCCTGCAAGTGGAAATTTATTAGTGCTCTTGACAATCGGCAGCACAGAATGTGCAGAGCGCACATTTTTCATTCGCATTTCAATTCAGATGGTTCTAGTTAATGCAGGCTAACCCCACCCCCCCGGGCTCAGCTCCTTCTGGGATATGCACCGGGACAGGGGCGTGGGCGGTACTTTCGCCGAAGGGATTATAATATCTGGATACTTCTATGGAGCTACTGCGTTGAATATGTATGAAAAATATGTTAAAATTGTTATATATCGATAATAAAGTTATCGAAAAATATGGCATTTCAAATCAAAATATCGATAGTATCGAAATATATGCTAAAAATGAGTATATATAAATTATTTGTGTGTTTTTAACGATTATATTTTCGATATGCCAAACAGAATATCGAATTATCTATCGTATAAGTTGATAACGAGTGTTATATAGATTTTCGTATTAATTAAAGCTGCAATATTAAATTGGAATTTTACAGAGATATTTGTCTAATCAAGAAAAGAATTTACTTTTAACTAACTTTTACGAACTAACTTATGGAAGCAAAAATTAAGCCAAAAACGCATTAATTTCATTTCGGAAAGCTTTTTTATGCTGGTTTTTATTTGCTTAGGAAACTGGCATTACAAATTAAAAGTTTAAAAAAATTAAAATTAAAAAATTAAAAATATATATATTCCAAAAATTATACATTGTTACCATTAGTTGTACGGCTTTATTTTATCAGTTAAAAAATTGAAAAATATATTTTTAAATATATATTAAATATATTCCTCGATTTATACCCCCTGCTCGTTTCGAGTTTCCCCTTCCCTGATTTGAAAAAGTGTCCGCGTTGCAGAAAAATGAATTTCTATAGCTTCTCCCCCCTCTGGCATCGCCCCTCAGCTCTTTATCCTTTTCTAGGGACTGTAAAATATGACAAACAGCAAATCGCACCAGTTATTAAATCGAAGCGGCTCAATAGATTATTACATTCAGGACATTGCCACATACAATGAGTGTGAGCTTGAATAAAAGCGCGAAAGTATCCGTTGGCATGTCGCCATGGCAATTGGCAAATGAATCGGGTTAATATATACAAATATCTATATAATTAATATGAATGAAACAGGCAAAAAATTCACATGGAAACTGCGGTGACTGTTTAGTACATTTTTGGTCTCATGTGTTAGAAGATGGACGCGGAAATACTTAAAAAAATATTAAAATATATATTATATATATTTATATTTATATTTAGGTGTTTTATATCATTAAATTATTTTTTAATAGGAACTTGAAGCTCTTTTGACCTAATAATTAGAAGAAATTCTAAATTGATTAACATTTTGATTATTTCGGTAGCTTTTGGTATAATTTATATATTTTTTAAACACTTAAAATTAGAACATACAACCTTTAATTTATAAATTATTCCAACCATCATACCCGATAAATTACCAATAAATGCGCGGTATTCAAATCCATCAGATATTGAGCCATTTTACGGACTTATTGAAATACTTACACACTCACAGGACTAAATAGAAAGAGACAGTCGCACAATGGTTGCCAAATAAAAAAATACAAATACAAATACAAAAAAAAAGAGCACAGGAAATATCGAGGATATATCGAGGACTCTGCGGAGAGAGAGAGAGCTATAAGCCAGCGAGTAAGGAGGCCATTGTAGAATGCAATTGACGTTTCAATGAGACATCGTCCTGGTGGTGCCTCCCTTCTATTACCCAAAAACCGAGCTGAAATTGACGTTTTGGCTTTGATTAAAGCCGAATCCCGATTCGAATCCAGATCCAGACTTCGATTCTGACTCATCCGACATCAATCAAAGGAGCACAAAAGCCAAAAGAGCCAAATCTCATGGTGGTGGTGGTTGGGCTTTAGCCTAAATTTGTACAGCATTTGGCTATCAAAATGATTTAATTGGTCAGGACACATTGTTGTTTTATTTTTTTCAACTGTATTTCTATACTCTTTCAAAAGGTTTAACAGTATTTCCTAAAAGTTACGTATTTATATACTTATTTAGTCTTAATTATTATTTTACTAGAACCATTTAGGCTTCACATTTAAGGGATTACTTATGAATCGCAGCTAAAGTTCTTTAAAAATAACTTCCTGAATATTTGATTTATTATTTAATATTAAATATTATTATTACACTTATAACTTATGTAAAAATATTATAGATTAAATATTTTAACAAGACACTTCCCAGCTTCGATATCTCCCAATAAGTCCTGTCTTTCTCCTTTATAATCCCTTCTACTTCTTTTTTTTGATACCCAACGATGGATGACGTCTTTGCACTCGATTGACCACAAATCAATGGACAATTTAGTATCAAAAAAAAGGAAAATAAAAAGAACTGAACAAAAAATTAGGCATTGGTAAAAAGGGGTAAAGAGTTGGCCAGATCGGGGACAAAAGATGAGATGGCAATCCACCTGAGCCCCGTGTGCATTTGTTATTCATGAGCGGCCATCAACACCAAACAATGCCCCGACAACAACAACAACAAGGGGAAACAACTGCCAACAATTACAACAACAAATACACCAAACAATTACAATTACAACAACAAAAGGGAAAAGAAAAACCAGAGCTTTTCCTGGCCACGTCCACAGCTTGATTGTCCAATGGGCTACTGACGTTTCCGCTTGCCAAATGCAAACGGAAATGTCACAAAAAAAATAAAAAAATAAAAAAGAGCGGGCTGTGTAAAAATGAAAATGAAAAGAGAGATTGTTAAAAAAATGTTCCCAGTGTGTGGGAGGGGTGATTGGAGGGAGGGGGCGGAAAATTTAAGGGAGGGGCTGACTGCAACTGCCAACTGCTTTTGTTATGAATGATGATGGAAAATCTGGCAGCAACAGCAGCAGCAGCAGCAGCAGCAGTAGCTGTGGCAGCAGAAAGGCACTGGAAAAGCGGTCCAGGCATCTCGGTTAGCATCTCGCCATGGACTAACCAATTACACTGAGAGAAAATAGGACTTAATGAGATGCAGTTAGAAAGTTAATTATGATTTAAATAGTCACTAGGAACATTTTACATAATTAATAATTTAACAAATCAATTAATTGCTAACAAATTAAATATATGATTCATAATTTCTAAACTTACTTTCTTTATTTCTTTTATCATTTTTTTTTTACTTCATTATTTTTTTCGTTATTTCTTCATATTTTCATTTCTTCATTTCTTCATTTCTTTATTTGTTAATTTCTTTATTTATTTATTTTTTTACTTCCTTATTTCTTAATTTCTTTATTTGTTCATTTCTTTATTTGTTCATTTCTTTATTTGCTCATTTCTTTATTAGTTCATTTCTTTATTTGTTCATTTCTTTATTTGTTCATTTCTTTATTTCTTTTTTTCTTCATTTCCTCATTTCTTAATTTTTTGATTTCTTCATTTCTTACTTTCTTAAGTTCCTAATTTCTGAATTTCTTGATTTCATAATTTCTTAATTTCTTAATTTCTTCATTTCTTAATTTCTTTATATTTTCATTTCTTTATTTTTCATTTCTTCATTTTTCATTTCTTTAATTCTTTATTTTGCTTATTTATTTATTTTTTTTAATTTCTGTATTTCTATATTTTTTTATTTCGACATATACTTAATTATGTCTTTATTTAAATATATTTTCTTTGAATTTTCTTATTCAATAATTTTTTGACATTATATATTTATTTGCTTATTTATTAAACAAAAGTAGTTGATAATTAAATTTGACTCATACATCTTTTTTATTAAATATTTCGCGTGTAATTTTTAATTTTTTTTAACCTTAACTAATTAACACAATTAAATACCAATTGTTGTTAATGACACCCCAACTGTTTGCAGTGTATAAACTTAGAGAGAGATCGGCGGGGATAATAATTTTGGGTGATTCAATTCAGTTTGTGCAACGAGCAGGGCCAGCCAAAAACTTTGTGTGCGAGAAAGAAATCCGATTCCTTCTGCTGGTCAGTAAAACCAAAAGATGACAAAAAAAAAATGGGAAGAGCAGGCGCAGAGTTGCCTCTAAAATTTTCCTGGTATTCTAGTTTTCCGCCCGCAACTGGGCCGACTTCGGGGGGAGGTTTTCACCACCCCCTTATTGGGTATTGAAATGCAAATGGTCGCTGGCCTGCCGAAATTAAATTATGTGGAAGTAATGATAACCCTTCTGTCTCTGTCCCAATGCCGTTGATTCCTTTGGACCGGCTACCGGCTACCGGCTCCCGAATCCTGGCTCCCATTTATCCTCTCTGCATCTCCCCCCCAAGCCTCATCCTTGCAGCATTTTCCAGCACTCTTCCTCAGTTTTCCCCACTCCCATGGCAGGGTCTTCATTTAACTGGCGACGTAACGCCTTTTTTGGCAGCTGTCTTCATTGTGTCCGTGTCCCAGCTCCTCTGCATTTTCCGCTTTTCCCATCACCGGTTCTCGATTTTCCCCCCTGTGGAAGGGGGGAAAGCGGACAGTGGGTGGTGGGTGGTTGAAAATGAATTGGGTAGGTGTGTCGCCAGCAGCCGCTAACGGCAATTAATTGTTTGCTAAAGTGTCTTCGCACTTAGTGCAAGTGGAACGAATGAACGAACGAATGAACGAACGGAGGCACAGAGGAGGAAATCTGGATTTCCCATTTTCCCAGATCTCCACTCTGCACACACACAGAAAAGTTCTCGGAGATTCATTAGGGGCCACAGGTCTGAGATTGAAAGGTGAGAACTGGCTATAAATTTTGGAGGAGCTACGCTTTGATGCCCATCAAGGATGTGGACAGTTAACCCATAAATTGACCATCAATAAATGGGTTAAACCAAGAACGAGAAGGGTATTAATTACTTAATAAGGATTTATTTGAAAGTATTTAAGTATTTTGTTTGGATTAATTATTTTGTTTAATTTGAAGTGATTAATTTGAATTTATTTGAAATTTTTAAATATTTTTTTTTTGTATATTTTGTATAACTATTAAATTAGAATCCATGGCGTATACTTAGGATTTATTTGAAAGTATTTTCTTATTTTGTTTGCATTAATTATCTATTTAATTTTAAATTATTTATATAATTTTATTGGAAAGGATTTACTTTTTATACAATAATTATATAATTGGATCCATGGAGTAAACTTTATAAGTAATTGTTTTTATTAAATAATATAAAAGGGTTTGAATATCGAACGACATTGAACAGGAAAAATTTTAATGAACTAATTAGAATTTATTGGAAAAGATTTAATTATTTTGTATGCATAAATTATTAAATTGGATCCATGGCGTATACTTGATACATCATATATTTATTAAATAATATGAAATAAATTAAATATAAAATAATAAAATGGTTAAATATCCAATGGCATCAAACAAGAAAGATTTTAATTAATTAATTAGAATTTATTCGAAAATATATTGCTCTTTTGCATTAATTATTTTATTATACTCATCCATGGTTACTTTATATATTATTTTATTTTAATAAATATTCACGCTATATAAAAATGCCAAAATAACGAATGACATCGAAAAAGAAGAGTCTTAATTTATTAATTAGAATTTATTGAAAAAGATATTTTTGTCTTTGTCATTGTCTTTTGTATTATTATTATTATACTATTAATTAATTTAATTGAATTGGCTTATAGTTTATACATTTATTTATTTTATTTAATATTCTCCATAATCTTAATTTTTCATTAAAATAAAGTTTAATTTGTAAAATCCTTTACATTCCACCTCGTGTGTCCATCACGTCGTATACTTAATCTGAGAACCAAACGGAAAGCTGTTACGTATACGACCCCGCGTCCTTGTGTGATTTTCAACTCCTGTTACTCCGCTTCTGCTTCTGCCTTGTGCTGTGTTGTGTTGTGTTATTTTGCTTGTTTGTTTCGATAAGGTCTTTGTGGGATGTTAAGACCGATGTTAGCATATATGCATACATACATATATATACACTATATGTATGCATTTACAAGCTGTTCTCTCGGTGCGGTAATGTTTTCCTTGGAATTTGCTAGTCCCCGGGGGATATACCCTATAGAAAGGCATAGAACAGAGCAATTTTGTCATTGCTGCTGCTTCTGCTGTTTTTATTGTTGTTGAGAATTTGCTGGAATTGTGGCAAGTTTTTGTTTTCGGTTTATTTAAATAGAGTCCTTTTCGGTGAGCCAGTGTCAAGTGTGTAGGCCTTTTGTGTGGTGGCTCTGTGGATATAAGAAATAAACAGAAGGATCCGTAGGCGTTGCTGCTGCTCCTGCTGTTGCTGTTGCTGTTGCACTTTCCTTTCCATCCATTCCGCCATCCAGCCAGGCATCCATCTATTCCATTTATCCAACCATTCTCACACGGTTGCATATTTACATAGCAAATATTAACATTGTGTAATTTAGTTGCTCAACAAAATGTGTACAAGGATATAGGCGAGTGTTCCTAAGTGGGTGAGAATTTCTCACTTAAATCTAGATCGATTTTTAGTAACTTGTCTAGGAATCTATAGATTATAGGTTAACTTTATAAAAAATAACAACAAATCTAATAAAAGCAGTTTAAAATATATATACTTTTTTATTTACAACCTTTCAAAATAATCATAGAACTTATTTAAATAGGAATAAAATTAAATAAGTGTTAAAATTTCAATAATTTTCTCTGTTCTTATACAACCGTCTCGCACTGTAGCTGTACCATTCACTACTTAACTTGGTCGAGCAGAATTTGCCCAAGACTTTTCTGGCGGCATTAGCATCTCGGTGAGAGTTGCAGGAGAGTTCCAGTTGCTCCATTTCCATTTCCACATCCATTTCCTTGGCAAACTTGCCACATCTCAAAGTACACACAGCACACAGAACGAGGGGTGTGTGTTTCGAGTATTTATTTAAAGGCAACCCAGGCACTTTTGCCCCTCAGCCTGTCATAAAGCACACTGCCATTATAAACTATTATTCCTCTTGGCTGTTGATATTTTTCCAAATTTAATTGCATTTCTGCCCAGGCTCTCTCTTATATATATCTATATATATGCGGATATTCGAGGGCTATATAGAAGTATATATATATATATAGATGAAGGGACGGGGGACAAGACAACTCAATTTGATGGCAAATCACATCATATGCTTTCCAAACACGTCCCAACCAGCAGCGACAGCAGCACGCAAAAATTTAAGTCACGAAAACAATTTCGTCAATTGTTGTTGTCTCTCTGCCGCTGGACGGACAAAACTGGCGGACAGACGGACATGCGGACAAGCGGACAAACGGACGGTTGGTATGTCCTTAAGTGGCCAAGCGCCTTGAGTGGATTACAGCGCAACGAGGCGACATTATTGTGCTTTCCCCCGAACCATCCCAAAATCCATTCACTCCCGCAAATTCTTCTCTAGTCTGAACAATCGTTACATGCACTGTGAGAAAATTTAGCGAAATGGAGCAGATTTCTCTTATATAATTATTTAACTTTTCAAGCCAAGTTTAGCTGAACTTACAACTGAATTTGTTTTAAATTAATAATTTAAAATAATAATACTAAATAACTTCAAAGTGAAACAACACTTAAAATTAAAGTTTGAAATAAATTATTACGTTTGAGAAACCACTACAAATAATATAAAAATTATTTAAATAAAAATTATAAACGACTGTATTTATTTTTAAAATATAAAATAAAATTTTCTTAGATAATCAATTAGTTTTCAAGACAATATAATAATAATAGGAGAAAGTTAATATAAAAATAAATCATTCTTTAATCAATATAAAGGGTTCTTTTATATACGATGATCATTTAGAAGTATTATTTTATTTTAAGCTTATTTTCTGGACAAAAAAATAACAATGAACGGAACAATATTTTTAAGAATTAACAATTTGTTTTAAGCGAGTTTTTAAGTTTTAAGTTTAAGCTTATTTTCTGGCCAAAAAAATAACAATAAACGGAACAAAATTTTTAAGGATTAGCAAATAGTTTTAAGCCTGTTTTTAAGTTTTAAGTTTAAGTTTATTTTCCGGCCAAAAAATAACAATAAACGGAACAATATTTTTAAGAAATAACAAATTGTTTTAAGCATGTTTCCCACCCAAAAATTACAATTAAACTGCTTAAGGAATATTATTTATGACTGTGCCACTAAATAAATATTTTATTTTTTTATTTAGTTATGATTTTTTTTAGCAAAACTCTTCTCGCAGTGCCGGCCCTGTCCATTTGAAGCTGCACTTGTTTGGTTGGGCCAAAAATTTGAAACAATTGAGTCGCGAATTAGCATTAAGTCAATCACTTGTCTAGCAATGAAATATCTTAAAAACGCAGAGCACGTACATAGGATGCTCGGAGATGAAAACAAAGAAAAAAAATTTGAAAGATTTATAACCGTCTGAGGGAGCTCCACTGTCTCGAAAGTTATTGTCATTCGTTATTCTCGCAGTTTCATAATAATTTTAACGATTGCTGATGATTGCTTGTCCCCAAAAAAATATTGGAGGTGGAGTGAAAATGAAAGAGAACTGCTTCAGTTCAGTATTATATTCGCAGCTTTTTATTTATTTATAGAAATTATTAAAGGAAATTTTAAACAAATTTAAGACTTAAACTTTAAGATTTAAAATTTGTGATAACATTTATAGAAACCAACACAACCACTATTAATTTTCTTGATTAAGGACATTTGCTCAACGAATATTCCACATGACCTATATCCGCATCCAGAAATCCACTTTATTTTCCACTTTGGGATCAACGAAACCACCAACTTACTAATTACTAAAACGATTAAGAAGCAGCATATATAATCGTCATAAGGATAAGGCAAGCAAGCAAACAAACAAAAAGGGGCTTTGGAATCGTGTGAAATCCAAATGGAAAACCACAAAATGTTATAATGTCCCATTGGATAAACCGGCACTCGGCACAAAAAGCGTACAGACAGACAGCGAGAAGAAGCTTTAAAACAATTAATTATAAATTTATAGAGCCAAGAAGGAGCCCAAAGGGGAGCCGGGAGGGGGAAGCTGGAGGCGGAGCACAAATGCAGACATTTAAATAACTCGGAAAACAAAAGCCAAACAGAACGGGAAGCTCTCCGCTCCTTCGGCAAGGACGGAAGGACGGAGGTACGGGGCGGAGCACAAAAAGGAGTGAAAATGGATTTCCATTTAAGGCGGCATGTTGAGCACATTGTTTTTATTAAGTGTCGCATGATATGTGCGATAAATATATGTGTATATATATACGTATATACCCTTTCATTCCATTCACATAAACACTTCAAGTGGCAACATGACGTGCAACTAATCCGGTGCCCAAAAAATATGTTACAAGTGGGCATCACTCCTCTCGAGGCTCGAGGTCCGAGTCCGAGTCCGAGTGCGGGTCCAAGTATACGAGTCGGAGTCCACAAACGAACACTGGGCCCACAAAGTTGGTGAACAGGCATTTAATTATTTAAAAATTACTGAATAAATAAAGAGGAGTTCGTAAGAGATTATCAGCAGCCTTAATAAAAGTAAAAAACCATGAAGAAGTAGGTTTTTAATTAAAAAACAAAATATATTAAAATGTTTAGTATTATATAAGATACTAAGGTATTTTTAGTATTACCATTTCTTGATCAGTTATTGAAAATATCTCGCAGATCTACTTATATAAGATTTAGTGTTTTATTTTTATTTAAATAAACAGCTTAAATATTATAAAATAAATAAACACAGCTAAAGAAATGCAAATAACTTGCTTGTACTGTCAAAAGATTTTTAGTGATACCATTTTTAGATCAGGTAACGAAGCTAAGCTATACATATTTATTTAAAATATTAAATGTTATTATTTTATTTATATTTAAATAAGCAGTCTAAACTTTAATGAGATTTAGACTAACCCAAACACTGATAGACAAGTGCTGTATTTTGTTTGTTCAGTCTGTTTTCCTTCCGTACCTATTAGAGATGGCAGAAAATATCGTTATATCGATACCAAATCGATATTTAAAGCGAATTTGCCACATTCTTTTAAAAAATCGATCATTTATTTAATAATAGGATCAATATTGATTGGAAAAAGAGATAGTTCTTTAAATAAAATTGTTTGTTATATTGTTTGAAAATAAGGTAAAAATAAGGTAAAAGGTAAAAGAATTTTTAAGATCCTTCAAACTTAGAGTCAAGTCGGGTTCGATTTTTATTATATATTTATTATAATTTGTTCAATACTTAAAATTTTAATAAATGGTGGTTTATAATAGTTTAAAAATGATATTGAGCGCGATGTACATTCTAAGAACAAATTTATTTAAATTGAAAGTGGAAATTATATATTTTTATTAAATTAAAATTAAATTAAATTAAATTACATAAAATTTTGTTAAATGAAGGTTTAGGATATTTTAAAAACTATATTGAGCGCAATGTACATTTTAAGAAAAACTTTATTTAAATGGAAAATAGAAATTATATATTTTTCTTACTTAAAAAATAAAAAAAAAATTATTTTTAATTTTTTATTTTATTTATTTTTTATATTTTTTTCCTAAAAGTCATGTTAACACCTCGAGTCCCACTGTGCCAAAAGGGGACATCATAAAAACAGCTGCCGACCCGGCACAAAGATGACGACTTCAACTCCTGATGCTGATGCTTCTACTATGATGATGATGATGATGATGGCTGACCCCTGACCCCTGACCCCTGACCCCTGACCCCTGACCCCTGACCCCCCCTCTACACCCCTAACTCCGCTCTGTCGCTCTCTATATAATGCACGCTAAATACATAGTTTGAAAATAGTTTAGAACCCTTTCATCAGGCGGCCCCAACTCGCAGGCAGCCGCAAACAAACAAAAAACCCATGGGAACTCGACTCGTGGCTTGGCACCAGCATCCCAGCTACATGGGAAAGGGGGGGAAAATGGGGGGGAGGAAAAAGTGACAGCAACAGAGAGAGAGGAGAGCATTGGCTGTCATTTTCCTTATTTTTCGTCTGTTTGTTTTATTTCTGCCATATGACCTTTTTTGTCACATTTCGACCGAGTTACATTTTGTCACTCCTTAACCAACTCATCAGGGTGGGGCATGCCGGGTGTCCAACTGCACTGCTTTGTGCTGATAAATGTGACTCCCCCCTCTTCGCCCCTTTCCCTTCTTCTCATCATCATTTTCCTAGAGTTTTCCCCCCGCACACACACACTCTCCCACCGCAGTCTCTCTGCGCGTCTGAGAGTCTGTGTGAATGGCTGGCGAAATGAATGTTGCAACTAAATGAATAAATGGAAATTAGTGCCAAAAAGGCAACGATGCGAACACAATGAACGGACACACAACACGGGCGGACGGACAAAACGGACAGATTTACGGACAGATTGCGGACATCTGGACCCACGGACAAAGGCTAAATTTTGGGCGAAAAATAAAGCATTTACTGCATTTTCGCACTCACATTAGTTTATTTACGAAGGCCCAGTTTCCTTTTGGTGGCAAATGTTCATTTCGGTGTGGTTCCTAATTTAATATTCATTTATCTGTTGACCTCGTTTTTCGGGGGAATTCGATGTGTTTTAATTGATTGATTTTCCAGAGAAATCTAGAAGTGTGAAAGGTATTTTTAAAGGGAATAAAATTAAATCTCAACTTGCTTTGACTTCATTAATTCTTCTTTTAAATGAGGTGTGGTCTCAATATTATAAAATTTGTATCAAATATGCATATAATTTCTGTATTTTTATTAATTAAATTTCTACATTTTTTATCAATATAAAATCTATACTAATTAAAGTTTTCTATATTATTAAATACAACAATTTATTAGCAACATGCTTTACTGGCTGTAATTGCTGTTTAAGTGCCACACCGATTTATATTCCGCATACATAATGCATAGTGCTTCTGCCACGCCCCCATTTAAAGCAGACGCCCCGAGAAAATATCAGGAATATTATCGTATAATTCAGGCGAAAAAGGGAAATGCGGGAAAAGCGGGAAAAGCAGCAGAGTAGCATCGGCTAGGGGGGGTGAGGCAGCCGAGCATTGAAGCGAACGCATATCTATCATTAATATCGCTGCAGTCAGCTGCTGTTGTGCTTAAAAAAAAAAGAGGAAAAAAATGAAAAGGAAAGCCAAAGGAATTCAGTGGAAAGTTGAATACCCTGCCAAAATGATTGTTTTCAAATGAAAAATTTGAAATAAATGTTTTTTAGAAAAAGAATTTTAGAGAAAATGCATTTAACATATTTTATAGAAGAATAAATGATGATAGTTTAAAAAAATGTGCATTAAATGTGGTAAAATTGTGTATAAATTTTATATGTTTTTCAAAAATATAATTAATATTAATTTTTTAAAGTAAAGACATATTTATAAAAAGGGATTTTACAAAAAATGCATTAAACTGATATAATAGAGGAATACAAGAAGACTAATGTCTATTAAATATTTTAACATTATTTTAATATAATTTGTAAACTATCTTTTTATTTTTATATGTTTTTTAGTAACAAATAAAAATATAAAACGGCTTATAAACATATTCGAAAATAAAGAAAACGATGAAAAACTTTACTTAATGGTAATTTTATGATGAAAAGTAAAAATGTTAAAAAAAATATTACTATTTAAAGCTAAAATCTAAAAAGAAATCGTTGAACAAGATCTACAAATATTAGTTATTTAGATTAAATGTATAAAAAAATATATTTATTAGTATTGAAGTTTTAAAAAAGCGCTTAATATTTAATAAGAAAAATAGTTATTTAGTTTTAGTTTAAAATGTAAAAAAAAAATGATTTATTGGTTTTAAAGTTTTATAAACGCGTTTAAAATTTTAGAAAAATATAAGTTATTTAGTTCTAAATGTATAAAAGTAATAATTATTAAAGTTGATGTTTTTAAAAATCTTTTGAAATTTTACAAACATATTTTTTATTATTTTAAAAGTTCATTTTTAAGCATGGTTAAGCTGTTAATCGGAATTACAATGCCCCAAGTAAATATGAAAAGGAGAAATATGGCATCGGAGAAGGGAAGTCCCCCCACAACACACACTCACACTCACACGGCAGCCATGAATGCTAACACACACACACACACACACACATTGAGGTTTACTGGGCTGCATTTTCCGCAGCAGCAGCGGGAAAAGCAGTAACTGACTGCTGAACTACTGCCAACTGCAATTAATCATTTTTCTATCATTTTCAGATTTTTTTACACACACACACAGTCCAGTATATATATATATATGTGTGTGTGTGTGTGTGTTCATGGGGTAAGTTATGATTTTTCACGATGCTGTTCGACGATTTCGCTTTCCCCCAAACCAAGTAAATGTTTCCTTTGGAAAAGTCGGGAAAGCCGGGAAAAAAGGAAGTTTGGCTTGCTTGCGGCCTTAAAAATGGCCCACGGAGAAGTGTGACAAGCCAAAGGTTTTAAACTGAAAATTGAGTTTGCAATAAAACTAAACTCTATATTAATTAAACTATATAATATGCAATTCTTTATTAAATTGAATTAAACTCTATATTAATTAAACAATAAAGTTGTGTTCAACAATTTTCTTTTACAACTAAAAATAAGCAATTCTATTGGTAAAATTCTACTCAATTTCTTTTACTAAATTTATTAATTATATAATTTATAGTTTATCGTTTAAAATAGATTACAAACACAGCAGAATTATAGTTGTGATTCTTTAACTAGTTTTATTATAAGTAAATTAAATGAAATAAACTCTCTATTAATTAAGAAATATAATATTATTCTACAATTTTCTTTTAAAACTAAAACGAAGCAATTCTATAAGTAAATAGCAAAATTCTAACAATCCCTTTTACTTGTTTAATTTATCGTTTAATTGTAGTTTATCGTTAAACATAGATTACAAATATAACAAAATTATAGTAGTAGTTCTTTAACTAGTTTTATTATAATGAAATTAACCACTTGACACACAGTACTGTCAGATTTTTTGGCCTGTCAGCCAACTTTTACTGACATCCCTAAAAACGCACTCTACGCACAGGACTCAAGGATGTATGTGCTTGGTATATATATGCCTATATCCCTATATATATCCACATACATACATGCATGTGGAGGAGGCATCTGTCTGCTATTAGCCGCCGTAAATTGCATCGTCGCCATCGGCCTAAGCGATTTCTAATGGCGGGGCACAGCGGGCGGTGGCACCAACTTCTTTCCACCTCCTCAGAATCCTCCACAAACGCACTGCAAACAAATTGTTAAACATTCAAAAATTGTAAAAAAGAACAAAAACAAGTTAATAAGAATGATTAAAATAAATCAATAGGGAAATAATAATAATAGAAAGATATAAAAAAGGAAACGGTTTAAATAAGTCAATAAAAAAATGATAATAATAATTATTATAATATATATAATTATTATAATATTATAAATTATAAATAACAAAAACAGTAAATAAATAAATAATAAATTCCGAGTATAACTATATTTCCCCATAAAAACTCGACTTTAATTCTCCTAACTTTCATATATTTAAACAGAATTTAATTATTATATATATATTAATAGAAATCTCTAAAAATAAATGTATTCTTTATAAAACTTTTATCATAGACCCAATAAAAAATAACAAACTTGTTTTTCATACATGTGCATTTGAAATTTGAACCCAAATAAATATTTAAAGGTTTAAATATAGTTATATATTTATTATTATAATATATTATTTCTTGTCATTACACTCATACAGCTATTTTTCTGGATTTAAGAAAAAACGGCATTAAAAATTAATCTCCCTTAAAGTAATAAAAATTTTCCAGAGTTTAGAAAAGGTTTCTATTAATTTAAGATGACAAATATAAAAAAAAAACACCCAAATAAAATTTTTTTGGGTTAATTTTTCATCATATTTCATATTAAGTAACCTTAATTTTGCGTTGTTTAATTTAGTCACGGTTAATTTTTCGTGAAAACCTGGCCAAATCGCCCTAAAATGTATACGCTTATAATTCTCAATTGGTTCTAACATCCACGGCATGAAGTGACGACTGCCGGTCAAGTATTAGGTATGTATGTGTTACTATATAAGGAAAAAGTCTCTACTGTTGATAGGGTAACTACCCTAAAAGTAACTATTTTTGTATTTTAATTCATAAAAAAATTACCCTTAAATTTATAAAACAAAAATCACTTTTTTAATGTTCAAAACTTAAAACTAAGATCATTTTCCGTATATTCAGAAAATACGGAAAATGTACCTTTCAGTTAAGGAAAGTTTTTAGGCAAATCGCCTTAAAAACAAACCAATTTTTCTCCCAGTGCACATTCACACAGCCCTTATCACATACATACACATGTAAGTATAGGCACCGCACCACGTCAGACATATGTACATAGATTAGGTCAATTTGCTGGTAACTTTTGATGATGCCCCAGCCGTAGGAGTCGAAATCGGATTCGAGGCTGACGTAGCAGGAGAAAGAGAACGAGAATGGGAAGGAGAATGAGAAGGAGATGGAGTTATAGGCGGAGACGGAGGGAAACTTTCGGCCTGGTCACTCATTGATGCGGATACATCCGGTGGCCCGGGTGCCACCAGTGGTAGTTGGTGGCTCCGTAGGTAGTTCTTGGCAGTGTGGCAGGGTGGCTCCGTGGCCTCGGACTCAGTGAGAGAGAGTTGCAAGGCATCAACTGCTAACAAGTCAACAAGACCAGTTCGGTTCATTCGGGCATTCCCATGGGACATTTGGTCAGTCCGGTCAGGTTAAGTGTTTTATGAACTTGTTTCAATGAAGTCATACAAAGTGCGTGTGCATGCACTCATCGAAAATGTGTGCAAGTTTAAAAGATTTTATCTTTAAAAAAAATTGAAAGAAAAATATACTGTATTTCTTTTTAATTTCTAAAAAATGTTGTAAACATTACTTTTAAAATTTAACTAGATATGCGAACTAATTAATTATATACTCCGTAGATATTTGTCTCAACCCTTGATAAATATATCGATATTTTAACGGTGCAATAAATCGATAATTCTGTTTGATAAATAAATAAATTTATATTTATTTCGATATTTTAAACATTTTAAAGTCAATGGAAATATTTATTAAATCCAAAATTACAAAATTTTGATTTATTAAAGTTTTCATTATTTTCATTTCATTTTTTTAGCGGTGAAATAAGCTTAATAAATATATTTTTAAAATTTTTACGATATTATCGATATTTTATTGCCAACGGCAATATTTCTTGATATCCAAAATTTCAAAAATTTGATTTATCAAAGTTTCCATTATTTTCAATATAATAAATATATTTGATATCAGTTGTTTGTCTTTTCTCTCGATAAACGTAAATTCTTAAACCGATATTTTAAAAGTCAAATAAATCGATTATTCTGTTTAACAAAAAAAAACATACACACACACAATAAATTGAATAAATATATTTTTAAATTTATTTTGATATTATCGATACTTTAAAATTAACGGCAATATTTATCGATATCCAAAGTTTCGATTTATCAAATTTCCATTATTTTCAATACAGTAAATAATTATTTTCAAATGTATAATTTTAATCTTTTCAATATAATAAATATATATAATATAAGTTGTTTGTTTTTCTCTCGATAAATATATAAATCCCTAAACCGACATCTTAACGGTGCAATATATCGATTTTTCTGTTTGATAAAAAACAAAACAATAAACTGAATAAATATACTCTTAAATAAATTTATTTCGGTACGATCGATATTTTAAAATTAACGTCAATACTTATCGATATCCAAAATTTCGATTTATCAAATTTTGCATTATTTTCAACATAATAAAAATGATTTGCCTTTTCTCTCGATAAACATATGAAGATCCTTGGCATACATTGAAAATATACCCATAAATTTGGTAGTATTTTCTCTCAGTGCACGGACGGATGTGCAGGTGCCGTGTGGTGACATGTGGCTGGCAGAAGAAGCAGAAGCAGGTCCTCAGCAGTGACCGACCATCTCTCGTCTGTTGCCATTGAAGCTTTTAATTTGATTTTCGTTCAAGTGTCGTTTTCTGTGGTTCCCCACCGTCTGTCTCTCTCTTTCTCTGTCCCTCTACTCTTTGCCTCTCTCTCTAGGTGTGTGTGTGTGGGTTTTTGACCATGTTGATTGTACTAAACTTGAGCCTTTGGTCCTGCAGGAACTTCTTTTCCTGCTTCGGTTACGTTTTCCACTTTTTGGCCGGGATTTCACTTGGGTTCCTGTTTCTGTCTCTGTTTCTGTGTCAGTTTCCATTTCTCCTAATGAGGCATTCGTTTGTAACCGAAAAATCTTCTAATTAAAGGCAATACAGTACGCTTGAGGATCTGAAAAGTGTTTTGGAACTTATTACCAAATGCTTGAGCTCTGATGGGGTTACCCAGAAAAAGGTATTTAATATAGCACAAAGGATGCCGACACAGAGAGTTGAAAATTCTTTCCTTTTTTTTAGTTCTCTACAGAAATGTACATTTGAATTTTTATAAAGAACTTAATAAATAATTTTGAAGTCCACACTATTACTGTTCCAATAATCATTACCATGATTTTATTCTGTTATTTTTATACCCTTGCAGGGTATTATAATTTCAGTCAGAAGTTTGCAACGCAGTGAAGGAGTCATCTCCGACCCTATAAAGTATATATATTCTTGATCAGCATCAACAGCCGAGTCGATCTAGCCATGTCCGTCTGTCCGTCTGTCCGTCTGTCCGTCTGTCTGTCTGTCCGTTTCTACGCAAACTAGTCCCTCAGTTTTTAAGCTATCTGAATGAAACTTTGCAGATAGTCTTCTATATACTCTCACTCGTACATAAGTCGGAACGAGCCGGATCGGACAACTATATCATATAGCTGCCATACAACCGATCCGTAAATTTGTTAAAAAAAAATTATACTTCACTGTTTTTTAACATATCTTGATCAACTTTCGGTTATGAGCTTTCTATATTGTTTCAGATTTTTAGATTTAATTTTATAAAAATCGGACTACTATATCATATAGCTGCCATAGGAACGGTGGTAAAATTTTCAGAAAAAAAATTATAGCTTTGTCAGTTTTCAACATAATTTTTTTTACTTTGAGATACTAGTATTTCATATTTTTTTAGAATTTTGCTGAAAATTTCATTAGAATCGGACGACTATATCATATAGCTGCCATACAAACGATCGGTAAACGTGGAAAATAATTACATTTTACCTTACATGTAAAAATGTGAAAAAATGTAAAATATGTAAAACTGTTAAAATTGTATGTATATGAAAGTAGTTCATATTATATTATGTATATTGGGATAGATTATAATTTATACAATTGGAATCTGCAAGGGTATACAAACTTCGGCGTGCCGAAGTTAGCTTCCTTTCTTGTTATAATTATGATGATCAAATTTTATCCTTGATTAATTATAAATGTATGAAGAAGTATGAAGAAAATATGTTCTCTCCTCGTTAGCGTTGAAATGAGAAAATATTTAAGAGAATTTAAATAAAAACGTAAACCCGTAATATTTGTTTTTTGTAACGCATGTATATAAGGAAACAAATTAAAATATATCCTCTGTAAAGTGACTGTTACTGTTATTATAATAAAAAAAAACCATAACAACTTGTGCTCTATTGATGTGCTCACCGAACCAGCTGACATTAAATAAACAATTTAAGTAATTTGCAAATTGATAAATGCATTTTTGATTAATATAAATACCCGAGTTTCCAGTGGCCTCACACTTAGTGTTCTTTGACCAAATGCGAGTGCCACGAAGCAGGCAGCGAGGTCTTTTTAGGGGCCAAAAGAATCTTACCAAACCTCAGCCAAAAGGTTTAAGGATCTCATGGACCACTTGGCGTCGCATTTTATCCCGAAATACTGATGAATTCTGTCGCAATACCACCATTCATGGCTTAAAGTACATTAACAACAGTAAATTGCGGAGCAGCGATAGGTAACAATACCAAAAACTTAATTTAATTTATTAAAATACTTTGTATTTATTTTACAGATTATTTTTCAGCATTGCCCTGCTGGTGGTTCTGTCCTTTGCCATTTATCTCATACAGGACGCCTTCGACAAGTGGAACACCACGCCGGTGATTGTGGGCATTGATCCAGAGCTGACTTCCATAACCGATGAACCCTTTCCGGCGGTGACCATCTGCAACCTGAATCAGGCTCTGGCCGAAAGGGTCACTAAGTTGGCCAATAACTCTGTGGAGTTTGCCATGTTGCAGTCGCTGTGCCGCCGACGAGTGGATCTTAAAGTGGTCAACGGGAATTCCTCAAACTGGGAGGAGTTTATATTGAATGTGAGTGGAATAGGGAAATATTTTGTACCAAAAGAACAGGTTTCAGGCTTTACCTTCTACTTTAGTTTTATATATTTATTTAATAGATTTCTCAGCCTTGTAAATCGATGGTTATTTCCTGTCATTTTGGCGCCGACGACTATGAATGTGCTCGACTATTTCATCCCATTGTCACCGATGAAGGTCTCTGCTGTGTCTTCAATATGCTTCAGCCAAGGTTTATGTATAAAAAAAGGTAAAATATTTAAATATATTTATTATAAAACTTCTAAAAATCGGACTACAAACCGAAGCTTAGTTCCTTTTACCTTTTATGTAAATTATTTTAAGGTAAAATATTTAAATATATTTATTATAAAGCTTTTAAAAATTGGACCACAAACCGAAGCTTAGTTCCTTTTACCTTTTAAATCTTGCCACCAAATCTGTGTGGTTTGCATCTTGACTTAGTTTGCATAAAGTTTAATTTAAAAGCTTTATGGATCTAAAGCCTCAAAAATTAATTAATTAATTTAAATATATTTCAAATTTAATGCACAGCGTTCCCCTTTCCCATCGCAATATGACCCTGCCGTTGGGTTTCCAGTCAGTCAATTGGCACGCCGAGTTGGGCTACCGCCGACGTGGCTCTCAAACGGATGACGGTATATCCCTGTATCCACGTCGTGCCCAGGGCACGGGCGAGTCTCTGGGACTATCTCTCACCCTCGATGTCCAGGCTGATGCCTACTACTGTTCCTCGTCGAGTAGCATTGGCTTTAAGGTGGCCCTTCACAGTCCCAACGAATCGCCAAATGTTCGGGAGACTGGAGTCCTGCTGGCGCCGGGCATGGAGACAAAACTGCGTATAGATCCGGCCAAGATCCTAACGGAGAAGCATCTGCGCTGGCTGGACCGCAAGTACCGGCGGTGTGTGTTCCGAAACGAGCTAAAGCTCCGCTGGTTTGCCCACTACACGCAGAGGAATTGCGTGGCGGAATGCCTCTCCGGCTGGCTGCTCCGCCACTGCGGCTGCGTGACGTACTATATGCCGCGACTCAACTGGAACGACACCACCTGTCCGGTGGGCAAGCGGGAGTGCGTGGAGCTAATCCGTTTCAGGACCATCGAGGCCATGGAGTCCTGCCTGGAGCAGTGTCTGCCCTCGTGCTTCGATTTAAACTTTAGCGGAATTGCTTATTCCACAAAGATCTCGCACGACGGCTTCCGGCAGACGCATCCGAATGGCCGCTGGAATTTCACGGATGCGTACGTAGAGCGCAGTGTGGCAGTGGTCAATATGTACTTCAAGGAGCCCGCTTTTAGGGCCAACAAGCAGACCGAGTTCATAGGCTTCTCCGATTTCTTGTGTGAGTATTATAAAATATAAACTTAAATGTAATTGCAAAATTCCCTTCTATTGCAGCAAACGTTGGCGGTCTAATGGGCCTATTTTTGGGCTTTAGTTTCCTGTCCATTGCCGAGTGCGTTTACTTTGCTCTGATACGTCCCTGCCGCACTTGCTCGGAAATCAGACAACTTAATCAACAGAAGGCGAAGCCCCTGCCGGGCCATATCAGATATATAACACCGGGAAATTGGTTCCAGGTCGAGCCCAAGAGGCTGCACTTTAATCCTGCTTAAACTTAACATTATTAAGGCTATAATCTAGATGAGGTCCCAGTACTTGGTCACGACCTCATTTTTGGGCAACGCCAGATTCTTGGGGCGTTCGTAATTTAAAGCAAATTGCTTGGCCTTTGTCTGCAGCTCGTCGTCAAAAATCTGCAAAGGGAGAAATATCAATACAATATTTAATTAATTAAAATTTTTTCCTACAAAATATAGACTCACATTGCATTCCTTTCTGTCCAGTATCGTCCCCAGATTGAACTCCATGACGGGCAGAGAGGCGTTGATAAAACGAGCTGCATTTGCCACCTCGGGAACGGCATGCTTTTGCAGCAGAGTTATCTCCCACAGCGAACTGTTGATGGCCTGCGACTTGACCGGATTCGATTCCTGCTCATCGTAGGGATCGCTGACTTCATCTGTGGCCTGACTCGAACGAATTAGTGTCTGGAGGCCGGTGTGGCGTAGCAGAAGATTGCAAACGAAACGAATCATGATCACGGCATCCTCGGTGGGCGATTGAAGGGCCAGGCGAGCCAGACGCTTCACAAAGGCGGCCACCAAGTTCTCCGGCAAATGTGTGGAGGTCAGAAAGATGTCGGCGAGATAGAAAAGGCGCGCCTTGTACTTGTTGTAGAACATCTTCGGATAGAACATATTGTACAGCTTCTCGTAGACATCCGGATAGGTAATGTTCTGCTTTTGCATCAACGTGAAGAGTCCCTGCAGGGCAAGCAGGGCAATGGGACCATCTAAGGGGGGGAATAGTATTTGAATTAGCATTAATTTTATGAAATTAAGGCTGAAATACAAACCAAATTGATGCAAAGAGTCCATTAGGAAGTCCGTGAGCTGGATGGGATCCTCCAGATGGTTGATAACCCTCTCCAGCAGCACCACCAGCATCTGGCGATGCAGCCTCTCCTCGACACCGCTGCTCCTCAGCATCACAACCGACCAAATGTCGTTTATCCTTTTGGAACACTGCTCCAAGTTGAAGGGCCTGGCCTTGGCCGTTTCCACGTGATATTCCGCCGCATTCAGCACCGACTTGCCCAGATCGACGAGGTTGAGGAGGGACAGGTAGTTCATTGCCTTGATGGGTGTGTCCTTGAACTCCTCCGTGGGCACCAGATGGACCAGGTGCTTCAGGGTAATGTCCAGAACATCTAGATTCTTGCAGTACTTCCCATAGTTCGTTAGGACACTTGCAGGTATCTCTTTGCCAGTTTCTAGCAGGCTCTCCAGGATCTCACGGACCCTGTGGGCGGGCCAACCCTTTCGCGGCGCTATCGGATGCTTGGCCTCCACCTTGATGAGCTGGAAACAAACCTTCAAGGCCACGGTACTCTCCGCCAGCAGCAGGTTCTCCCTGAGAAGCAACCACGTTTCATCGTATAGTTCGCGGATCTTGAGCGACTTTCCTTCCGTTCCCTCCAGAGCTCGCCGTTTCAGCAGGTTCTTGAATATCACTTCCAGGACATTCATCACATCCGCCGGCTGCACGTGGTCCGGTCTCTCCTTCTGCACGATATATATAAGTATATTTGAATTATTTGGATATTTCCATTATTTACCAGCAATTGAACGAATGCCTTGAGGCCCTTAATGTCCACTTCGTTGGCATTCAGCAGGGAATTCGCCTTTGTCTGCAGTTGCTTCTTGGCCAGAGGCTCCTCCTCGAGATCCGCGCTCCTTTTCGTCGCAGGTCGTTTCATATTTCTTCAGTTTTAGGCGTTTTTAAGCGGTTGAATTCCAAAGCAAAACAATAAATAAAGAAACATGCGGCGTGCAGCGTTGCCAATTTGGGTGGTTTTTAGAAGCTGGCAGCACTGGTTGCTGAAACTCGCAGACTCTGGCAGCACTGTATGCTCATCGCTATTAAGTGGGCAGCACTGGTCGCTGACCTTTGCAAGAATGGGCAGCACTGATTGCTCGTTGCTAAAAAATGGGCAGCATTGGGTGCTGAATCTTCAAAAACATGGGCAGCATTGGGTGCTAAAATGCGCAAATGGGCAGCACTGGTCGCTGAGCGATTTAGTGTGCCCAGATTTCTTAAATCTGGCGATATTTTGCTATAAATCCAGCCATTCTGCTATAAATCAATTATTCGTTGCAAATTTATTTATAAAATGGATTAAATCAATTATTAAAATTAAATTTAAATAGCTTCTTGGTCTTCCTGGTAAATTAATTGTTTAACATACAATTTTAGGTTTGCTTTTAAAGCATTATATATATATAAAACAAGAAAGGATGCTAACTTTGGCACGTCAAAGTTGGTTTTGGATCATTGACATTCTAATCCATAACTTATATAATATAAACTATAAATACATATAGAAAAATAAACAAAGTAATGTCACATTTCATATTTATATTATTTTTTAAGGTTTGCATTTTCCTCTACATTTACCGATTGTTCCTATGACAGCTACATACATGATATATTCAGCCGATCCGGCCTATTCCGAGTTATATATTGAAGAGAGTATCTTTATATCTATCTGTAAAGTTTCATTTAGATTTGTAGCTTCGAAACTGAGAGACTAATTTGTATAGAAAGGGACGGAGTGACGGACATGGCTAGATCGACTTGGCTGTTGATGCTGATCAAGAATATATATAGTTTATAGGATCGGAAATACCTCCTTCACTGCGTTGCAAACTTCTGACTGAAATTATAATACCCGGCAAGGGTATAAAAATTACGAATATTCCGAATATATCAATTACTTATTTTCAATTGTTTCCTTGGCAGCTTTATATGGTCTTCAGATCCATTCCAACTTATATAGATTTATAGGTATATTTATTTATAACATTAAAAAACTCGTCATAGCCCCAGAAAGTTATAAAATTGCTGATCACATGATAATACTCAAGGGCCACAAATGACGCTTGATTGTAAAATTTACGAAAATAATGAATGAAATTGTGAAATAACCAAATCGATAATCCTGCCGTTAAAATTCACAGTTAAAATAGATTTAAAATCATTCCAATGCCAAATCAGAAATCTTTATCTAATCGCCGAAATGGAAACGGATTAAATTTCATAAAAATCGATGATATCTTGTGGGAAATTTCGCAGGCTATAAACCGATCATATCTTTGGGAATTTAGCAGCGAAATTGATTTGCGATTAAATTTATGGTCTTTATAAAGTCTTAAAATTATACCAAGTGGATTTATGAATGGTTGATACTATAAACTTTTTATAGGGATAAAGCAAAAAGTGACGTGACATTAAAGAAAGAGTGATCGGTAAAGAGAGAGAGAGAGAGAGAGAGAGAGAGAGAGAGAGAGAGAGAGAGAGAGGGAGAAGTTGAAGGAATCTATAAAAAGACAAGTAAGAAAGCTAGGTTAGTGCTCGAATATGGGATACCCTTGGATACTAGGCACTTGTTTATTAAGTTAAAGGAAAATCCCGTTTCCAAAGATATCTATTCGAAACTTCAATTCTAAAAATATATTTTTTTTAAATATTTTTAAAATCAAAAAAATAAAGCAAGTTTATTTTAAATGGAAGCCGAGACCCAAAACCATTGTGAGCAAGATAGATATAAAATTTAAATATAATTACTTATTGTTTTATAATTAAAAATTCCACCTCCATTTTAAAAACTAAAACCACTATTTTCGATTTGTTTTGATTGCCTAAAAACTTTAATAAATAAAACTAACTACACACAAAAAAATTGGTTCGCATTGGGGGGGGGGGGAACAAAAAAAATTCGTCTCAAGGCAAGCCTAGGCCTTGGAGGGATTCTCAGCGCTGCTGGGCTCGGGAGTGATTTCCGCCTTGGTCTCCACAGCCTCCGCTGACTTGGCTTCGGGCTCAGGAACAGCGGCAGCAGGAGCTGCCTCCGGGGCAGTCCTGGCCAGCTCCCCAGGAGTAGGCTTCTTGGGTGCCGGCTTGGGGGAACCCCTACCGAAAATGGCCTTCTCGATGCCCAGAATGGGAGCCTCGAAGGCCAAGGTGGCGAAGATGGAAGCGGTCAGAGTGATGCCAAAGTCGTGCCACCAGCGAAGGATCTAAAAAATATCAGAAATATATAAAAATAAAGATAAACTAATAAGATTTCGCTTCACTTACCGCATCATAGTTGGAAAAGTGGGTGTCCGTCTGGAGGCGAGCGGCATTCACCAGCTGGACAATGCGATGGATGACGTACATGCAGTAGGTGAGCCGACTGAAGCCGGTGAAGAAGCCCCAGGAGAGGAAGTCGTTGACCAGGCCGCCATGCCCGTTGTAGCAGGCCCAAACGATCCAGCCGATGGCCAGGGCCCAGCCGGTCCTGCTCAGCGGCTCGAAGAAGGCGCCCTCAATCAGAGGAGAGTCGGGTGTGTCCGGCAGGATGCGCCAGTACGGACCCCACATGCAGGCCAACATGGTGCCAAAGGCAACGAACCAACCGGTAAGCACCAAAGGCTTCGACAGCGGAATCTGGCGTCCACGGTTCCGGGTGAACAGGAAGTAGCTGAAGATCACGCCGATCAGCCAGGTGGGAATGCGGGTGTGCGTGGGATAGTAGGTCATGCGCTGGCGCAGATCAACACGATCGTCCTGGACACGGAACAGCGTGAAATCGTAGATCATAAACGTGGCAAAGGTGCCGCCGAGGCAGAGAATCAAAAAGATGATAATCGGCACCAATGCCTTCTTGCCCCACTTCCACAGCGGAATGAGGAACAGTGGCGACAGGAAGTACAGTTGTGTGTCCACGGCCAAGTACCAGGATTGCGTGATGCACTAAAAGAGGAAGTTATATCATTAAAAAGAGCATCCTTAAGAAAGAATGATCCCTTAACACTTACAATTCTGTAGGGAACGGCATAGTTCTGAACGTAGAGCAACGTGGCCCACCAGTTCTCCTCGCAACGCTGATCCTGTGTGCCCAGCTTGAACCACATGGGACCCGCTCCCGAGTACTTGTACAAGGTCAGAGTGTACAGGACCACAACGGCCACCACGGGTGTGAGGCGAATGTAGCGATGGAAGTACATCATGGGAATGTTGAGCTTGCCCTTCGTCCGCTCCATCTCACGGAAGGCGCCCCAGCACATCAGCAGACCGGACATGAAGAAGAACGTGTCCACGCACAGGGATCCGTTCTGGACGAGCATGGAGTACGGGGTCTGGACCCAAGTGTAGAACGCATTCTTGTTGATGTGCGGCAGATCGTAGAAGGTCATGTAGCCGTGGCCAAAGACCACCCACATCATGCTGAAGCAGCGCAGGCCATTGAGGCAATGGATCACATTCGGATTGTTCACTTTTTTCACCGTGAATATTTTGGGGGCATTCGTGAGCACAGAGAAGGCCACCAAAAGGGGTTTTTTGGGTGCTAATTAAAGGGGAAGGTAAAGTGTTATTAACTCTCTTGATAAGTCTAAATCTTTCACAAACTTACCTCCTTTGCGGGTCTGCACATAATCGTAGACACTGGCGGCCACCATGAAGAATATAATCAGACTGAAGAAGACGCTGTAAATATAATGAAATAAATTGTTTATATCAACTTTAATATGCTATAAATATATAGAAAAACTATTACTTACATGGCAAATATATCAATACCCCTTAGCTGGATGGGCGCATCGTACTTGCAGCGCTTCTCCGTGACCATGGTATCCTCCAGATTGATCGTATCCGTGCCATAGATACTCGCAATGACATATTTTAGCAGTTCATCGGTTTTCTTGGCACTGCACGTGGTGGGAACACAAATTCCCAGCTCAAAGACCTGGGGATCCGTTTGCTTGTAACTGATCCTGTTGAACTCCTCGCCGCGCTTCTTAACGCTCGAGTAGTACTCGGTGATGTTCAGGCTGGTGAGGCAGTACTGGCCACGGATCTCGGTGCCGTAGGTGCTGGTGGCAGCCACACACTCCTCGTACTGGCCCATGCTGATGGTGTGGCCCCAGAAGAGGCCCATGGGCAGGCGACCCCAAGTGTCGGGAACTAAGAGAATTTCAAAGTAAAATTAAGTAAAGCAAGTTAAGTTTAGGAAATATTAATCAGAACATAGAGTATAAAATAAAGTATGTTCCGTTAAGTCTAGAAAATATTAATCAGAACACAAAGTCTATAAAAAATAGCTTCTAAATATATATGTTTATACCCTGCACCTGCATCGGCGATAAGCCCCGGAGATTGCAGTGCTTCGATATGGTTACGGATTAGGATTGTGCGGATGGTTTTATAGGTTTATTTACAAGACCCATAAATCATCACACTGCATTTATGCGGCATTCATGAATGGACTCGTAATCTCCGAGTCAATAAATAAGGAGGAAATTCACAATCGGAATCATAGGAAACCCATTAAACCCAATTATTTACAGGGCCCATCATAAATCACACTGCACTCGATATTCGCGGTCATTCATGAATGAATTTGTAATCCGAAAGTCAATAAATTACGAAAGCAACTTCACCGGATCACGCCATTAAAAATCCATAATAAACTTTGTGTTATCTTGAGGCATAAATTATGTTCCAGTTTCATCTCTTCCTCTATCAGTCGGGTTTTTTCACAATCGTTTGAAAATCGGAGCTGATTAGAATTCACCATAAAGCGTCATGCAAAGCAGGTTATTATACCGATCTTATCGCTCCAAAATCCAGCAAAAATCATGGCTAAATTGGATTTATGAATTGGCAATTGGCCATAAAGATTAACGTTGAGCACAAGTGGCAATGCGACATTAAGACAGTAAAAGTGTTGCGTATTGAATTAAAATTAGAAGCAAAGGTCATCGGAAGGATGATAGAGGGGATTTTTAATAGTTAAGTTAATAATATGTATATTTATATATATATAATAGTTAGTTAATAATCAGAAATTAATCCACAACTTTTGGCTTATTGATTTATTACACAACACTCCTGGAATGATCAAAATCATCAAGCCTTTCTTTCCTCACGTTTTATGAGAAAAAATATCGAAAATCACTCAAGATTATATCTAAACTATCGTAAATTTCTATATATTGAATTTTAAAGTATCGAAAAATATCGAATGTCAGGTGAAAATATATATTATATTGATAAAAATCATCGATTTGATCATTTTAGCACACTTAAAACTCATGCTCATGTACATACACGTTTTGTCAGAAAAAATATCGAATATCACTCAAGATCATATTGAAATTATCGTAAATTTCGATATATTTCATTTTACAGTATCGAAAAGTATCGAATTTTAGGTCAAAATATAAATTTGCCGTTAAAATTGCAAACCAAACTGAGATTAATCTAATATAACAAAAAGAATATCGCTTATCGCCATGTCACCGAGTTACATATCGACCTTTGCATCTAATATCGATACATTATCGATATTTATAAACTTTCTTTCAGCGCTAATCGGATTTTTTTTTTAACAATCACATACAGCGATCACAGATTAAACACTAAGTGATCACTGAATGATCACAGATCGATCACTGATCGATTAATTTAGACCTCGATCATTATCTTCATCTAATGCTTACATTCCAGGGCCCACTCCTCCATGTTATCGATGGCATCTCGAATGCGATTGATATCCTGCAGGCACTGGGCGTCGTCCTCCTCATCGGCGCGACTATCCTGACTGAGCGCCAACTGGGTCTGGTTCTGGGCACCTTTGGTGAGCTTCTGGGATGCCAGATGATAGAACTGGTGGGCCATGCTGTCCTTCATGGGATTGGAGTAGCCGGAAAGGAGATCGTGGGCGCCCACGGCCGCGATCAGCAGCGCGGCTGCGAGGACACCGAGCGGACCCTTCATGGTCGGAAGGATCTCGGGCAGAAGAATTCAGTAAACGCGACGCGGCCACCGGGGGCGAGGTAAGGACTGGGACTGAGTGGGCGTTCGCCAAGATCGATGCCTTTTATAGGCTGGTGGGGACGGGGGCTATATAGCTTTTATAGCTCCTATATGCTGATCGTCAGATTGGAGTGCGGCACTTGAGTAGCAACGCGATGACCAAGCACCGGCCGCCCCTGGAGTCTATAAATATGGCCCGAATGGAGCAGCTACTAGTCTTGGAGTCTCCGATAAGGTGGCACTGCCTCCTTCTTCTCCTCTCCTCCACCGCTAATCAATTGGCTTGCATTGGCAATCGGCTTTATCGCCTCCGTGTGTCTTATCTGGCCAAAAGCCCTATTCCCTCGATTTTTTACCTGCTGGATGGATTCACCGGACTCGCTGGATTCGGTCGCTCGGACTCTGGTGGCGTTCATAAATCCATGTCATCGCAGTTAGATTGCAAAGCAATAGAGGAATTTACCATAAAGATAGATTTCGTTTAATTAAATTAAAACGTCTTTGGGACTTTGCTCCCTCGAGCTGTGCACACCTGAACAGACAATTATCGGATAATTTTCGGTTGGCCGTCGGTTATAGAAAGTCAAGGTTGCCTCAAGGAAGGCGCTTCTGAAAATAGTTGAGATTAAAGCGATTATAATTTTAGGAATCAAAACGGTTTGGAAATGATAAAACCAAAGAAATGAATGCATAACAA
This sequence comes from Drosophila watanabei, assembly GCA_008042575.1. Classification (NCBI taxonomy): domain Eukaryota; kingdom Metazoa; phylum Arthropoda; class Insecta; order Diptera; family Drosophilidae; genus Drosophila; species Drosophila watanabei. The sequence goes on along the minus strand of VNJS01001491.1, from coordinate 131,203 downwards.
TACCTAAGGTTGGGTATTACGTGATGTTTGGAAATGATAAAACCCCAGAAATGAATATAATAATACCTAAGGTTGGGTATTACGTGATTGTGGATAAAATAAGGGGACAAAACTAATTCTTAAAGACATTTTTGGTACTTCCCCCAAAATAGTCTAAAATTAAATTCATTTAAAATAATTTAAGACTGAAATAAGATAAGAAACAAAAGAAGCTTTGTGATATAGTACCATGAATTTAGATACGAAGCATATATAATGATAGTTTGGTTATTAAAATAGCCAAAAATACAGTTCCAAAAAATCCCCCGCCCAATAAAAGGTGTTCCCAGAATTTAAATAATCTTTTTGGAAGCCACCAAAAGCCGCTTCAAGGAGGTAAACAAAGTCACAATCAGACATTCATTTTCATTTCATTTATTAGAAGTATTAGGCAATCGAGGCGAGGCGGTATCTCCGATCCAAAAGAGAGGCCACTTGCCCGTGTCTATTGAGATCGAGTGGCGGTTGGCATTCGCCTTTGGATGACACTCACTTCAGATGTGGAGTGCGTGGAGCGCCCACGATAGGGGCAGTATCTGGAGTAGGCTTAGTTCTCCGCCAAAGTAAAATTTGTTTATGGCGTGGGAACAGATCGCGTTAGCAATCTTATCTATAACCCAACGGTTACTGACACTCTCTCATACCGATCCGTAGAGGAACTGGCCCCAAACTTTTCCATACCCCCAAGAATCTCAGCTGATCTCCGGGGTCCATAAATTTAGTGATAAAGCCCAACTTCTGGGAGGTAAAGTTCAGGATTGAATCAGCTTTAGTTGGAATGAATCACAGATATTGTGTGTTATAATCTAATTTACAGCCTACAACTTAATTTCAAGAGGTTCATTTTCAGGGCTAAAAAATAACACCTTCCGTAATCCAGAGTTTTGAGTTTGTAGAGAAGAATCTCTAATAATTGTTATGGTTTATTTCCCAAGACATTATCTCCTGGTGATTTCACTGAAAGCTCGACGCCTCCAGTTGGACTTTACGACCCCCCGCTGAAGGTTCCACTCGGAGCGCGAAGCTATCGGGGATCGGGGATCGGATTCGATTCGATTCGGATCCCGATCGAAGAACGTCAATTGGACGGCACTTGAAAATGTTTTCGACACATTATTTATAGGTGTTCCATGTGACGATGGCACGGGTTGATAGTAACGGATAATTCCCAGCAGAGCACTCTAGCAAGAAGTCCCTCCGTAAAACGGGTGTACGGACTTTGCACCCAAACAGCCGTAAGTCTTCCGACTTCCGCCTGGCGATATATAACGCAGTTGTTTCTCAATAAAGTCAGGGAAAGTGAAGGGCCATAAATCCAAACGGGAACGTGAATCATTTTACTCCCGACAGCCAGACTCGCTTCGATTCGATTCGATTGGATTCAAGGACTTTATTTTGAATCTTTTTATAATCTCTGGCTACTTGGTTTTGCTCTCGAGTTGTATTTAAATTTAGTCATAGATGGAATGCTCGGTAATCGACCCAAATTTGTTGCTGTTCTACTGATTATTCTACTGATTATGTCATCTTAACCTAATCTTTGATTGCCTTAAAATGCAGGTGAAAAGATAAGGGTATCAAAATCTTAAAACAAAAAAGAGAAAGAAAACTTGATCGCTGGATTATCGACTGTAAGATACCTGGTACTCAAAGCTTTGAGTGTTGAAATACAAGTATTATCAATATTAATAATAATTTAAATAATTTAAAAACATTCCTGATTTAAGATGTTTTCAGCACCCATCCTTGGCCATCATTGAATACAAACTTTATCCTAGAATTTCAATGCTTAAAAGCAGTGGTGGGCAGCTGGTGGCGCTCCCTGCTCCCTTCTTCTGAAACTTTACAAGAAGCTTTTGGCTTGAAAAACTAGTTTTAAAGTTCTAACTTAAAGACCACCCACAATAATAACCACGATTTCGCTTCGTTTTAATTTCATAATTTTTATTTAAATTAATTTATTTTACACTTTCAAGCAAAAGTATTTAGTTAATTACAGTGTTGTTGGTTTCATTTATTTTGTTGCTTTTTGTTTGCTTTGTTTGTTTGTTTTTTTTTTGTTTCGGTTGATTCGCTGTGATTTTGGATCAATACCACAAAAAAAAAGGAAAGAAAATATAGTAGGAGATAGAGATTGGTAGAAACAATAATAATATTAATAATAATCATCGTAATAATAGCAAAAAAAAAGGTATTTATATATTTATGTTTAATCCATACACATCATACATTCATGTGTTTTGTGTGTGTGTTTTTGGGGTGGGGGATGGGTGTGGGTGTGGGTGTAGGTGTGTACAATTAAATTAATGAAATCTGATAGAAAAGTCAAAAGTCATCTTATCAGCTTAACTGTCGCACTATTTTACAAGTAGGTATTATGTCGTAACGGTTTCTCTCTTCAATTCTTTTATCATTATCGTTATCGTAATCATTAGCATAAACATTATCGTACTCATTATTAATATTAGTTATTAGTATCAATCGTTTTCCGTTTTCATTTCGTTTGTTTTCATTTTGTTTTATTTTGTTTTTGTTGTGGTTGTTGTTGTTGAGTTAGAACTAGTTTTTACTAAGGCTTGGTTTACTTTACACTTGACTTATCTAGGCGTACCACCTTCCTCTTCTTCTCGCATTGTTTGTGTTCGTCCTTCTTTCTTCTTCTTGTTTTTTTTGTGGGTTTTCTGATTTTTTTTTGTTATAAGAAATTACATTTTGTATGCATAATAATAAACGCCGTTTTAGCAAAGTGCTTCGCTCCTACACAACTCCATCGATTTCATGTTTCGGTTAACGTTTTTTTCCGCTGCTACTGCATTTAGAATAAATGTTCATATATATAATTTACAATTGTTCGCTTAACTAAGATCCTTCATATATCATATATGTGGTATATATATATTTTTGTATATATACGAGTGTGTATCCTAAACGCGTGTGTGTGATCGATCGTACATACCTATATAAATGTGTATATAGCGCTGGCTTTAGTCTACGGCTTACGCTCTAGTTATCATCTCATCATTCCCTCTTTACGTTTAATGCGCTTTGTGTTGCTTCTATGTTTTCTGGTTTACTTGTTTCCACCACACATCTTCTCGTCATATATAATTGTAATCACAAATAGTTTTGGAATATGCTCTCTCTTTCTTTCTCTCGCTCTCGCTTTACTTTCTTCCGTCGAATGAACAGAATGATCCTTGATTCGCATTCACTCTCACTCACACTCTCTCTCTCGTTCACACTCATAACTTTGTTCATTGCCTGACTGTGGTAAAAAAAAAAAAAAAAACAAAAACAATGCGGAGAAAAATACGTTTAGCAGCGTTCATTTTCTCTCGTTTCTCCCCTTTCCTTTTTTTTTTTTTTTGGTTACTATCGTGGGGTTTGCTGCGCCCGCTATTTCGATTTACCGATTATGATTTTTTTTTAGTTGTTTTTTTTTTAATTCTTGTTTCTTTTTTGTTTCGCTACCAGCACGCGGCGCCTGCGATTTGAAGGCAGCGTCATGTTATCGCAAGTGTACCGATTACCGACGGCAGATAGATTCCGATGATCAATTGCCGATCGATACCGATACCGATTCTCATTGTTTTTTTTACATACGTTAAAAGTACAAAGGCATTCGGCGGCAGAGCCCAGTGACTTGAGTATGTTTGGTTTTCACACGATTCTATATAATATAATAATTAAATTTTACTTTTTAATTTAAATTGAATTACTTTTAGTTTTTTGTTTTTGTTTTGTTTGCTTTGTTATTTGGTGTCTGTTTTGATTGTGTGCAGCGCAGCGTGGGTTTTGCATCCATTCCTTAATTTCTTTTTTAATCGGTGGCAGGCGCAGCTGTTTTTTTGTTGTTTTTTTTTTTTAGTTTTCTTTTGGTTTTCTAATTTTTCTCTCATTTTGTTGTTGTCTTTCGCTTAGCTAAGGAAACTACGCGCGTTTCGATTAAAAACACACTAACTAAAAGTATATGTATATATATCGCTATATATGTAAATCCTATGCGCATGTGTGTGTGTCGGTGTGTGGGGAGAGTAGATCTATATATATATACGATATAACCGATATATATACGACTTAAAAGCTAGGGCATTGGATTTTACAAACTCTACTTCGCTAATCAGTAATAGATGTATATAGATATATATATGTATATATATCGTGTGTACTTGTATCTGTATGTTGTGTGTGTGTTGGGTATTTACAATTAATGTTAGTTACTTGCTTGATGTCGCAATTGAAGGCATTTTTATGCGCAGTGAATAAGTATTCTAGTATTTAAAATTTACAAAATCCCCTCTCTCTCGCTCTCTGGCTGACTCTCTCTGTCCTTGTCTGATTCTTGGGCGGCGGCAACTTGTACAAAGAAAACAGTTAGAAAACGAAAGCAATCCATCTCTTTTCAACCCACTTAAGTCCGAACAATTATATGTTAGAAGTAGAAGAAAATCATATATGTAGACGTAATATCCGACGATCCGATTAATTAATTAAAGAACCCAGTTGAAAGCTACAGACTATGTCTAATAAATAGCGGTAAACCTAAATCGTTATCCTAGGTGGTTTTGTTTTTTAGCGTTAATAAATAGCAATCGCGATCTTGGAACTCCTATTCCCTTATTCCATTACCAACAATTATCCTTTTAACTTGCGGCTTTTTGAGACAAATTGGGTTTTGGGTACTGCTCATCATCATCATCATCCTAATCCTTCTCTCCTTTCTTTTGGCTATCACAAAATCAAATACTAAGTAAAACATTAAGTTATGTACACGAAAAAAATGTAACTCCAATTACAAAAGGGAGAAAAGGGAGACTCATTCAGGAGGCCATAAAAGGTACAAACATTAGTTGGTGAAAAAACTATTACAACAATGGTGGATTTTTGCTTCATGGTGAGTTTGAAATGTTTTCAATTGTTTAATTTTTAACATTAGTAATTGGATCCGTGGGCTTTAACCTTTGTGTGGCGAGTTGAAGCCCTTAAAGCTTGGCTAAATGACTTGCATTTTGAAAAATAAAAATTGTTTTGAAAAGTTAGGTTAGATTAGAGATAAGCCTCTTTTTCCCGATTAAAAAAATTGAAAATTAAGCATAATTTAATCCTCAAGGGGAAGAGCCTGTCACAAAATTTTATATTCTTTATACTTTCCAAAATATTCATAATTAGAATATGGAATTTTGGAAGAATAACATTCAGAAAGAATTTAGGAGTGGAAAATGAAGAAAGTCAACAAAATTGGTTAGAAAATAAACTTGAAAATGAAATGGATGTAACTTATACAAGTCTCTATAATTTCTGTTGCACTTTTACACAAAAGGACATACAATTGAACTTAAACAATACAATACAATACAGACACATTGACATTAAACGGTTAAACATAATAAGTGGACCCATGGTGTGGTGCTTGCAAGCAACTTGGGACGTGGGCAGGGTTAAGGAATGACGCAATTTTGTGTTGTACCTCCCAAAGTGAGTCTTCCGCCTTGAATTTAATTGAGGAATTTCAGAAAGCACGCACACACTCGCATCCATCCACGCACGCGCACACACACACACTCACACGGTCGGGGGTCGGGGGTTGATCGATAAACAACAATCAATCGTGAACAATTTGTTAAAATTAAAAGTCTAATTTGTTGTCCTACGTATGCATATATATATATACATCAATATATATATATATTTTAATGTTGTAAATGTTAAATCGCTCTTAAATATTTCAAGTACCCTAAAACTGTATTCAAAGCATTTTGGCTATTGCTATTGGTTGCTCATGTTAATCATAATCGCTTCGTAACGCTCCTCTTCTGTTTGGTGTTTCGTATGCTACTGTCCTGATTTCTGATACTCCTATTGCTATCTTGATCCTGATCCTGATCCAAATCCTGATCCTAATCCTCTCTCCAACGCTCATTTATTGTTGCCTGTCAAATTGGAAGTGATCTCCTGGGGACCTGGTCTGAGGATTCCTTTCGATTCGTGTAGTATAAAAATATGTAATGTTATGTTTTGTTTTGTTTTGTTATTCAACGTGTTCCCAATTTGAAGCTCCTATAAGGAGCACTTTTGCTTAATCTCAAACTGCCGATCGATGGCCGAACAGGCACATTTTGCTTTCGTTACTTTATATAGGCTATATATAAATATTCTTGTGCGGATGCGGTTTCGGTATCGGATTTAATGGGAAGTCTGTTCTCGTCCCGTCTGTCTTCTTACAACTCTATAAGGGTACAAAAAACTTAGACCAACATTACAACACACATTCGGAAAACGCTCTCTTTTCGTGAATATATATAGATTCTTTTCGTTAGTTTACGTTATATGTACTCTGTGAAATGATTCCCGACTAACTTTTATATATATTTCGACATAATTGTAGTAATTCATCACTCAGGGAAAGGTGCCTTTCTAGAGGCTCGACGTTAAACGTCGCAACACGATCTCTCTCCCTTTTCTGCTTGACCTCTGTCCTGGCTAACCACCTTCCTCTCCCTGAATTGGAACAAACGTAGGATTTCGGATTAGAATAATTAACTAATTCATGGGGGTGGGTGTGTGTGTGTTCTAGACAAAAGAAATATATTGCATTTGTAAATATATTGGGCTTTCGCTGTTTCGCGGCGGTTTTGTAAATGGAAACCAAATAATGATAATGATTGCTCTGCTGCTTTGTTTGAAAGCTGTCCTAAACTTAACTCTAACGCGGGAAATCGGGGGAAAACGGGGGTTTATCTTACGGCTACGGTACACATTAGTTGTGATAGTTAAAATCATAATATACAATCATAGAGTAATTAGTCGCAATCGTTTAACACACACACACTGGTGATCCCTGCTGCTGGTCTGGTCCTGTCTGGTCGGGAGGAGTCTTTCTCTGCCTCAGTCTGGCCAGGGCTACCACCCGTTGTAGCTGCTGCCGCTGTTGCTGCCGCTGCCACCGCTGCTGCTGCTGCTGCACTAAAGCCTCTCCACAAACTTTGTTAGCTGATCGGAGGCATCGGGCAGGGCTCCGCCGGCATTGCCAACGTTGACTCCAACGCCAACGCCAACACCGACACCAACGCCGACGCCCACGTCCTGCGGCACTCCCGGCAGCGGCGACTGGTGGTGCAGGCCATGGTTGTGCATGCCATCGTGCGGCGGTCCTTGCGGCGCCGGTGAATGGCTGCTCATCACGTGGTGCGGCGAGGGCTGGGCCCGTGGCGAGGCGGACGGAGCTGCGCGAGGCGATGGGGCTGAGCGGGGCGATGGCGTCGGCTGCGGCGAACGGATGGGCGGCGAGGCGCGAGCCGACTGCATCATCTGCTGTTGGAGCGAGTGCGGCGTAGGCGGCCCCATCACCTGGGCATTGGGGCCGCCCACCACCGCCGATGGGTTCTGGACATTGGCATTCGGCATCGTCACCTGTATCATCTGCTGCTGCTGCAGGGGCTGCTGCTGCTGCTGCTGTTGCTGCTGCTGCTGCATGCCCGGTGGCATGCCAACGCCCATCTGCTGTTGCTGCTGGCCGGGACCGGGCTTAACGCCAACTCCAACGCCCACACCGACGCCCACTTGGCCCTGCTGCTGTTGCAGCATATTGGAGGCAGCCGCTGCTGCCGCCGCATTGGCCATCGAGTACTGGTCGCCGCCAACGGGACCGGCTGCCCCGCCGGGCACGCCTCCGACACCGACGACGCCGCCCCCGGTGCCGCCAGCACCGCCCGCATTGAAGTTACCCGCTCCGCCACCGCCGCCGGGGAATTGTTGCTGGCCGGGACCAGGTCCCGCGCCGCCCATGTGCGGACCGCGCTGGCGTTGGGGATACGGTGGCGGGTATTGGTTCATCTGCATGTAGCGCATCTTGTTCCAACTCTGGTTAGGCACCTGCAAGCGGAGATGGAGTGTTTGTTAAGTACAGTGTCTGCCTTTTGGGGCATAGCGCAGGGGGAAATCTTTCTCAGTAAAGGAACCCCAAGGGGAAATGTATAACAAAATAATAAAATCATAAAAATAATAAAAATAATCATAGGTTTTTGCATACACTCACCATTCCTCCCTGGGCCGTGACTCCGGGCGACATGTTGGGCGGCAGGCTCTGGAGCATCATGGCGTTCTGCATGTTCGGCATCCGTTGGTGGGGTCCGGGACCGGGTCCTCCGGGGCCGCCCTGCTGCTGTTGCTGCATCAGATTGACCTGCTGCTGCTGGTTGGGATTCATCTGCTGCGGACCGCCGCTGCCCTGCTGCTGCTGCTGGTTCATCATGTGCTGCATCTGCTGCTGCTGCATCACCTGTTGCTGCTGCTGCTGCTGCTGTTGCTGCTGCTGCTGCGGGTTCTGGGGTCCGTTGCCGGCCTGCTGCTGTTGCTGCGCCAAAGCTCCGCCGCCGGGTCCAGGCGCTCCTCCGCCCGCCGCCGCTGCATTGATCTGCGACTGGTGGCTCTGCTGGCGCTGCTTGATGATCGCCGCCATTATCTGCGGATTCTGCTTGAGTATGGTGAGGATGTGCTGGTTGCTCTCGTTGGTGGGGTTGTTCTTGATCTTCTGCATGATCTGGGCCAGTTGCTGCGTGTTCAGTCCGCCCGTTTGTCCGCCACCGCCACCACCGGCACCGGGCGGCGGTCGTACTCCGCCAGCGGCGCCGGCCATCGATGGTGCACCCATGCCGCCCATTCCCATGCCTCCGTGCTGGCCGCCAACGGGCATCTGGCCTCCGCCCAGCTGATTGGGTCCTCCCAGACCCATCATCTGCTGCTGCTGCTGTTGCTGCTGCTGCTGCTGCTGCTGTATAAGATTCGGCTGCATCAGCTGGCCGGGCTGTCGCATTCCCGTTGCATTGTTCGCGTAGCGTGCCTGGGGATTGCCTCCACCTGGATTGCCGCCTCCGCCGCCAGCTCCGCCGCCGCCCCACTGGTCCATGGATAGCAGGTTGTTGGCATTCAGGACGTTACCACAGTTACCGGCACCGGGAACTCCGCCCGGGCCGCCTGGTCCTCCGGCGGGGTTTCCACCACCACCGCCGGGACCCAGCTGGCCGACACCGACACCGCCAACGCCTCCGACGCCGACACCGCCAACACCGACCCCAACGCCACCGACACCGCCAACTCCGACGCCCATGCCGCCCAGTTGATTCACATTGGGATTGGGTCCGGGGCCTCCCATCTGGCGGTTCATTACGGGCGGCGCCATGGGACCACCTTTGCCGAAGCCACCGCCATGGGACACCTGCTGACGGGCCGCCTCCTCCTGGACTTGCTTCACCACTTGCAGGACATTCGGCGAGGGCGAGTGGCCACCGCCAGGCTTCATGCCAATTCCTGCTGAATGCGGGTGCGGCGACGTCATTCCGCCCATGCCACCGGCACCGCCTGCCCCGCCCGACACTGGTGAGGGCACCGTAACGGTTGACGGCGACATACCACCGGCTCCCGGCGTCATTATTCCCGCCTGGCCGGGCATCACCTGTTGGCTAACAGCCACGCCGGACATTCCGACGACGGGCACACCGCCGGAAACGACGGCCGGGCCGCTGACAGCTGCCGGTCCGGGTAACGCCGCCGGAGCAGCTGTCCGGGACATGAGAGCCACGCGACGACGCAATAACTGCTGCTGTTGGAGTCTGAAAATGAGAGCAAAATTGGAGCATTAAGTAAAGGTGTTGCGGGACAACGTTTAGCTGCTTAAGGGAATTAGATTCGAGTAATATTTCATGGACTTCTTTGAGATATACCAGTTTTGTGCGAAATTTTTAGATTTCGATTGATTTTAAGTGATTCTTTGAGATATCTTGTAGTTTGGATTCTACAAGTACTTTTTGTATAACAGTTTCGTGCGATATTTTAAGATTTCGATTGGTTTTAAGTGATTCTTTGAGATATGTAGAGTTTGAATTCTAAAAGAACTTCTTGTATAACAGTTTTGTGCGAAATTTTTAGATTTCGATTGGTTTTAAGTGATTCTTTAAGATATGTAGAGTTTGAAGTCTAAGAGAACTTCTTGTATAACAGTTTTGTGCGAAATTTTTAGATTTCGATTGGTTTTAACTGATTCTTTGAGATATATTGTAGTTTGAATTCTACGAGTACTCTTTGTATAACAGATTTGTGTGAAATTTTTGATAGATTGGTTTTAAGTGAAGATTTCGGATGGCTTAACTATCGCCATCGAAAAGGGATTAACAAGTAAGTAACACACATAAGCGAGCAAAGCAAAAAACAACTTTGTTAAGAAATCTGTTATAAAGAAGAGTATCCCAGTTAGAGTAGACTTCGAAATAAATAGCTCATAAAGAACGTTACAGCAAAAAACTTTGACAAGAAATCAGAGAATACTTGTGTGCTATGAAAACATCTGTTATACAAAAACAAAATCCCAGATTGAAGAGACTACAAATAAATAGCTCATAAAGTACGTTACATGCAAGTTAAACGCAGAGCGACTTAACAGCGGAACGGATAAAACCATGAGCCTGACATATTTGTAACTAAAAACCAAAACAGGACGATACTTCTTCAAGGAACAAACAAACAGAGAATATATATTGAAAGAAAAAGACTTACTTTTGCTGTAGCTGCTGCTGCTTGAGCTTGTGCTTGATGTTGGGACAGAAGGGCACAGGACACTTCTGCTCCTGACAGTGCTTGGCATGGTAGCAACAGAGCGCGATGAGCTGCTTGCAAATGGGGCAACCACCGTTCGTCTTTCGCTTGCAGTTCTTCGTGTGCTGGACGACGCGCTTCATCTTCTGGCAGGACGGCAGGCGGCAATTGGCGTCGCGACACTGGCACGCGTGCACCAGGGACTGGATGCAACGCTGGATGGACTGTTTGCGGGCCTCCTGCGGATTGGCCTGCTTGTGGTCCGCCGGCGCCGAGCCGTCATCAATGTCGAAGCCGAGCTTCTCCATTCTATGCGGGTGACCAACCTTCTCCTTGCACACGATGCACAGATCAAAGTCCTGCGGAGTGAAAGAAAGTTATAATACATGCATACACGTATTCCTGTGGAAAAGCAGTCAATACTCACATCACAGACAGTGCAATGGTAGCGCGTTTCCACCGCGGTCTTGCAGTTGTTGCAGGTGTAAACGAACTTGTCCTGGCCTTGGTTATGCAGCTCATACAACATGGACAGCGTGGAGAACTGCGCCCGCCGCAGCGACGAGAACTCATAGTGCTTGTCGCGGGCGAGTGTGAGGAAGGCATCGCGTCCGTCCATCAGGTCGCAGGTGAGCAGTGGATCGGGATCTTGAATGGGCTGTAATGGTGGCATAGAATTAACAATATATTTATATTACAAGTAACTCGAGTGCAGACTCACCGCTAGACTTGCTGCCGACTGCGCCGAGTGCAGTCGGATGACGAAGAAGACCTCCTTGTGCTTCTCCATGGTGGCATATATCTTGGCGGAGAGATCGTTGCCCGACTGATGCTCATTGGACTTTTTGCTATTCTTTCGCTGCGCCGCCTTCGATTTGTTGGACTTCTTGGCCTTCTTCTGTCCCTTCTTCTTGCCATCGCCGCTCACCTCGTTGTCCTCGATGGAGAAGAGCTGTTGGTGGTTAATGCAGAGAGATTATTTCTGAAAAGAGATCAGGTGGCTTGACACCAACACTTACATTCGCCGCTGCAGCTGCCTCGGCGGCCTCTGCCTGCTTGCGCTTCTCCTCCTCCTCCTGGTCGAGCTCCTTGATGCTCTCCTCGAGCACATTTGGCCAGAAGTCGCCCTCGAAGTAGGGCAGCTCGGCGGCCGAGCCCAGCTTGTCCTCCATCGCCTGCTTCAGAATGTCCTTGTAGTCCTGTATGATCCGCTCGATCATGCCCTTGTCGAGCATCTTCTTGTACCACTCCTGCAGGCGCTTGGGCTTGGGGATCTTCTGGTCCGTGGGATGGCAATGGAAGATGTAGTCATCGCCCTCGGAAGGCGGACAGGCCCAAATATGGGCCATTGTGTAGCCCAGCTGCTTCACGTAGTCCATGTAGCCGAGCAGGATTTCGTGATACACCGCCGTTCGGTATTGTCGCGGCCGGAAGAAGTGAACCGAGTCCAGATACGCAATATACACACGCCTCGTATTCGGCGCCGGGCACTCCGATCCGTACTCCTGCACATGCATGCCGAAGAAGCACACATCGATGCCATCCACCTCCTCGAAGGCGAACAGGGCCTTGGCCCGATACGGGAACTCCTGCATCATCTCGCCGGACTCGACGAACCGCCGCCGCATACCCGGCTTCACCTCGACGCACTTGTCCGACGAGCTGACCACACGAATGTGCACTTCACCGGCGCCAGCCTCCTTCTTCTTCAGGAAATTGTTCACCCGCGTCTCAATGTACACGCCCAGCTTTGTGGTGGGCAGGCGCTTGGCATTGAACTTGTTCTCCTTTCGCTTCGAGTTCTTCTTCTTCAGACAGTTGTCGCAGACGAAGCCGCCGGGCCAGATGGAGTCCAGCCAGAGGACACAGATCTGGTGCTGCTTGCGACCGCACTCCTGGCAATCGACGAACGGCTCCAGCTCCAAATGATCGTTCTTCATTTCCTTGAACTGATCCTTCTTGATTTGGCTATATTTTTGTATGGGGTTTATAATAATATTTTGTATTAGTTTCTTTCAGATATTTTGGTGTTAACATAAAGTAGGGATATAATCCTGTTGTTAATCTTATTATTTTCCTAATATTTTCATTTTAAAAGTGAAGATTAAATACTTTTTCTAAATGTTCTCTGAGACCTTAGCTGTTCACATTATAATTTGATTTCTTAAACTTCTGTTTGACTTAATTTCTGTTTATTATTATTATTGTTTGAGCAATGTACGTACTGTATAATTAACAAATCATTTTTGATACATTTTTGGTTAATATAACGATTATTCGTTACAAGATTTGAATATACTTGAGTTTGACTCAAAACATTGAACGAATTTTAAAAGAAAGTAAGTTTTTGTTTAGATTTTTTTAATGAAATACAAACTCTTTCTTATTAAGATTTTATTTTAAAGGAAAGTAAGTTTTTGGTAAGATTTTCTTAATGAAAAGCAAACTCTTTCTTATTAAGATTTAAATGCTGTGTTATACTAGCATTATAACAGTTTCAGTTTTGCAATAGTCTCCATTTTTGGTTAATATAACGTTTATTCGTTACAAGACTTGAATATACATTGAGTTTGACTCGGAATACTGAACGAATTTGAAAGGAAAATAAGTTTTTGTCAAGATTTTCTTAATGAAAAACAAACTATTATGATTTAAATGCTGTGTCAGTTTCAGTTTTCTATGAATATTGTCAGAATACCCTCTTGTTCATATTATTTGTATATATTATTATATTTAAAGATAATTCCAAATTTTTACTTACGTTTGCGACTGCAGTGGATCATCGCCCAGTGTGACAGTATCGCCCTGGATGTCGTTAAAGCACTTTTGGCAGTAGGTGTATCTATTTGAGGCGACACCGTATTCCTTTAGACTGTTGTATTTTTTCGTTTGATAGTTTTAATTGTTTAATTGTTCAATTGTTTGGTTTTTCGTTTTGATTTGTGATGTGATTTTGGTTTCGTTTTTGAATTGATGGCCAGAGAGATGGACGAATTTTGAAGATGGCAGCCAAAAGGGAGCACAGGCCAGGCGCGTGTGTGTGTGTGTATGGGAGATATGGTTGGTTGAGTGTGAGTGTGAGCGTGTCGTGGCGTACAGGTGGTGTGCGTGCAAGCGAGATGGTTATATGCGATGGTCAGTTGTGTGTGTGTGTGTGTGTTGTTGATGTTTTTTATTTTTGTTTTTTTTTTCAGTTTTGTTTTTGTCAATTATTCATTTTACGCACACACACACACACACACAACGAGAGACACAGAGAGAGGAGAGAGAGCGAGATGATACACACACATAGATATTTTGATAGACACGGAATAAATACAGTTATGAGGCGACACAGGTTAACGGGTATTATGGTTATTATTATTATTATTATTTTTTAATTATTTCATTATTATTATTATCATCATTATTATTATTTCGATTGTTTTTGGTTGTTGCGGGGCGGAAGGAGTAAGAACGAAGATCAACAAAACAAAAAAAGAAAAGAGAAAACAAAAAGTGATTTAATTTGCATTAGAATTTTTGTTCACAATAATACAACAATTAAGGGGATGAAGAATATATTAATATTTGATCCAAATATCCCAAAAGCTTGTGATAATCATTAATCATCACATAAGTTTAATATTAATTCAATTCATTTAATATATTTTTTATTTAAAATTTTACTTTAATATAATTTTTGTTAAATTACTATAATAATAAATGCTAAGCTTAATTTGCTTAGCAGTTTCTTTAAGAGATAGTAGAAAATCGTATGTTGATCGAAACAATATCAGAAAAAACAAATATCAAACAAATTGTATATATTTTAAATATTTACAATTTCTACAAATCAAACTTAAGAATATTGTTTATCTCATATTCTTTCATTCTGATTAATTAATGAATTAATTATAAGCTGGGATATTTAGACACAAACATTATAGACGAAATCTGTTCTTAAATTCGTTATTTATATATATTTACAGGTAAATTTTGTGTGTTTTCGAGTTTTAAAGAACAGATTCCGATGTATAAATATATATATATGGGTTGGACTTTCATCATTTCTTTGTGGTTAACGTTTTTGGGTTCGTTTTGTTTGGTTTTCTGGCTACTCGAAAATGTGGAATGTTGCACACGGACTTGGACTTGGAGATCGGATCGGACAGAGTCCGAATATTGAATGATATGATGGATCATTGGAGGCATCAAGCGCTGGAGCAAAAGCGGCGGGGATCGAGGATATTAAGGACATTGTGTGTGTGTGTGTCGATATTTGTTAAATACTTTCAAGTTTACGTAGTGCAATGTGCAACATTAAGGCTTCTATGTACACAGCAACAATAAAGGATAACACACAGAAACACACAGAAAACACAGAGAGAGAAAAAGGAAGAACAAGAGAGAGCGAGCAGGGATCAGGATCGGGATCTGAAGCCATTGAGAATTTGTGCTTAAAACGGACACTTGAAAGCAGCCTTCGGGCGCTTGAAATCCAGAGCAACTGCTTCGATTTTCTGTTTTTTTCGTATAGAAATCGTATTTACATTCTAGAAACTAGAACCGAAACAGGCCTCTCGCCAAATCGGAACATTCATAAGGGAAAAGCAAGCGGATTATCTTCTAAATTACATTTCACATCGAACAGAGAAACAGAAACGAAACCGAAACGGTAACAAAAACAGTGTCCACGTTAGCCAAGCAAGGATCCTTTGAATGCAGGCAACTCGAGCCAGCTATAGCGCAATATATTAGCAACATAAAAAACATACCTGTTCTGGTAGCTGTAGTACTTGGCATCCCGCGGAATTGTGCACAGCTGCTTGCCGTAACAGCAGAGAACCTGCGGATTGAAGGTGTACTTCCTGCCGCAACAATAGCCCAATGCCTGCATCACTGGATCGATCTCCGCCTCAAAGACCTCGGATAGCTAAAGGGAGAGCAGAAGTAAGTTTACTTTCCAGGATAACACAACACATTCCACTTACCTTTGTGCAGTAACGATATACCCGTGATGTCTTGCGATTATACAGCCAGGCATTGTCGAACATTAGCCACACATCGTCCACGTATTCCCAGGGATCGCTGTACTTGCCATTCTGAATGTTGGTCCGAATGGTGCCCAGGTCCATGGGCTTCTTAACGATCTCAAAGTAATCGGGAATGCCCAAAGCCTGCGGATCGACGGGATACCGAAAGGGCCCAGACTCGGGCTCCTGGCGGTAGAGCTTCTCCAAAGTTGGCAGCAAAGCTGTGCGCAGCTCTTCGGGATTGAATTCTGTATGGAATAAGTAAAGGCATATAAATGAATTGATTACAAGCAGTTTCCTTAAAATTATAAACAAAATAAAACACTTACGGCATTTCTTCTTCTTGTCACCCGCCGTGGGAGCAATGGGTTCCGGCACCAGAGGCTTTGTGTCCGTCTTGGGCTTGATATCGACGGCACTGCCGGCCGCTCCGCCATCGTGCGCACCATTGATATTATCCTTGCCGCCACCAAGACCACTGCCGCCGCTTCCGTCACCTCCAGCGCCATCGTGATGTCCTCCGGCCGTTGAGCCGCCCGCCTTATCCACGTCCATGGCTTCGGTCTTGATCTTGACATCACCATCGGCCCCATCCTCCGTCTTGATCTCCATTTTGATCATGCTGGTGCCGTCGTTGTTAACGTTCTTGCCCTTGCCACCGCCCGTGGAGCAGTCCATTTGGGAGCTGTCGTTGTTGCCGCCACAGCTGTCGTCCATGAACTCCTTCTTGATGTCGTCCTCCTGCTTGATCGAGTCCAGCTTGCCCTTGGAGGCCATACCGCCGCCGGCGTTGCCGCTGCCGCCGCTGCCATTGGTGTTCTCATTGGACGGCGAGGGTGTGTCCTCGTCGTTGTCCCGCGACGCAGCCTCCAGCGCGGCCATCTGTGAGGAGAGGCTGCTGGAACTGCTCATCATTCGACTGCTGGCCGACATCGATGTGGTTGTCGTCGCCCCCGTTCCACTTCCCGCTCCGCCCGACATCAGAAGCAGGGGATTGCTGGCGGGCGTCGTGGATCCTCCACTGCCACCACCACCACCACCGCCGCCGCCGCTGCTGCTGCTGGAAGCCATCGTAGCTGACGTGGGCGTGGACACCGAGGAAGAGGCACAGCTAAGCGGTGTACCTGACCCTGCCGACGACGATGCCGAGGTCGTTGTGGTAGCTCCCGCCGCTGCCGTGGGTCCACTGCTGCCGCCGCCGCCGCTCCCACTTCCACTGCCGGCACTGGGACAGCTCGCCGCCGCCGCCGCCGCTGCAGCTGACGCGGGCGTGCTGCTCGCGGCTAATCCGGAAGCACTGGTCGCCGGCACTGGGGAGGCGGGTATATAGGGAGGTGTGGACGCCCGATTGCTCAGCGGCTGTTGCATCAGGCTGCTCACTGAGGGCGGGTTGTTGTTGGCACTGCTGCTGCTGTTATTGTTGTTGTTGCTGTTGCTGTTGGAGGGCGTGCCAATCGAGGGGCCATTGGAGAGGAAGCCGGGCGAGGGGCTCGGAGCTGAAACCGTAACATTGGAGGCCGATCCTCCCGTTCCCGCTGCTCCAGCCCCCGCATTCAAGGCTTCTAAACTCGTGGGCGTCGGCGGCATGTTGTTCATAACGCTGCCGGGCTTCTGTTGCTGCTGCTGCTGCTGTTGCTGTTGCTGCTGCTGCTGCGGTTGCTGTTGCATCGGCGAACTGAAGCTGTTGCCGCCTTGTGTCTGCTGCAGGGGAGTGGCGTTACTGAAGGGCGACTGCGGCAGTAGCATTCCCTGCTGCTGCTGCGCCGCCTGCTGCTGCTGCTGCTGCTGTTGGTGCAGGTGCCGCTGCTTCATCATCTCGCTCAGCTGGGGATTGGCTCCGGTGCCGCCGTTCGCGTTGATGAACTGCTGCTGCTGCTGCTGGCCCGGCACGGGACTGGTGAGCACATTGGTCGTCTGATACGGCGATAGCGCCGGATTGACCACCATGCCGCCGGGACTGGGTCCGGGCGGACCCACCAGCATATTGCCAGCTCCGGAGCCGGGAGGTTGCTGTGGCTGCTGTTGCGGGAATTGCATGCGCTGCTGCTGCTGCAGGGTGAGCATGTTGCCGCCGGGCGAGTGACTGCGCATCGTCACCATGTTGTTGGTGACTCCCACGCCCACTCCGACGCCGACGCCCATGCCCACGGCCGACTGCTGGCCCACCATTCCGGGCGGGCCCTGTGGACGCAACTGCTGCGGCGGCATAACGCCGCCCATAGGACTGATGATGGGACGGACGCCGGCCTGGACGGGCTGCTGGCCCGGCTGCTGCTGCTGCTGTTGTTGTTGTTGTTGTTGGGATAGAACGCCGCCAACGGCTCCGCCGCCGCCGCCGCCACCAGCTGCACCACCCGGTCCACCAGTCGCTCCTGCCGCACCGGGATTCGCAACGCCCTGCTGCTGCATCAGCATCTGTTGGTGTTGCTCCTTGCGCTTCAGCCGCTTCTCCTCCAGCTCCTTCTGGATCTTGTAGATCTTCTCCGCGAGCAGGTGATAGTACTCCGACCTGGACTTGGCCATCTCGTACATGTCCTTCTCGACCTTTTCCGCATAGGAGACGAGGTTATGCATCCGCTTGTCCTGCATCGTCGTGGGATCCGAGGTGGGGAAGATGGCCTGCACTAGTTTGTGGACGAGGTGGTTGCGCAGATCGGAGGTCACCAGGTCGCGCCAATCCTTCTCGCTGTCGCCGGGAGCCCCAGAGCCTCCGCCAGCGACGGCACCACCACCACCGCTGCCGCCGCCGCCGCCGCCAGCTCCCGCTCCAGCATTCTGGTTGGGATTGCTCGCGTTGCCGCTGCCCGTGGTATCCGCTGGCATGAGGACACTGGAACCGGCAGCCACCTGCTGGCCACCACCACTCGCGCCAGAGCCGGCTGCTGCACTGCCAGCGCCGCCCACGACATGGCTCTGCGGATGGACCTGGGCCACCTTCAGCTGCTGCTGCTTGTCATTGGCCCCTCCTCCGCTGGCGCCACCAGCGCCAGCTGCTGCTCCACCGAAATTGGCATTGCCAAAGCCTCCGACGTTGACGGAGAGTGGTGCCGGAATGTTGCCACCCAGCTGGGCGGGATTGGGTTGCTGCTGCTGCTGCTGCTCCACCATGTTGGGCAGGCCGCCACGTCGTCGATTCTGGCCCTGCTGCTGCTGCTGCTGTTGGAGCATCTGCTGCTGCTGTTGCTGCTGCAGGCTGTTGACATCGTTTGGCAGAACATTGGGTCCACTGGGCCCAGGACCAGGGCCAAGGACTCTGACCGCCGGCGGAGCACCCTGCATGCGGATGCCCGGAGGCAAACCCTGTTGCTGCTGCTGCATGCCACCAGCAGTTACGGGCGACAGTCCCACCTGGCCCATGCCATCGAAGCGACGTAGCTCCTGCTGCTGCTGCTGGACCTGCTGTTGGTGAACCTGCTGCTGCTGCTGCTGCTGCTGTTGGGCTAACTGCTGGGCCATATCAGCCGGTGTCTTTGGCGCGCCCGGTGTTCCGCCCGCTCCTTGTTGTTGCGGAAGAACTATCGCGGTATTCTGACCTCCGCCGGGCGCCACCTGCTGTTGCTTGCCATCCACAACCAGGCCGGCCATATTGGGCTGCTGCTGATTCTGTTGCTGCTGCTGCTGTTGTTGCTGCTGCTGCTGCTGCAGATTGCCGCCAGCTCCACCGGCAGCTCCTCCGCTGCCGCCGCCAGCGCCTGGCGCGGCTCCAGCATTGCCACCAGCTCCACCCGGCGGCACGTTGGTGTTCTGAAAGACCGAATGATTTTGTCTGAAGGGATAGCATATGATGCAGGCACTGTTGGTGCAGGTCTTGTAATGTAGCAGGATCTGGCGTGAGGAGGCGCAGTGCTGCATGGTGCAGTCCTTGCTCTGCTTGCAGGTGCCCATGTGGGCCAGCACGGACTTCATTGCCTTGCAGTAGTTGACGTTGCAGACCTCTCGGTTCGGATTCAGGTTCTCTCGCCGGTTGCACTTGTGCGCATGGAGGAGCAGCATCAGCTGCTGTTGAATCTGCCGCTTGCGATCGTCGGGCACATCACGATTGGCTCCACCGGGACCACCTGGAACGCCAGCGCCGCCCGCTCCACCGCCAGCAACTGGCGGCACGCCAGCGCCTGAACCGGCTCCGGCACCCGCCACAACTCCCGCTCCGCCCAGTCCAACACTAACGCCAACTCCCTGCTGCTGCTGCTGCTGTTGCTGCTGCTGAGATGTTCCTGGCTGCTGCTGCTGTTGCTGTTGCTGGCCGGGATGGCCGAGCAGCTGATTTGGTTGCGGCGGTCGCGGACCCATGGCTCCGGTTTGCTGCTGCTGGGCCAGCATCTGTTGCTGCTGAGGATTACCGCCTACTAGTTGGCCAGCGGGCACGGACCCATCACCGCCGAGAGTGGACATGGGCACAACTGTGCCCACGGGTCGGTTGCCCTGCGGCATTCCTGGAACCACACCGCCTCTTTGGGCCATCTGCTGGGCGAGGAGTTGCTGCTGCTGCTGCTGCTGTTGCTGGGGATTGTTGCCGCCGCCGGGGCCACCATACTGACCCACTCCGTAAGGCAGACTGTTGAGTTGGCCTGGAAAGAAGGATCTTTCATTAATCCACACACTCTTTAAGAAGGCAACGCGGAAAACTCACCCATTTGCATGTTGGGATTCTGCATGCGTGGTCCTCCGCCTCCGGGTCCGTTTCCTGGGCCTCCAGCTCCTCCGGCGGCACCCATCAAATGCGGTCCACGGAGCATATGCTGCTGCCCAACCATGCGTCCCATCATCGGCCCGTTTTGCATGTGCATGCCTTGGTTTGGCGTCACGCCGCCCGCACCGCCGCCTGCTCCGACGCCGCCGGGTCCTGTGCCGGGTCCACCCGGTCCTGGGACGGACACTGCATTGATCATGCCGCCGCCACCGCCGCCGCCGGGCTGCTGCTTCAGCTGATTGACCATGCCGCCCATGCCGCTGCCAACGCTATTGGTCAACACCATGTTGCCCAGATTCCCCTGAGCGATGGTGTTCATGCCTGGCGGAGGATTAGGGATGAAAATTCGAACTATAACACATATTCCAGTTGCCGGGAACTCACCTGGTATGGCATTCATGCCATTGTTGCCATTATTCGATATGGACATGGGCATCGAGTTGACCATGCCCATCTGGGTGCCCACCACCTGCTGCATGCCGCCCTGGTTGGGCGACTGCAGGTTGGGCGACTTACTGCCGAGTTGCTGCATTCCGGGCACCACCATGGCGCCCTTCTGTCCCTGCTGCTGGAGCAGGTGCTGCAGCTGGTGATGCTGCTGCTGCATCTGGCGGAGCTGATTGCCGGCATTGCCCGCTCCCGAGCCATTGCCGCTGCCATCGTCGCCGCCAGCTCCGGAGCCACCGCCGCCGCCGCCGCCGGCTCCGTTCATTTGGGAAGGCACAACGCCGACACCGACACCGACGCCGACGCCAACAACACCGACGCCCATGCCGCCGACACCGACGCCAACATTGACGCCACCGGGTCCTGAGCCAGGACCGGGTCCTTGTGCTGGTGGTTTGTTGGGTCCGCCGCCAGCATTTGGGCCGGAGGTGGAATTTGTGGTCACGCCGGAGGCACCGCCGCCTCCTCCGCCGTTACCGCCACCGGTTAGCTGATCCGACCAGCCGCTGTTCGAGGACACCAGCTCATCGGGCAGGTTCTCCTCCAGGAAGTAGGAGATGTCCGCTGCGGGAAGAGTAAGGATGCAAGTTAAATCAATGTTGGAAATGTTAGAAAGTAGAATTAGTAAAAGGTTTCGAAGGAACCAAAGTACAAGCTGATCCTGATTCGATTTCAAATATAATTATATAAAGAGAGTATCTAATTAGGAAAAGGATATGCTTTAAAATAAAAGTATTTTAAGCGATTTCAAAACGACAAACGGATTCAAAAATCATTCATTTGACAGCTGTGTACTTTGCTTTTCCAGTCAGAATTCTGATTTAGGAAAAAGGAATGTTTGAGGGAAAAAGTGTCAAATGGGTTGCTAATACTCACTTGGATCCATTTTGACCCGCTTCTGAGGCGGTTCGTCTAAGTGATCGGCCATCATATAGATTTAGTTTGCTGTTCGTTGTTGCTGCTCGCAAGGGCAGCAAGCCGAAACCGAAAATGAGGAGAAAAAAAAACGTAGTACGAAGAAGGGAAAGCACTCCTTTCTTCTGGCTGTTTCCTTGCTTTCAAAGCTTTTCTTTTTTGCTTTTGTGATTTTCTTTTTTCTTTCTTGGTCTTTGCTTTTCACGTTTTTTTTCGTTTTTGTTCTTTATTCGTGGGATTTTCTTCAGAGTAGAGCTGAGGTTTGTCTTTTGACTTCCTTTTTTCTTTATTTTTGCGCGGGCAGTTTTTTTTTTCTTTTCTTTCGCTTTTATTTTGACAGTTGCACAGGTTGTCAAAAGGATATCGGCTGTTGTTCGGTGCGTGTGTTTAGATTAATCGAACACTTTGCAACACACGGGAGGTAAAACACACACACGCACACAACAAACACACACTGAGACACACAGAAGCACGCACGCACTCAGGTTTAGAGGCACTCAAATGGCGTGCACCAACACTGGCTGGCTGGCTGGGATTGCGATTGCGTTTGCGTTTGCGATTGCGATTGGGACTTGTCCTCCTTGGATTGGCTTCAATAGCTGTAGCCTCAGCTGGAGCTGGAGCTTCGAGGTAGCTGCGGAGTATCCTCCTGCTTTTGCTTTTGTTTCCGATCCTGTACGGGATCCCGCTGGCGCTGGTTCTACTGCTGATGCTGTTGCTGCTGCTGCTGCTGCTGCTGATGCTGATGCTACAGCTGATTCGGGGCCGGTGGCCAGCAACGTGGGCGATATCGGCGCTATCGTCACCGCGACGACGCCCGGCGGGCACCACCTTGTTGCTGTCGTCCAAATCCAGGATACAGATCCTGGAGGACCACGCAACCACCAACGCCTCCTCGTTGCGTCGCCGTTGAGATCGTTGTTATCGTTGTCGTTGCCGCCGCCGCCACCAGCCCGCACCAGGTGTTGTTCCCGCTGCTCCTGCTCCGGCTCCTGCTCCGGCTTCGGCTCCGGCTCCGGCACCTCCTGCTCCTGTTGCTTCTGCTCCCGATCCTTGGTTGCTGCCTGCTCCTGCTCCTGCTCCTGCTGCTGTTGTTCAAAGTTGATGCTGCTGCTGATGCTGTTGCTACTGTTGTTGTTGCCGCTGCTGCTGCTGCTGCTGCCGTTGTTGTTGCAATTGTTGTTGGTCGAACAGCAGCAGACACACGCGTGCATTTTGTGTTGTTGGGCCCCACACCAAAAGTTGACCTTGGTTGGGCGCTGCTTGTGTTGTTGTTCCTCCTCCTCCTCCTCCTTTTGCTGTCGTTGTTGTTTTTGTTACTATTGTTAATGCCGTTGCTAGTGGAAGATGATTTGTTGCCGTTGTTATTATTATTATTATTATTATTGTTTTTCTTGTTGCTGCTACGAAGTTAACGGTTGTTTCTGATGCTGCTGCCTCTCCTTCAACTTGTGCTTCGTCGCTCCTTTCTCGTTCTCTCTTGTTTCATTTTTTGTTTCTTTTAGTTTTGTTTGTTTTGCTTGCAATTTTTGTTTTAACTTTTTTTGGCGGCTTTTTTGTTTTGTTTTTGTAAGCGATTCTTCAGTTATTTAACTTAGAGTTGTATATAGATAATATAAATATTCTCTTACTGCACTTGATTCCTTTCATTTAATTTTGTTTTGCGTACAAAAAAAAGCAATTCACATGTTGGCTGTTGTTGTTGTTGTTGTTTCTGTTTGTTTTTGTTCTGATGCTGCTGCTGTTGCCGATGTTGTTGCTTCTTCCGCCGATTGCCGCTCTAACATTGCACATTAACTGTAGTGATACAAACAAAAAATCAAAAAATTAACGCACTGCATATTGAATTTTGCAAACAACAAATCGCACAGGAGAATATGTGTCGAAATCAGTATTTATTTATTTTTTTAGCCGCGCGCGAGTAGGAACGAAACGGGAAAAGGGAAACGGGCGAAAAGGGAACGTTGCGAGTGCGAGGCGCTGAGAACTCTCTTGTCTGTGTGATTGTGCTCCTCTTCTTTTGCCGCTTGACGACCACTCGCTGTCTCGGTCAGCTCCGACTGCCGTGGGAGCGTGTGTGCGTGCTGTTGTTGTTGTTCTTGTCTCGCAATTATTCGCCAAAACTCGCTACTTGGCGCAGACGTGTGTGTGTTCGCCTCTCGCTCTTTTGGCGCACACACGAAAAGGAAAATAATAAAACCTATTTTGCCGCCAGGCCCACAAAACAAGTGCCATGGAGTTAATTTAAATTGCCAAAATTACTAGGACAAACAAAAAATTGTTTAAGAATGCTTAAAAAAATATATTAAACTCAAGTAAAAATTTCCTAGGAATTTTCCCTTATTGCGGGACACAAATGCCCTAAAATCTACCAAGCACTCAAGGGAAAATTCCCTAGAAATTCCTACCAACCGATTGGCGGTTAATAGGGTTAGTTTTGCCGAAAAAGTCGCCGTATTTTGGTTTTGCTTCCGCATTCAAAGCGGCCATCATATGAAATTCAATTTGTTGGGGCGGCGAGTGGCGAGTGGCACGCAAGCGGGACGAACATAGTGGGGCTGCCCGACAAAAGCTTTCATTCGCACACACACACTTTGACAAGCTCCACTAGCACACAACACACACTGGCACAGGCGAGATGGGCGCGCGTACAGAAATTCTCCCAGAGACGACGTTTTCTCCACACACACGAGCTCTCAGCACTCAGCCACACGTAGCGAGTGTGCCAGCACGAGCACGAGTTCGACAGAGAGAGCAAGAGCGGAGCGCTCTCGCGGCGCGTGCACTGGTAGTGGTAGTAAGCGGCATTGGTGTGCATACACACACGACGGTAAGCGGCAACGAGTGCGAGGAGCATTGGAAAAAGAAAGAAAACAGACGACAGAAATATATTCCATTTTTTTCTGTGTCCGCTCGCTCCGCTCGTCGTTTTTCGTTTTCTTCTTCACGTCGTATCAAAGTTTCTATTGCAGAAATTTTTTGTGTTGTGTCGCCAGCGTTTTGATTTTTCACAACCGGCACAAAAATCGCAAAATTATTCTGAGAAAAACCGAAATTCGGCAAAATTGCGAGGAAAATTTGAAAAAAATTTCGGCCGAATCGCAGCCGGGCATTAATTTTTTCAAACTCATCCGTTTGCCACGCACCGAATTTTGTAATATTCTGCGAATTTTCGCCGAATTTCGAATTCATACCACTGATTTTTCACATTTTTTGCCGATTTTTAAAAATTCCCACAAACTTTTTCGCACACTAAACAAAAAAAAATTCAGTCCGCTTTGTTACCGTCTTCTTGCGCGTTTCGATTCGGAGTGAATCCACAAAGTCCACAATCCACACGGCATAGTTTAGGTCCACTTTTTACAGTCTCGATTTTACATTCTACTCGTTGGCAGAAAAGTGGGGGAGCCAGAGATGAGCATTACTCACCAGTCACAATCGGCAAAATATTTTTAAGTCACTGCTTTTGCGGAAATTTTTACTGGCAATGGATAGTTTACGTATGGAAGACTAGTTGAATAATGAAAAAGTATTTGACTGCGAAAGGTAATGACATATCAGCCTGGCCTTATTTTCCTAGGAAACTTGATTGGAAAATGCGATCAATATCAATATATAATATAATTTTAAAATTCATTTGCAGGAATTTTTAAAACATATAAAGTTATTCGACTTAGTTGGAATAATTAATTCGATTTCCTAATTAAATAATAATATTACATTAAATATCTAGCCAAGCTAATATTAGTCATTTGCAAATAAAAATATACCAAAAATATTTTCTTATTTGGCGAAAATAAATTAATAATAAATACAAAAAAAAACACCAAACAAGATAACCTCTTTCTATTCATCACGCGTTTGGCATATGTGATTATTATTGGAATAAATTCGTGACACATAATAATTCAAAAAGCCCAACCAATAGACAAGTTCTAAATAATGCAATAAAATAAACATATTTACACAGTGAAACGAATATCTAAGTGACTGGATTTGCGCATCTCTAATGAGCGGGTTTTCATCTGGCTCTCGCCGAGAGAAAATGAGAGCGGAAGAAAGAAAACAGCGGCCACAGGACGCAACACTATCGTTGTCCTTGTCCAACGAACCGGTGGCCATGCAAACAACGCACAGAACAAATTAATTTCAAATTGTTCAAAAAATGCCCCAATACGTCGCCCATCAATCAATTTTATGGCCAATACAAATTTTTGCGACTATTCTAAATTTTCTTTGAACACAATCGTCGATTTTCGCGCGCTGTATTGATCAGCAGCGTATTTATTTACAATTTTTTTGTTATAGCGGCCGCCGTTGTTTGTTGCACATACACAGCGCACATACGCTTGCACTCTGACACACTGACGCACACACCGACACGTTGACACGGAATAGAACGGGATCGCTAGCTAACTGCCTGGCATGTCCGGCATGCGTGCGAGCGGGATGCATGCTGTGTCAGTGAGAGACACTCCAGCGAGTCGCGTCAGCGAGTTGCGAGATTCAGAATTATGCCCGACTTATTATTATTTAATTCTTTTTCTCTGCCAATTTCAAACCGCAGCATTTTATTTGCCGGTGCACGAAGACCTTAAAAACGCACCTCTAGCCAGAGCTGCTAAATCACTGGTTGTGCCTCGCGTGTAAAATTTGCGCCAATTTTCCCCCCTTTTCTCGTTCTCAGACCAACACCGCTGCTAATTTAGCTATTTTCCCGCTATATCTGGCGGCAAGCAAAAGCAAAATGCGGAATAAATTGTAAACCAGCGGCTAGCGGAATATATAGTTTTCTTTTTTATTTTTTAATCAAATTGAACGTTAGTTTAGTTAAAAACATCTGACAGCTTCATGCTTTACTATGCTACGTCCAAATAATTCGTTCAATTTATAAAGAAACAACAAACAAACGAAAAACAAAAGCATTGCACTTTTTATTAGGTTTACTATGAAGTGAGTTTTATATTACCATTAAGGAGATATTTCACAATTTTAAAAGATTTTGATACGATTGGTGTAAAACTTTGAGAAAATATTCTTTTGATATTGCGCCATTAACATAAACAAACATTTAAAAACAAATATTAGCACAAAAAAAATTAATTTTTTTGTTTAGCTTTTCCCCTTTCCTATTTTATTAGTTTTTAAGAACCTATTTAGTTATATTAATCTAATACTTCACCTCCTTAAACCAATTATTACTGTCTATATGTTAAGCTCACACATATTATTTTACTCAAATATAACATATTATATAATAAATAATTTTATTGTATAAATGTAATATATTACATTAAAAAAATTTATTATTTAAATGTTTCCATTTTGCTTAAGAAATGAAAAATTTACTAGTTTTTTAAATAAACCTTTTTTCGATTAATATATATCCATATATGGGACATTAAATTAATAAGAATTTTAATAAAAATAATGACTGTTATTAATTTAATTTTTTAATTAACACCTTTCTTTTAAATTTGTATATAGTTTTGGTATTTTAAACATTTTTATATTCCAATTAAATAATTGATCAATAATAATTGATCATCTTGTGGCGAGCATTCTTCGTCAGTGTTGACGCGCTGGCTAGTTTACAATTCTTTAGTTTTGGTTTTTTATATGCTCGAGCGAAGTATTGTATTATAACTACATAGAAATATTTAGTGCTTTTATTTAAATATAAAAAAAAACAATAAATATATGCAGAAAAATAGGAATTCTAAGATAAGAAGCTAGTTGTGGGACGCCAATAACCCTTGCAGTTGCAGTTATTTTCCTAAAAAATCACCAATTTCGGGCAAATATTAAAGAAACACTTACCTATATCCAATTATAAATATTAATATTATTATAAATGGGTGTACTTCACTTCAGGGCAAATTATACTCTAAGTTGAAACTGGGATTTTAGATTTTGAATTTTTTAAAAGTAAAGGATAAAAATGGTCACACATATGTTAAAATTTCGATTAAAAATTTTACACTGTTATAGCTAGATTTTAGAAAAAGATATATTTCATGGACATATATATTTGATTTAGTCAAATTGGCTTCATGGGTTTGCTGCAAACTTGGAGATGTGGATTTTATTAGTGTCATAGCAGTAAAGACTAGATGTTCCTATTCAAATACTTAAAATGTAAGTGGATATTTGAATTAGCACATTTTAACTAAATAAAAGTAATTTTAGTTATTTTTTTAAATAAAGAGCGTAAAGTGGCCAGCTTTTCCGTTATAATAACTAATATTTCACCCTTTACAGACATTTGGTCACACATAAGTGGATGGTAATTTAAAATTAAAATATGGAAACAAAATAAGTTAAGATACGAAAAATACGAAAATTTCTGAAATCAATAAATATGCGGTATTATTTGCTTAATTAATTTAAGCAAAAAATACGTCATATTTGCTAAACAGTATAAATTTAGCATTGAAAATTGCAAGATCTAGTTGGGAAAATAGCTAAGATAACGCCGATTGGCAGCACTGGTTGCTTGTGGCAGCACTAGTAAACAACCAGCGTTGCCAGTGTTTTCTGGTCACGAGTTGTAAAAACATTCTACATAAAATTCTACACCGTTGCTGCGTTTCTTTACACCTTAAATGCTCGCGAAGCGTTTTAACCTTTTCTTTGCAAACAGATGGAGCACCGTTTGAAAGTGCCCTCTACCGAAAAGTAATTTCTATTTAATTTCGCCAGATGTCGCTGTCAAGATTGTTAAAAAGATTAATTTTAATTTATATATCCCGGGCAACTTTTTTATGAGAAAAAAGTGAAATTAGTGCTGAATTTGTGAGCAAAAGTACTGTATAAAGGTTTTGAAATTTCGTAGCAAATTTTGTTTAGAATATTAGTTTTAAATTAAGGAAAATGTATTTTTAAATTTTGTTACTATTTTTTACAATGTAAAATCTTAAGTTGTGTAAAATGTAGACAAGAAATTTCCTATGCAGGGGCGCCGCTACTGAATGGCAATGAAAATGTTGTGGCCAAACTTGGAAAGTGTACGTCCGACAGAGGTCGCAATTGTCGCATTGAAAAGTAGAAAACAGCAAGAAAAAATAGGAAATATATTTTGGTTTATTTTAAATTAGATATTTTTCTTAGAAAAAGTTAGTTGTAGACTCAAATTGAATTTTTGCAATTTATTGAATTTAGCATTAAAAGTAGCTTTGCCTGAAAAAAAGTATTTAAGATTAACAAAGGCTATAATTACATATTGATTCCACTGCTGCGATTTAGCTGCTTACAAAGAAATTCATTTTTTAGGTTTTCTATGAACTGAAACTAGGATAAGGGTTTCTTTATTCTTTTACTAATTTTATGAATATTTTTGTTTCCTTTGCTATATAAATAAATATTTTTAATCTTTTTGTCTCCATGAAAAAACAAGAACTTCCTTTATTGTTTTAAACGTTTGTTTCTAGCTTGCTTTTTAGGGATTTCAAAAGTCTAAAAATTGTTTCATTTATTGGCTTTAACATATTTATAAAAACCTGTTTAGGATTTATTTTACTTACAAATATATAGAGTTTTCAATAATTATAAATATTAATGAATAAATATTAATAATTATTTTCAATAGAAATATAGAAAAGAAAATAAAAAATACAGAAAGAAAAAATGAATAATACAAAATTTTTGGCTAGCAGGAATTAAATATAATTCTATATTTGATTGATAAAACATTTAAAAATCTAATTTAAACCCCTAAAATAAATAAAAAATAGAATTAAACAAATGAACTTTTAATCGATTAACTCAATTTATAGGTTCTTATGCAGAGTTAATAAATTTATGTATTTCCCCAACTAAAAAAATTCCAACTGAGTGCAGTTCCCTTTGAACCTGTCGCTGGCACCGACACCAAACAAAAAGCCCCCGGCAAGGACACAAAGGAGCAGCGGCAGGTTCTAAGGCTCAAAAGAACAGCGGCTCGCAATTTGGAATCGAACCAATTAGTTGTCCTTTGTCCTGGCACCTTTGTCGCCTGGTTTTCGCAACACACACACACCGAGCGAGCGAGGCACTAAAAATCACATCGATTTTTCCCATGGCATGTCCTTTGCTTTGCCCAGTTTGCCACTGTTTCGATCGGAGTCCTGTTCGGGCTCGGGTCCTTGGTCCTTGCTCCTTGCCCCCGGCTCCTCGGACCGTGGAAGGAGCGCAGCGGGGCGTGCGGTGCAAAGATCAGAGAGCCAGCCCGCCACGGGGCGCCCTCAACTGATGATCATTTCGACACCCCATTTATGCTGCGGCTCTGCCCGGCGCGGCGGCTTCTTCTCTTCTCTCCTCTTCTCTTCTCTTGTTCTATTCTCCTCGAGCAGCTTCTGTTCTGACTGCACTCAGAGAAATTGTTGGTTGTGTTTATGGTTTTTATTTTTGGGCTAAGAAAGGGAGTCGGGAGTTAATCATTAATATCTCTTTTAATATATCTATTAATTTTAGCTTGCAGATGTTTAATATAAATGAATAAATAATTTAAAAAATTTAATTTATTTAAATATACAGAGAAATAACGAGTCCTTGTAAATATTTATAATCCCGAAAATATTCCTTGCTTGCAGCCTTAAACCTTTGTAAATAATTACAAACCAAATTGAGCTAATTGTATCTTGTTTCTGTTTACTTTTTTATGTAAAAAAAAAATTGAGATAAAAGTTTTAATAATTATTAATATAAAAGACTTGATTTAAAATGTACTGATAAATATTTTATTTATAAGAAATAATACAAAAAATAAATATATATAATAATATATTAAATCGATTCTCAGCTAATGCTCTTAATTTATAATTAAGCTTTTAGTTTTAAATAAAAACTAATATAAATACAAATAAATATTAATGAAATATAATTACTACACAGAAAGAAGAAAAATTTATATATATATATATTATTTGAACTATTTTAATATTTTGCTGTATTTATTCGTTATTTTTTATATAAGCTATAGAAATTTATGTTTTGAAATCGAGAAAACTATAGTTTTAATAAATAAATACAAGCATTTATGATTAAAGGAACAAAATATGTACACAAGACAAGCAAATCGGGTGAACAATTATTCTATAATTTTGTTTAATTTTTATAAATTACCTGACAAGCCTCTTTTTCCCTCTGAGACTAAAAACAATTAAAAATATATTGTAAAAATATGTATATTATTACAAATATATACATAAATATATTACATTCTTCTATCTTGAATAAAAAAAATTTTAAAAAGTAATTTTTTCTCTCTTGAATAAAAACATTTAAAAATATTATATTTTTTCTAATGAAATTAATTAATTTTTTGTATTATTTATTTATTTTTTTTATCTTTCTGGTTCTACAGTATTTCTACCTTACATTGGTAGTCGCAACAAATTTCAATTTTGAACAATTTTTCTTAGTTATTACATAAGTTTATATATTTCCAAAATATATATTTAAAAAAATAGAAATATAGATTTATTATTGTTTTTATTTTTTATTATTCTCTGTAGAACATTTCTCACAGTGCACCGACAAGTGCTTGGATCTTCGGACATCTAAGGATTTTTCGTGCGCGGCCAAGTGATTTCCCGGGAAGTGTTAGAATCCCCTTGTTTCGGCACTCTCTCCCTTAGCTCTCCCTCTCCCTCTCTCTCTGTTTGGCTTGTATTTTTTCTACCCCTATTTAGGGGCTGTAAATTGATGCTGTTGACATTTTTAGTGCAAAACGGTCCCCGGGGAGATATCTAATATCTTGTTCGCGGTTCCCCCTGCACTTGCGACACACGCTCCCTCCAGGCAATATTTATTATTGAAATTAAAATTTATTGTTCGAAGCTATTGTTTCACTTTTTTGTGTGTTTTTCTTTTCGTTTCATCTTTTGGAATTTGTGTTGTTTTTTTTTTTTTTGTTTTACTTTTTGCTTTTTGCATCGTTGCCGCTTGATTAGGGAATTCCGTGGAAGTCCGAGCAGATCGGGAAAATCGTTGTAGATGGCCACAAGTGCGACCCATAAAGGGTCCAGGCAATTGCGCAATCTGTCGTCCAGCAGGCATGGAAGATTGGAATTTGGAATTGGAGGAGCTGGAAGGGTCAAGTTGGGGGCGTTGCCAGGATCAGCTAAGAAGAGGTCCTGCGCCAGCTGTTGCCTCTTCGTTGAAAACGAAGGAATATGAACTAAAATCTTTGTTATAAAATTAAATTAATGCAAATTTATAAGTCAAATTAAGAATAATTATAATTATAACGTTATTTTCATTATAAAATATAATTTAGTTTGCATTTTTACCTTTCTCAAAGAATAAATAAAATTATAAAAGATAAAACAAGGGAAATTCGAATTAAGAATTTAGTTTAAAAATTTAATAAATGCAAATTTATAGCTAAAATATAAGAATAATTATAACTACGATATTAATTTCATTATAAAATATAATTTAGTTTGCATTTTTGCCTTTCTTATACAAGAAATAAAATTATAAAAGCTAAAAACAAGCTAAATTCGTATTAAGAATTTAGTCTAAAATATTGATAAATGCAAACTTATAACTAAAATATAAGAATATGTATTATTATGATATTATTTTTATAATAAAATTTAATTTAGTTTGCATTTTTGCATTCTAAAACAACAAATAAAATTATAAGAGATAAAACAAGCGAGTCCCACAACCAGATTAACTTTACAGAAAGTCAGAGATGGCCGAAGAAGTCAAAGATAGTTAGCCAAAGGCTTAAAATCAGGCAGAGATATATTTCGAACACAGGATTTGCTGTCCTGCAAAGTCAATTGGCGAAAAAACCCCCGAAGATTTGGTTAATCTCCGGCCGAAGAACGGGGCAAGACGCTAGAAAGGCCAAAATATTTGCAGACAGTGAAAGGATTTAGATGCGAAAATCCCCATAAATCCAATTAACACAAATCTGCATAACGGGTTAAGGCAGCGAGCGAAAGGATTACGAGGCGAATTCAATTGAAGTTTTCGTCCTACCTGGCAGGATGCTCCCTCTCTCTCTCTCTAGCTGACTGTCTCTCCTTCTCGCATGTGGATTACCGCAGACGATCCCTTGACTTTTCCTGCTAAGCGATCGTAAAACGTGGATTATGCATTTATGGCACCCCGCGGCAGGAGCGCAACCACCCAATGACTTGGTCACCGGGTCATCCAGTCAGCTAGCTTCTCAGCCACCCACGAACCCAACCCACAGGCCTGACCAAAGGGTGCGGTTTAATCCGATACCACCAAAACTAAGGTGGGCAGGATACGGCTGCACTTGAAGAAATTTTAACGCATTATTTGTCATTGATATATAAGCAAGATTTTGCTTTAATATTTTAAGATGTTATATAGATGTTTAGGCAATTTTTAAAAATATTTCCTAATGTAGAATTAATTTAAACTAAGTATAAGATATTCCCTGGTACCTTAGCTTCACTACAAGGTATTTTATATAGATTCATCTGAAAAGAGATAAATTTTAGCGTAGTTATTTATCAAATAATTATTTCAAGAATGCATTTTTAATCATCTAGCAAAGACTTGATTCTTTATTTAAGAAGAAACTTTGGGGCAAGCTCAGGTGCAAGCAAGTTGCGACTTTATTATTTGTCATAAAAAGTATGCTGGGATAACTGAACCTTTTGGGATGCCAGTAGGTCTTATAATTACAGATTCGTATACCAATTTTCAGACAAATCGGATGAAATATGAGGGATAAATAATATCTACTCGAAGGATAAAGTCTATTTAGTCTAAAAATCTGCTCCTTTTCAGAAAACGCTCGCACCATACTATTTATTATATATAAATATATATATTCTATATGTTTTTAAACAACATTTATATATATTTTATGTATATTTTAAATATATAAATACAGAACTCAAGACTATCGCCTTGTAATTTAAATATCATTACAAAAAATATATACAAATGAAATATTAAGTTCACTGAAATTACCTTTACCTCTCAATATTCAAATAAAAGTAAATATATTTACTTTTTTTACTAAAGTCTTTCGCTTAGTGTACTCCCAACTCTTAACTCGGATCGCATTAATCTGGCCAAAAAGGGAAATCAATAATTACGATTCAGGCGTAACCGAGTCGGGGGCTAGGTAGCAAAACATACGGGGTAATCCTGGCGGATCGCCAAGATCTGGTTCCAGGATTATCCTCGATCCAGCGAAAAATCCCGCGGATGAGAGGAGCTTTGATGCGGCAAAGTCAAAACTTTTCCGGCTTAACACGAGGCTTACGCCTGCTACCTGCCGGCGTTGATCTCGTCCTTGTTTGGTGGGCTCGTCCCGGCTAATCAATTGATTAAGGCAACGGATCGAAGGGCCTAATATATATACATATATATTGATTTGGGGCTGGCAGGGAAAGGATTGTGCGTGGGCCGAGTGTTGTGGGCTTTAGACGGGATTGTAGGGATCGATCTAAGTCTCAGATCGGAACCAGCTTCCTTTCAATAGATTAAGGTTGCGTTTTGCACAATATTTTGAGAGATTTATGGATGGGTTAACGATTAACGATTAAGTTGTAAGGGGAGGTATTTTTTTAAATTATTAATTAACTATTTAATTAATGATTAATTGAATTATATTATTCGTAGATTCTTGGAAGGTTCTAGAAAGTTCTATAATGTCTGAAATCTTTCAATTTGCAAATAACAAAGAATTTTTGATTTAAAAATAAATAAATTAACCAGTTTATAATTATTATTAACAATATTTGAAATTCCTGCATTATCCTTGATTTTAAGAGGATATTGTAGGGTATTTTCCATGGTCTTCTTTACCTAAAAATGGCTTCAACTTTCGCTGAAGTTGTCTCTGGAAAGTTCCTAAAACCACAAACTAAAGTGGGGAAGCCACCTTAACACACACATACATACACACCACACACACTCGCACAACTCCACTTGACCTACTGATACAAAAAAGAGGGCGTGGCCCTAGAGGGCGGCTTTGGGGGCGGCAGATAGGGACAGTAGAAACTTTCCTTTCCCTTTGCCGACTTTTTGCTAATTGATTATGCGGCAACGCTGTGGCCCAAGGACAAGAACAAGGACAAGGACTCCTGCAGGAGGGGCAAACGGGCGAACAGTAGGCAGGAACAGGAAAAGGGAGGCGGGAAGGGAAGGGAAGGAAGCAAGCGAGGAGGATACAACGAGGAGGCAAGGCTTAGGCCGGCAGACGGTCTTCAAGTCTAGTTGACTTCGGCATTGTCATAAATCTTCGGTAGCCAAAAAGAGCCGGAGGAACCGAGGCACTGGCGGGCAGTAAAAAGGGAAGCAGGAAGAAGGATAACGAAGGAGGGACAAGAGCACGAGACAGGCTCCTTGTAGTTGCACTGCGCTGGCTGCCTCAATATAATTGTATCTTCCGTTTCATTACAAGTTGCCCAGAGTATGGAGCATACCCAGCAATCTTCTTAAAAGGAGGCTATGCTCGATCTCAGTGTCTCAGCTGAGATTTGCTTTAAAATATTAACAATAAAGATCATTTGTAATACAATTTATTTAACAGAAGCATACTCCTATGTCTTGGCTATCTTATTTTTCCTCGTAAAATCCCTCAGTTCGATTTTTATACAATTTGGTTAAAATATATAGAATATAAAAAAGCTAGACATTAGAAAAACGCTTGGAAAACCGAACCTTTTGGGATGCAAGTAGATCTAATCATTATTAATTCATATATAAATTTTCAGATGAATCGAAGGAAAAACAGGGGTTGCAGAATAGCTTCCCAAAGGATAAAGTTCGTTAAGACCTAATAAAAATGCTAGGATAACAGAATATTTTGAAATGCGAGTGGGTTTAAAAATTATTGACTTAAATACAAATTTTCAGACAAATCGAATGAAATATAGGAAATATATACAAGGTACCCAAAGAATAATGTTCGATATGGCATAAGGAAACTGCGAGGATAACATTACATATTGGTATGAGAATTAACATAATTATTATAAAATCGTATCCCAATTTTTAGACTAATCGGGTAAAATACGCGGGATATATGAAATCTATCCAAAGGATAAAGTTAGTAAAGAACTAATAAAAATTACAGGATAACCAAACAATTTAAAATGCGGCTTTATCCGATTATTATTGGTCCCCATACCAATTTTCATATAAATTGCAAGTACTTTAAATAAAATATACACTCAAGGGTACATTTGGAGTCGATCATCTCAGCTGGAAGGGCTCCATTCGTTTTGAGAATCATCATTATCTTTTCACAGCAGCAGCAAATCGTAAAATTTGTGGCCCGGGCCCACGTTGCGTATGCGTAATAAAAAAGACGCCGCATAATAAAAAGGGAGCAGCGAGAGACTCAACACAGCAATTGTGATTAATATGCAGCACACAGGCGCACATGGGCACACACAGACACACGGCCTAAGGCAGCAGGGAGAGTGAGTGAGAGCAACAGCTCGAGAGAGCAGGAGCCAGAGAGAGAGCGAGATACTAACAGCTCTCCCTCCTCGCCCTTGCTGTCTCCTTTGTGGTGTTTGGTTAACGCCCCTTTAAATACAGTTATTTCATTGGGCCGCGACCACAAATTTATTAGTTTTTATTGTTATTGTATTGATATTTGAGTTATGCCCGCTCCTTCTTCGTCTTGTGCTTCGCTTTCTTGTTTCTTTCGTTTTTTATTTTGTTGGGTTGTTCATTTTTTTTGTTTGGGTGTAAAATGAAAAATTAAATGCCATTAAACAGAAATTTTAATTTAATTAAAATGATGAGCCATGCGCGCTCGCTCGTTGCTCTCTCTTTCTATTTCTCTACTTTCATCGAAACAAATTGAAGGGCATGTACGGAGAGTGGGGGAAGGGGGGTAATGGGAATTTAAGCAGATATTCGTATAAATAATGGATGCTTATTTTTTTCTCTTTGTAAAAACTAGACTGATTTATGGCTGTCAAAATCTATTGAAAAATAGATAAAGTGAAAAGAAATAAAGGGAATTGTAAGGGTTTGCGGGAAAAAGAAAAAATTTCTTTAAGCACGCACAATCTTGTTAATTTTTTAAGAATATTATCTTCAAATCGTTGCTAATCTTAAAAATTGTTAAGAAATTGCTTTAAAAATGCACAAAAAATGGTGCACGTGATAAATTTGGAATTGATTTATTTTGTTATTGATTTGCTATGTTTCTAAATTATTTTCAATGTTTAATGATGTAGGAAGTTGTTTATTTTAGGAAAAATTTGGCAAACGATTTAAAAGTTGTTTCTTAAATGAACAACAAATTAAAAAATTCTTCAAAAAGCTTAGAAAATATGTTTCTTAGTAATTTACTATATTTTTAATTATTTTATGTAAATGTTTATTAAGAGTTGAATTTTTTATTAAGCATATTTTTGACTAAATTAATTTCTTTGTTTATAAAAACTCCAATTAATCTTCACTTACAAAAATATTACTTATAAATAAGAGCGTAAGATTTTAATTTATCTTAAGCAATTTTCACATCATTTTTATTTGTTTTTACAGCAAAAAACAAAGTTGCTTAGCCTCCTTTGCCTTAAAGTCCAGCAACAACAATTGCAACAGGAGCTACATGCGGAGAGCTAGAACAACAACAACAACAACTACACAAACGCATGCTCACCCAATTGCTTTGACACACAAACCCACACATAGAAATTAAAACAAAACGCCTGCGGCAGCAGCAGCAGCAGCAGCAGCAGCAGCGCAAGCAAGAACAACAACAATAACAAGCCAGCGGACAGGAGGAGAGAGAGAGTAGCAGTAGCTAGGCCAGCTCACTGAGAGCGAGCGAGGGAGCGAACGAGAGAGACAGAGGGAAAGAGAGAGAGCGAGAGCAGCCGAAAGGAGCCCCGGCAGGCTCGAGATGGCGTGGGCGTGCGAGCGAGACGAAGCGAGATGCCCTCAAGCTAAAAGACAAAAACAACCACCATGGCAGCGCGCGAGCGAGAGCCAGCACATTAGCCAAAAGAGCCGGCCCGCACTCGACACCGGCTGCCAGAGCGGGCCAGCACGAGCGTTGCGCTAGCGCTGCCGCGGTGCTGCCCGCTGCCCTCGCCGCTGCCGTCGTCGTCAGTGATTCGGTTCGTACGTTGTTAGAGCCTCTCGCAGCGTTTCGGAATTCATTCGATAATTACCGGTGGTTGTATCACATCACGCGCAGCAGCAGCAGCAAGAATCAGCCGCAGCAGAGGAACGAGGGCTCTGTTTTCGGAACTATATATACAAATATACATATATGTGCATACATGTGCGTAACGTAACGTAACGTAACGCAACGCAACGTAACAGTGCAGACACACATACACACACGCATGTGTATACGAAGTTAAGCGTTTATATTGGCGAATTTTCGGCGGTGTTTAATTTGTTTGTGTTTTTTTGCCGTGTTCTTGTCGTTGTTTCGCGTGCATGCAATTACCAGGCAGCCGCAAAAGACTATAATTACAAAACTAAAGTGAAAAGCGTGCCATAATTACACGAGCGCAGTATCAATAAGTGCGAGCAATGTGCGAAAATTGCTAACGAACGCAGCACACACACAACACACACACACCCTACGCACAGCAGCAGCAGCAGCAGTAAACTTTGCCGCAACTCGAATCCCGTAGAGCTTTCATCATGATCGATGCAGCGTGCAATTACTTGAATCTGAATCCGTACGCGCATCAGCAGCAGCAGCAGCAGCAAACGCAACAGCAGCAGCAGCTCACCATGCAGCAGCAGCAGCAGCAGCAGCAGCAGCAACAGCACCTGCACATGCAGCACCATCACCATCATCACCAGCAACAGCAGCAGCAGCAGCAGCACCATCTCCACTTGCAGCAGCACCACATGCAACAGCAGCAGCAGCAAGCTCAGGAGCAGACACAGCAGCAGCCCCAGCCACATGACTTCCTCAGCGCCGCCCTGCTATCCGCCCCTCCATCCCTCTCCGGCAGCAGCTCCAGCAGCAGTTCCGGCAGCTCCCCGCTGTACGGCTCCGGATCGGCCTCCGCGGTGGCCGCGGGCAAGGCGCCCATGAAGCTGGAGCTGCCCTATCCGCAGGCCTCCTCCACTGGCACCGCCTCGCCCAACTCCAGCATCCAGTCGGCGCCCTCGTCCGCCTCCGTTTCGCCCAGCATCTTCCCCTCGCCCGCCCAGTCCTTTGCCTCCATTTCCGCCAGCCCCTCGACACCCACAACGTCCGCCATGGCGGCGCCAACGGGAGCGGGCTCTGGTGCCGGCTCTGGAGCGGGTGGAGCCAGTGGACCAGTGGCCACCTCATCCCTATCATCATCCGCCTCCTCCTCATCCTCGGCCTCCTCGCCCTCCTCCGCCGCCTCGGCAGCAGCGGCGGCGGCAGCAGCAGCAGCAGCGGCCGCAGATCTGGGAGCTGCAGCGGTGGCCAGTGCCGCCTATGGCTGGAATACCGCCTATTCTGGACTGGGGCCGGCAAGGTAAATATCTTGGAAGATTTCGAGTTGAAGGGGAAGAGTCTTAAGTTGGAATATTTGAATATAAATCTTAAAGAACATACAAGAAAATAGCAAAAACTTCCTTAACAATTTAGAGTTTTAAAGAGGTTTAAATAGAGTTTTTAAAGTATTTTAACAACTTGAAATTATACTAGTCCTTTTTTTTACTCAAATCTACGGCTTAAATATTAGTATTTCATAACAATTTCAGTAAAGTTTACAGACTTTAAAGACCAATTCAAGGATAAAAATAAGGAAAAATAATACGAAATATAGCTTAAAGAACTATAAACAGAAATCAAGCTCACACTTTAAATCATGGCTTACAGCTTCATTAAACATTAATTCCAAAAGATAGCACTTGATCAAGTATTAATTTTACAATTATTATACAAAGTGGGCTTTAAAAGTGATAAATTGCAACCGAGAACACCTGACTTAATGGTTAATTACAGTTTAATTTGATTTAAGTACAGGTTATGGTGTTTTTATAGATCAATAACCAAGAGGATCAGCATAAAGCACAAGCTATGGGCTTTATAACGATCTTAAGTTGCAAATTAAGAGGCTTAGCTACTTGTTAATAACAGGGATTTAAAATCCATATACAAAACAACTTAATTATTTATATTTATTTCACTTAGATTAAAATTTAATACATTTATTAACTTAAACTAATCAATCAACATTTCCTTCTCCTTCCAGAAGCCAGTTCCCGTATGCCCAGTACGCCTCCGATTATTACGGCAACGCGGTGGGCATGTCCTCATCCGCCGCCTGGTTCTCGCACCAGGAGCGCCTGTACCAGCCCTGGAGTTCGCAGAGCTATCCGGGCTTCAACTTTGATGACATCGCCTTCCAGACCCAGCTGCAGCGGCGCTCCGTGCGCTGCACGTGCCCCAACTGCACGAATGAGATGAGCGGCCTGCCGCCCATTGTGGGTCCGGATGAGCGGGGCCGCAAGCAGCACATCTGCCACATACCCGGCTGCGAGCGGCTGTACGGTAAGGCCTCGCACTTGAAGACCCACCTGCGCTGGCACACGGGCGAGCGGCCGTTCCTGTGCCTCACCTGCGGCAAGCGCTTCTCCCGCTCCGACGAGCTGCAGCGCCATGGACGGACGCACACCAACTACCGCCCCTACGCCTGCCCCATCTGCTCCAAGAAGTTCTCCCGCAGCGATCACCTGAGCAAGCACAAGAAGACCCACTTCAAGGACAAGAAGAGCAAGAAGGCTCTGGCCGCGGAGGCCAAGGAGCAGGCGGCGGCGGCGGCATCAGCATCGGCATCGGCCATTAAGCAGGAGAAGAAGGACAAAAAATCTAGCAGCGGCAAGCCGCTGGCCCCCTCGCCCATCGAGTTCAAGCAGGAGCAGCCGGAGGCAGCACCCCTCGTCAACTACACGCCGTATGCCAATCTCTACCAGCAGGCAGCGGCCACCACGGCGAATCCACAGCCGCCGCCGCCACCACCACCGCTCTTCCAGCACCAGCACCAGCAGCAGCAGCAGCAGCAGGCCAGCTATGAGCCATGGAGCAGCCGTGCCATACAGCCAGCCACTACCTCAGCGAACTCCTCCGTCTCCTCCAGCGCCAGTTCACCCTCAGCCGCTGCAGCAGCCGCCGCCGCAGCAGCAGCAGCAGCCGCCGCAGCAGCCGCCGTAACGCGCTCCAGCTCCGGCTCGGTCTCCGGATCAGCTTCCTCGCCCTCGGCTTCCGCCACGGTGCTGGCGCAGCATCATTACGCGGCTCTGGCCATGCAGAGTGAGTCCCAACTGGCGGCGGAATACGGCCTGACCATGAGCGGCCTGGCCAGCGGGGCGAGTCAGGACTCCAGCTCCAGTTGCCACATGAAGTCCGAGTATGCGGCCAGCTATCCGGCGGAGTTTGGAGCGAGCACCGCCGGCTACGGCTACCCGCATCCGCATCCGCACTCGCATCCGCACCATCACAACGCCTGGGCAGCGGCCTATCATCCGCATGCCACCGCCTAGGATGGCGGCCCAAACCCCAGTTGTTGTTACAGTTTAAGGATATAAGAAAAGGATATATAAAAAGGCCATATAGTAACCCAGGCGAGAGGCGGTGAAGCAAGCGTAGAACGAACCTCTAGTGTGTGTTTTTTTTCTGTGTTTATTGTTGACGAAAAAACAAATGTGAAAATCCCCAAAAAAAAATATAAGAAAAGATATGAAGGATATATACAAAAAAACCTATATTAAATATGAATATATATATATGATTATTAACGATAAACGTAGCCCTAAGGACATGAATTTTTTTCCATTTTTTCTTTTTTTTTTTTGAAACCCTAGTTAAGGAAATTTTTTTTTGCATGTCTGTAAATAAATAAATAGCATTACTTAAGCCATACCATATATATATATAGAAAGAGAGAAACCATCTAGT
This sequence comes from Drosophila watanabei, assembly GCA_008042575.1. Taxonomy (NCBI): domain Eukaryota; kingdom Metazoa; phylum Arthropoda; class Insecta; order Diptera; family Drosophilidae; genus Drosophila; species Drosophila watanabei. The sequence goes on along the minus strand of VNJS01001491.1, from coordinate 89,658 downwards.
TGTGTACCATAATAATTGTTAATTGTCTTTAAGATAAATTATATATACAACAAAAAGCATTAAAAACCAACAAGGCGACAAAATCCACAACACAAAAATCCTAACAATAAAAAAACAAAAAACCAACAAAATTATATCGGAAAACAAAAGCCATACCAGTTTTATATTTCTTTTTGTATATATATGGCAAGGGGTGCCATGGTTCTCGTTTTGGGTTTGAAGGGTTGTTGCGATCTCCGTCAGGGTTGGTTTCCCAGGGTGCAGAAAGGGGCAGAAGGGATCCTCAGGAAACTTGCCAACTTCCGGCGAATTTGATCTGTTTTGGGTGCGTCGATCGCTAAAAAGGGTCGTTATAAGGACAACTTTTCTCTTCAACGAATCAAATCTAAGTTCCGAAGGACCTTTGATTGTATTTAATTCGTTTCATTATTTTATTCTATTATTTTTTATTGTTGAAGCTAAAATAATAGTAATATTTTAATAACTAATCGAATTCACAATATATTTAAAATATTTAATTTTGTAGGATTTTTTTTTGAACCAAATAATAAATAAAGATTCTTAACACTATATATTTAGGAAACTCCTGTCATAGTAAATATGTTTCTATAGGTCGAGTATACATATTATACTTTTATATTTTTGTATGGTGTAATTTTCATAATTTTTAAGGAACAAGTTAAGATTTTTGTTGTAAAACTAGATTTTCTATACATAAATCGACCTTTTAATATATGTTAGGATCAAAAACAATCTTTTAATTAATATTATTATTATTTAGAAAGCAAATATTGTCCAAATAATGCTTTTTACGCGATTTATACTCTTTTACTTTTATACTTCGTTTAAATTTCTCGCATTGATGTCTCAGAACTCAAACTTGGGAATTTTAAAGTGCCTCCTTGCCAATATTTTGAAGATTGAAAGTCCTGAGAGGAAGCCTTTTACTACTTGAACTTTATTTTGTGTGCCTTGTTCTTTATAGTCACAGCTAATAATAATAAAAAATTAAAATCTATATATTTTATAGCCATAAATAGTATATTATAATAAGCAGATAATCTCTGACTTGATTCCCCTTCAATTTAATTTAATCTCCGCTTCCTAAGCCTCACTATTGCACACTCCAAGGATCATAACTCAAGCTCTTGTGGCATATATATTCAATCTGAGTCAATTTTCTAGCCTGGCCAACCTCCCAGGTCCGACTTTTCCCTATTCCCTGCACACCTCTGGCCAACCCATAGAGAGTTTTGTAATTAAACGGGAAACCTTTTTGTGTCCCAGGGAAAACGATGATGGCGTGAAGATTGGCAAACCGATGCAAAGAGATAGCCGAACGCAGAACGGAGATCGCAGATCGATTGCGTCCAATATAAAATATTGATTTATGCCGGCTCTCTGGGTCTGCCCTGCCCGGGCATCAATCAATTTTCAAGTTGAGTGAGCGCCAAGCCCCCGAAGATAGCCCACGCCCAGGTCTCCATTTTGGAGTCGCCGGTGGGATTGTGCAAGCGGTTGACAACCTCGGCGGATTGGTAGAGTCTCAGTCTCAGTTCCAGTCTCAGTTCCAGTCTCAGTCCCATATCCCTGCTTTCAAGATGGGTGTGATGGGGCCGCCCGACAACTTCACACGCACGTTAATCATACGCCGTGTTGCCTCTAACCCTTTTCCCTTTTCTTCTTTTTCTTTTTTGATTTTTTTGGGTAGCCCTCACTAAATGGCAAACAAAATCTGATTGATTTATAACTAAAGTCTGCGGTCAGCGGCGAGAAAAGCAAACCAAAGGGGGAGGGGGAAAAATCCGAAATAAAAAAGTACAACAAGAGATACAAAATAAAAATCTTGCAGCGTTAATGATGATAAATGATGATGTTATGATTTGTTAATTTTTCTTCGCGTCTCCGAGTCTCTCCTTTATTGCGTAGAGGAGTTACCCCAAACATAAGGTATCCGAATTCGTATTCGTATTCGTCTTTTTCTGTTTTGGTCAGTTTAATGGCCCAAAGACTTGTTCGGGGCGAAAGTGTAATTTTAAGTATGGGTTGCACACAGTCGCTGGTAATATTAGACGATGTGGTCGGGGGGACTTTCTGCTTTTAATGATTTTTGTTTATAGATTTCCCAGCTTAAAATTAACACCGAGCCGAGATGAGTCTGATTATATGGAGTTGGATTTTATTTAAATCTGATTAGTATATTAATAATTAAAGCATAAGGAAATATAAAATGTTTAAAAATAAATAATAAAAATAAAGATAAAATATATCTAGGGAGAAATAATTACTACAAATATTATGAAAGAAGTATTTTTATATCCTTAAAAGCTTAAAGCTTTATACGTTGAAAATTTTTAAAGGCTTTAAATTAAAATAATAGCAAAGGTTACATGAAGAAATAGAATAAAGTGTCTAAATATAAGAGCAAATTTAGGTAATATATATTCTTATAGTCAATTAAACATACCTCTGAATAGAAAAAATTGGTAAATAGCTTAAAGAAAGTGCAGTTTAAGTCACAAAAGTTACCATTTGCAAGAACTAGTTGTGGTTTTAATTAGAGAAATTTGTCTATTGAGCTTATAAATTTCGATATAGCATAAGCTTTGACGCATATTAAATTTATTGATAAATATATTAATTCAAAAATATCATAAGCTTTGGCACATACAATTATTAAATATTTAATATATTTTATGCAGCATTAAAATAATGATAAAATCGAAAACTAAAAGAAAATGTACTAAAAATGTTCAATTTATAAAACAAAATATCAATTTATCGAACGTACATTTTTAAGTTTGATAAATATGTCGATTTTTTTATAAGTCCAATATTATACATAAATATAGCGCTAAATATCTAGTTAAAAATATTTTAAAATTTTCTTACAAACCGAAAATATTTCATTTTATTTTAACATGAAACTAAATTGATAAATTAAGATTTATCGAACTAAAATAATGAAAATATTGATATACAAATTTGAATATTGATATTTTCAGTCTTACCTATTTTATAGTTGTATTATGAATTGAATTTGAATTGAATTTTCCTTCTTCAATATAAATATATAATTCTACTTCTAGAATAATTACCAAATTATTAACTAATTGGTTTATATCTCACCTAAAGCCTATATCTAGGAACAGCCTGATGTGAAAAGTGATTGGAAACCCGTCAGAAAACACAAATTAAACAAATTATGAAATCACATCTCTGAGGAATATGAAGTCACAACGCGGACTTAAGTGGCCACTTAAGGCAGCGGCACAAACACCAGATCAGCGGCTGCCAAGTTCCCAGAATTTCTGGGCAACCGACACCAGGCAGAGAGAGAGAGAGAGTGAGACAGGACCCATGTAAGGACACTCCAAGTTGTGCAACCCCAAACCCGAAGATCGTGCTGAGTTGCAAGTGGAACATAACCCAAAGTGTTGTCACACATACTCGACTTTATGCAAGTCTTGGACTTCTGGGCACGCTCCAGATACTACAGATCCTGCAGATCCTAGAGATCCTCTTCAGCAGCCTCTCGGTTTCCCGATGAGTGCGAGGTAACCGGAGATCGCTCTAATTTTGATCGGAGGCCATAACATAAATAATCGGAGACCGGTTGCACCGCACTTGACCCGCTCACTCGCTCTCGAGAGGCTGTTTCCACGGAATCGATGTTTTGATCTTCGGCGCCCAGGACCTGCGAGAGGACAGCAAATTGAGTTGAGATTATCTCGCTGCCTGCGCTAAGCGAGCGTGTCTAAAAAAAAAGAAAGAAAAGAAAAGGTCCTGACATGACTTAACTAGAAAATGTTTTTGGTTTTCACTTTTCCATTTCCACAGTCCTCGATTTTCGTTTTTGGGGAGGCGTCGGCGGTAGGCGTTGCGACATCGGTCATCGGTGATTATAAATTTAGACAAGGTCCTGCGGTCGATCGCCAGAGAGTCGAAGTCCTGTTTATGTCCTTTGTCTTCTGACCCGATCGATGGTTGCGGCATATGGCCCAAGGACCTCTGTTTTTCTGTTTTTTTTTTTTTTTTGTGGCAATGCGGGTGCTGTGGCAAAGATGACATGTGCTTAAAGGATAATCGCCACAGCATTGCAATCTTGGGATAAATCGCTCACAGATGGATTGCCATTTGACTTTGTTAGAGTTTCCGATTACAAGACAAGATAATTTCTTCATTTTAAGGGGGATTTTCTTGTATTAAGCAACTTGAGTGACTTTATTTAATAACAATTAACAGGAGCTCAGTGCAGTCCTTAATTATTTACCGCAAAAAAACACAAAGAAATGAAATAGTTTATACTTAAAACCTTAGGCAATATTATCGAATATTTAACAAGTAACTTTAAGCCTGGCAAATAGGTCCTTTGGGACCACATTTGAATATCGAATAATTACTCCAAGCCGGGTTGCTGCCCATGAATATCGATGAGTCCACCTCGGGTGTCCTGCGGCACGTGACCCAATCAATGCCGGGCACATCAAACCGTAACAATCGTTAAGGATATGAAGGATTGAAGGACTGGATGGGGACTCGATTCGATTCGATGCGACCACTAAAGTGGCCCAAAAGGATACTAAGGACGAGCGAACAACTCAATCGACAATCGGCGGCATCTGCGGCATACAAATTAAAATATTTATGTGTGCATTAGGAGTGGGCCGGCATTAAGGACACTCGATTTGTGGCAGGAGCCAATGGAAAAAGTGCGACATATGTGCAGTCAATAAATTTTCCACTTCTCATGCTGACAGCACAAAAAAAAAAATAAAAAGGAAAAGAGGGAAAACACAACAACAGCAGCAGCGACGGCGGGGAAAATGGTGTAAGGCGCTCGAGGACCGCTAATGGCTCCACAATGACCAGGCGCCTTTAATTCCAAACTCACACACACACACACAGACAGGGGTTACAGAACAAAAAGGACCTAAGGGGGGGAACTCGGGGAAAAGGACTCGAGTAAATTGCTCCTTTTCTGGTGCATTTAATTTGATTTTATTGTTCGCGCTTCGCTTATTTGTTTGTGTCAAACGAATGTTTCTTTCGATTTGCTGCGGTTTATCGATATATGCGCCACGCCCACGCCCACGCTCACCCCACACCGCCCAACGCCCACATTTCCGCCCACACACACACACTCATAGGCGTGTGTGTTTTGTTTTCCGTTTCCTGGCACAACAAACAACCAACAAAAAAAAAAGAGTGGAAAATCTATTAAAATGCATTTAAATGTCTGCCCTCCAATGCCACGCCCTATTTTCTATATCTTCTATATGTTTTTTTGTATGAATGCGCCGCGCATTATGACCACAAAAAAGCGTTGCGAATTGATTAAGTTTTTCCTTTTCCCTTTTTCTCCTCCTTAACAAGAAGTCTCCCTTTTTTTGGAGGGAATAAATCGATTTGCTGCGCCTGCTTTTCGGTGTGATTTCCGCTTTTACAGGGTATTTTGGGGGGAAATTTACATTTAGTTTATTAACTTTATAATAAATAGCTTTGTTTGGTATAGTTTATTATTAATATAGTACAAAAAAGTGTGTTAAAATGGAATTTCTTTCCAACTTTAGCTTACGAAAATATATAACAGTGCTAATAGGCGGCTTAAAAATGTTATAAACTTTACTAAATTTGTTTTGAAATTTGATTTTTATATTTTAAAGAATTTTCTAAAGATAACTGCACTTAAATTTTATCAAAATTCTATAGATTTGCTTAAGTTTAGTGGATTTTTTTAAAGGGTAAATTCGAAAAATAAGTAGTTTTAAGATGTTGTTTCTCAGTTATAATAGGTGAAAACGTTTTGAAATTTTGATAGAGAGTTTAGTATATATTTTTAAAGCACATAGGATTTTTTGTAAGACAAAAGAAATATTTTGTGTAAACGGATGCCATATTTATATCGTCTCGCCATTTTGTATTATAAACTTAAAAATAGTCTATAATATAATATAAATTAAATGAAACAAATAAATTATACAGAAAGAAGTCTAGATTTATAATAAAATTCATATAAACCCAAAGTACGGATTATGTAGAGAGGAACAGTTAAGATGTTATCATTTAATATCAAATAAATGAACAAAAGCATGTACAGAATGAACACCTGAAATGTTTAAAATCATTTAAAATAGTTTGGTTTTAATTTAAAATATTTTAGTTGTAGTTTTAAATAAATTAATCTTTAGAATGTCAAAATACGGATTATGTAGAAGTGAACAGTACGGAGATTATCATCCAAATGAAATAAATGAACAAATGAATATATAGAATGAACACCTAAAATATTTTAAATAATTTTTGGAGACTCTAATATACGAATATATGAATTAGTATTTCAAATAATTTTTGAATACTTAAAGATCATAATAAATTGGTATTTTAAATAATTTTTGGATACTCTAAGATCAGAATATATAAATTGAAACTGCCTTATGTCTGGCGCTGACATGTGGGTCCTGGCAACCACAATTACGATTGTTCCATTCCAGGAGGTAGGAGGAAGGAGTCAGGAGGCAGGAGGCTCCGCTCTCCACCGAAACGGCGCCGTTTTGAAGGCAAACCAACTCGGTTGACATGTGTCGGACAGTTCCAGGTTCCCGTCGCTCGCCCCACCGCCGTTGAGTGAGTGTTTTTGCAATTATTATAAATCAAGAATTTGATTTATGCCATGTAACAAACTTCAGCAACGACTGCGAACTATTCGAGGTTATTTACGACCGCAAAACACTTACAAAGTGTGTGTGGCCCCATGGAGTCCGGTTCGGCTGTGGGTACTCTGTATACTCTGGGCCTGTCATGAGGGTTACCTCAGTCTCTCCGACCTAACAACAATGTGTGAAACTAACAAAAACTAAAATAAAAATGCCGATGCTGAACAATGGACGAGTGTAGTGGGCAATTTCTATTATTTATAGCGGACACTTAAACAAAACCTAAAAACCTCTAAACAAATATAGAAATTCGCTCAGCTAGATTTTATTTGCTTTGTCTTTTTGCGCTGACAAATTTATGTAATTAGCTTGAACAAATGTAAGTTGAATAATTTACAACTTTACATTTAGTTTTGGAGTTAAATAATAAAGTTTACTAGGGGAATTTTAATAATAACGATTAAGTGTTAGTAAAGATTAAGCTCAAGCTGCATTTAATGCAATATCTTTAAGTGTCGTTTGATGATCAAAATAAATGGTAAAAGGGATCAAATGATTTTCCCAACAATAGAAATCATCATGGTAATTATATTTCTATGCTATTTATTATTTAAAAAATAAGGTTTTATAATTATTTCAGTTAATGAATGAATAATGATTATGTATCTTAAAGATAAAGCTCCATAAGTGTCATTTAATAATCAAAATAAAAACGAAAATGGATTAAATAATATTACCAACAATAAAAATCAAAGTAATTATATTTCTAGGCTAATTATTATTGATTAAATTTATTTTTGTAATTATTTTAGTAAATAAATCAATAATGATTAAGTATTTTAAAGATTAAGCTTTTTAAGTGTCGTTTGAAAATCAAAATAAATGGTAAAAGGGATTAAATGATATTACTGACAACAGAAGTAATCAAAGAATTTATTTTTCTATGCTATTAATGATTAAATTTAGTTTTATAATCATTTTAGTGAATGAATTAATAATGATTATGTATCTTAAAGATAAAGCTCCATAAGTGTCATTTGATAATAGAATTAAATGGTAAAAGAGATCAAAGTAAACAAAGTAATTAATATTTCTTACTATTTATTATTGATCAAAGAGAGTCCCAAAGGAGTTCCAAAGAGCGTCCCAAAGAGTGTCCTTTGAACGATCAAATTAGTGTCCTGGTCCTGGTTTTTCTAGTAAATGGTAATCAAGGCAAATCCTCCATAGAGCACTGCACAAGGATAGGCAATCAGAAGGCGTTGTTGGTTCATGGCAAAGGCGGTGGCGAACATTTTCGAGGCCGAACTGGAGCACCAGAATACGGAGACTCCTGTGGCAATTAGGCCGAGTGTGCCCCGAATGGTGACGAAGACATTGAGGCCCGACAGCACCACCATGGGCAGCAGGCAGTAGCCGAGCACGGAGGCCACCGCCAAGAAGGTCACCTGCGTCCGGATGACCATCAGCGACAGCAGGCAATGGAAGAAGATGCAGCCCAGCACGCCCATCAGGTAGATGGAGGAGAAGGTGACCTTGCCTCGGAGTAGCAGGAAGCCGCCGAGTGTGAGGCAAAAGACCAACGGTCCTGCCATGTCCGTGTCCTGCAGTATTTGCTGTCGGTCGGTGGCCCCCAAAGGATTCAGCACGGCCAGCGACTTTTGCAAAATGCGCTTCGGACTGATGCCCAGCTCCTCCAGAAGTGGCGGCTCATCATAAACTCCTGGCAAGTCCTGGTACGCCGTGGAATTATAGATAACGCCCAAGCCCTGGACTGGAGGATGGGCAAAGGACGCGTCGTAGATGGAGGGCACGGAGGACATATCAAAGTTGTAGCTGGCATCCTCCGAGGAATCCGAGGTTATCAAATCGCTGCTTTCACCAAGTTGAGACATCTTTACCAGGAATATTTACCAAATTGAAAGTAAACATTAAATACGTCAATGATATTGAGGCAAAAATCGATGAATGAGTGATTAAAAACAAGGAATATTATCGGGAAATGAGATTTTTTATGTTTTTGATTAATGTTATATATTATTTTGAGAATTTAATGATAGTAAAAATATACCAACTTTAAAAACGAGATTTTTTTATATTTAAAATTCAATATAACAAAGTTTCTGACTATATAGATATTTTTACAATGTTTTTCGATAATCAAAGCTTCGATACCTTAAAATTTACAAGTATATCGATTGTAGAAATATTTTAGCGATAAATGTGATAATTTTTCTATATTTAAAATGTCGATATATTAAATTTTAAGCTTTTATTGATAGTAGAAATATTTGAATGTTAAATTCTTTAGTTTTCAATAAATAAATCTGTAATTTCGATAAAAATCGATAAAAAATATTGATCCATTTCAATGAAATTTACATAATGTAGGTATAAAATTTAATTCCTTTAAAATGTTTTTAAAATTAGGATAGGGCATAATATATTAAAATTTTTGTAATATTTTAAATTAATCAAAATACTTTAAACTTATTTTCAAGCGTCAATCTATGTTTTCGAGACTTAATGTCTATGAAGAGTGTTAAGAAAACCCTAGAACATGATCCTTTAATAAGATCTCTGTATTATCCTATCAAAATACATCTTTTTTTAGTTATTACTCTCATGATGAGCTTCTTCTTTAAATTATTTATAAATTTGTAATAATTTATGGCTTGGAAATGCAGATTTTCACCCCGACATTCATACTTATGTAGCTGCCTCTTGTGGCACTTGTGTGTGTCTGTTTTTTTTTTTGTCGCTGCCACTCGAAATCGACACTCGAACAACAACAGGCAACAACGACCACAAAAAGCTGACAGAGTAAACAACAAAAATTTGCATAGATATTTTTTGTTGGTTCTGTTCTGTTCTGTGTTTTTTTTTTATGGAGAAACATGGCCAGCGGAAGCGGAAATGGAATGGAAATGGAAATGGATGCGGCACGGTCAGTAAGCGAGCTCTTCTGGACTCGGGAATCTCGAACCAGGAACAAGGAATCCGGTGTCCGGTGTCCGGAATCAGAAATCCGAATCACAGAATTCCAAATTCCGGAGGACTCTGGCCAACAATGGGCAGCGAAGAGCTGTCTCTCTCATAAATCACGGGCGGATGGCAAACAAACCAGTTGGAGGAGCAGCGTGTTTGCATTTTTTATGAACTTGTCGAACAGCGAACACAATCATGTACTCGATATACATAAAAAATGCATAAAAAAGCATAAAAAGCAGCGCCAAACAATTGGCCAACACAATGGGGGGAAATCGGATAAGAGAGTTACCAGTAAATATACATCATTGAGCTGCGCCGCTTCGTTAGGCCCGCTCCGTGTTTTTCCACTTTCTGATCACATTTGCCGCGCGTTTTTCCAACAACTTTTTGCCACTGGAAGAGGAGAGCTTGAGAAGGCCATATAATATTAAGTGCAAATAAAACTTTGGGGCCATTAATGAACAATGATTTTATGCGCAAAGTTTTATTATTAACAGCAACTTTTATAACTACAAGTGAGTTCTCTTCACACAGTTAAGATATTTTAATGTATTCTTGTACCCAAAAAGAGCATACAAAGTTCGCTGAAGGGTCCTTTATAATGTCCTCTCCCCCCCCTACGCTCAGCGAACAGGACGTTTCATGTGTCAAGCTCGGGCTTCCTGTATGGCGACACCTCCCCCGTCCACCGATTTGATTCTCAATTTTAGCATTGAATATTGATCGCATTTATCATCAGCTTGCCTGCGGAGCGGAAAAATTAAACGCGCACATTTGCCGAATATGAGAGAGACTTATGCGGCAGCGGATATCCTTGACACATCCTGTCGCCCTGTCTCGCTGCTGTCCTTGTGCGCAATTGCCGCATTAGATACATTGCGCTACAGATGCAGATACAGATACTCTGATGCGATACACTGATGCGATCGAATCGGATTCCTCTATTTTTGGCATTGATTAGCCAGACCGATCGAGTTTCTTGCCACCTGACGGGAAGTGCACTCGGTTCCCAGGTACCACAGAACCCCAAAGGATATACAGTGATATTTCTTATATTTCACATCAATTGTCATGACAGAATTCTCGTCTTCCCCTCCGTCCCCGGCCAGCTGCAGTGAGAGATTCAGCCGCATTTCATATGCGTTGCCATTTTATGCTTTATGTTCCCTGTTAACTGTAGTCTATAATTATCGGGACAGCAGCAACAGCAACAGCAAATGTAGAAAAAGAAAATATCAAGTTGAAATATTTCTGGCCCTCGGGCTGATTACTTGGCCGGCCGGCGTGTAATGGCAACTGATTTATCGTATTTGAAATATTTTTAGCATTGCTCTTCTGCCCTTCTTCATTCCGACTTATAAGTCGGCATTAGTCAGAGCCGGGAGTTAAAGTCAGAGAAAATATTCTGAGGTACTCTGAACGGGGAAAAGGTTTCGCATTTGGCATCGTGCCTCTTATTTGGATAGAGAAGTGTGGCAAATGGGGTAAAAATGTTGCCAAGCCTTGCAAAAAAGTGTGGCCAACATAATAGAAAGTAGTTAAATATTAATTGGGAATAAATGGGTTAAGGTATTATAAGAGTTAATTCTTTTTACGTATTTTATTGCATTCCTCGTAATACCTCTAAGGCTTTATATCAAGCCCGTAAAACAGTGTTGGTAAAGGGTTCAGAATTTCTTTTAAAAACTTGTAAGTTCAATACAATAATATAATTATTATGTATGCATATAAAAGTTACCTAAATTGGTTGAAGAAAAATACGAAAACATTTTTTTAACGTATCCAAAAAACCCATGATATCATCTGAAATAAACACTTATAAAATATGAAAGCAGTGTTTAACAACAAAATTCGATGCAACATATATTAAAAGTCAACTGTTTCCCTTATATTTTTTTATCAATATTTAAATAAATATTTTATTTATAGAGTTTCACCTTGGAATGCTGCATTAATTGTAGTGTAATAAAAAATAGGACAACTAACAGTGTTGGACAATGTTAATCTTAGCCACTATATTTAATTTCAACTATAATAATACAAAAAAATAGAAAAGTAATGTTAACCTAAACGAAATCCATAACATATAAAAAATAAATAAATAAAAATTAAAATATGAAGTTAGTGTTGAAAAGGGAAGTTTGAAGCAACCATTTATTTTTAGGTATAAAAAATTCCCCTCAAATTTTCCTAAAACTAAATATAATAATTCTTAGAAGATAATAAGATACAGATAATTGTAATAAGAATTATTGATACTAATTATTGTCTTTAAAACGGGATTCAAGCAGTGTTGGGTTATGAGTTTAGAAGCAATTAAGTTCTTTTCTTTTCACCTTAGGAACATAAGTTAAAAACTCTCTCTTTTATTTCAAAATATATGGAGACTGGTTAGCTACTTGTTAATAAATTTTTGCTTACCTGGCGGAAATCAACTGCCATAAAATGCCTTGGCTGAGTCAGCAAAAGACTGAGCAGACTTCATCAAGTCCTGCCGACTCCTTCCCACTTTGGCTGACTGACTCGGTGGCAATATGCCTTTAATCAAGCCGCAGAAGACGAAGTAATTTCAATTTTCGAATTATTTCCAGCAAAGCCCAAGTCCTATGCTAATTCTGGGAAATTTCGGGCTGTGGCAAAGTCGCACAGGACACACACACACAGCACAGCGCAGCGCAGGACACACAGAGCAGCGCGTGTATTTAAATTAGGCGCACATAATAAAGCCAATGAGTGATTTAGTTGAATTGCCAGCAATTGAATAAATTTTCCAATTGCCTGCGTTTTCGCATTAGCATTAGACAGAGAGAGAGAGACCGAGTCCTGGGGGCCCCCAGTGAATCCTTGCGCTCACGCACATCACATCCTGGAACACAAAACGCAAAATCAGTCGAACGTCTGTCGCTCCCTCCTGCCTCCGATGTCGCCGCATTCAAATGAATGGACGCCGCCACCGTCGCCGTTGCCGTCGCCCGGCAATTTGGCGAACCCTTTTCGACGCAGGACTCGTCCTGCGATGGGGTTATTTGAGTTTGCCAACTCAACTCTTTGAAGTCCCGCCTCGCCTCCTGCCCGCTTTTGGCTTTTTTAATCCTGCCACCGCACACAAAATGACTGTTTGTTGCGTTTCATGCGTTGACACCCATTTTTCAGCTCGCTTCACATCTTTCGAATGGCTCGAAAAGGCTAGAAAAAGGACCCCCATCGTATGCCACATATAAATAGGTCTTTGGTGTCTCCTGCATAGATGATAATGTTGGCTTAAGGTCTTGGAATCGATAGTTTTTCAAAGTTTTCAAGTTATTATTGTTCTTTGAAATACAAAACTAGAGCAAAGTTAGATACATTTTGGGAATGAGAAAATACAATTAAATTATTAATTGAGAATTTCTGCACTCTTTATTTTGTTCAACATTTTTTATACTTTTAATTAGGAAATTAAATTCATTTAATAACTAGAATTTTTAACAATTTAATAGTAATTTTTCATGTTTTATTCTATATCTTGTTAGTTAAATTTGGGAAATAAAATTCAATTAGTATATTGAATTGTTACATATTTTCATATAGTCTTTACTATATCTAGTTGGGCTTATAAATATGATCAAACATTTTGTAAAGTATCTTAACAAAAGGCATATCCTAAAAGTCGGATTTTATGGTTTTGTTTTAGGTTTTAAGATAGGTAAGACTTATTAATGTGTAGTATAGTTTTATATTTAAATTAAATAAGCAACATGAATCGTATTTGTTTTTCCTATATTTTTAAGAGTTTTATGTATATTTTGTTAACAATTTGGGATTACTTAAGCTTAAGTAATAATTTATTCTTATATCTGTGCTTTCTTAAACTCTAAGACATTCTTAAAACGTACTTTTTGTACTTAAAACATGCAATATAAAATAAAAAACTAACTAAAGTTAAAATGTGAAAATAATGGTTTATTTAATTAATTATTTTAAAGGTACTTCTCTCGATTTGTAGTGACTTTTTATCAGCTTGACTAGAAAATAGCTTCAATGATTTGTTCATTTTTAGTATTGAATGAAAGCGAAAGTCAGGAAGACTGCCTTCCAGACTGTCTTCTCCGCCGCCTGGGCTCCACCCCCTCAAAGCCATTCCCCTCACCTCCCTGGGCCAAGTGCGTAAGGAGGCAGTTCATCTAAAAAAAGGGTTGTTCATTCACCCGTTTTTTTTTCTCTTCTTTCCAATGATTTGCTGCGAACATTTGCCGAAAAATGGAAAATATAAATTCACAAGTCGAAGTTTTAATATTCTTTCTTCTAAAAAACAGGAATACTATAAATCTTTCGGGTTTTTTTTTCATTAATAAAACTGAAAGATTTATAGTATTCCTATTTAGGATTAATTATTAAAATTGGTTTTGAAAATATTTTATTCTTATTTGTTCTATATTTTAATACTAGATTCCATAAATCTTTTAAATTTCAATTTATTATTTACTTATTTTTAAATATTTAAGTAGCCACTTAAGGAGGTCTATCTGTTGGCGAAATAAATAAATAAATCTTCGTCTCTCTCCTCAGATGAATTATAAATAAATAAAATAACATTGGAAAATTAAATTCATCAGGTTTTCCAGTGGAAGCTTAGAAAACTCTCTTTTAAGTTATTATTTTCGACCAAAAATCAAGTATTTAAAAATAAAATCATGTCTATAAATTTAGCGCTATGAGCATAGGAATCTATTAATAAAAAAAGTGTTACAGATAAAAAAAGATAACTTTATTAATTGTATATTACAATCTTCTAACTGTAAGCACAATATCCTTTCTTTCCAGAGGTTTTTCTTACCGTTTTCCAACACTAAACAATTAAATTTAATAATCAAATATTTATTTGTTGTTACAACCTTCTAACTGTAAGCACAATACCCTTATTTTTCTGGGTTATCCGCGGAGAGGTGAGGGAACGTCCCTGAAAAGTGGGTGTTTTATTGAAAGTGGCGCGCATGAGTGCCAAAGGGCCAAAGAGGCCTATCAAAGCGAGCTGTGCTGCCAGCCAATTTCTCGGCTCCTCAACTGTTTTTCTTTCTTTCTGTTTTTTTTTTTTTATTTGCGACTCCGGGAATATGTATTCCCGGGCTGGATGCGGATTCTGGATTCTGTATTCTGGATTCTGGATTCAGGGGCGGTCCAGGCGGAGGCGACACGCCCAAACGGTTTTTATTTCTTAGAAATAAGTAGCTGAGCAACGAAGGGCCGATGTTCCCTTTTTTTTTTTTGCCAGCCAGTTGAATTTTGTGCCACTTTTGCAGGCTCGCATTTTTGGGAAATATTTTTGGTAAGGTTTTTTACAAGGGATTTTGGCCAGATTTTAAGCTTTAACTAAGGATAGTTCTGGATTAGCTGGAAGCCACACTCTCTGTGTAAGCCACCTGAATGTAGCCTCGACCTTGACGATGGCTTGGGAATAAGCCCTGCGCTGATGATCACGATGACGATGACGATGGCGATGACGATGACGGCATCCTCGATCTCGGAGCGATAAGGTCTCGAAGTCTGGACTTTTGCTTTCGCTACTTTTAACTTGACATCAATCAACAAGGGGCCGCAGGTGAGCGGAGTTTGGGGATGGCGGAGCTTCTGTTAAAAAGACGCACTCAAAATGCTTTTAAGTTTTGCGCATCAAAAACTGCTGATGTAAAGATGACCGGACAGAAAAAAAACTGTGGGATTTTTCCTTCAAAGAGCCTCTCTCCCTCTCTTTCTCTCTCTCTTGGTTGTTAATTTGATTTCAAAAGGACGCCGACGCCGTCGATACGTGAATAGGCAAATTATGTACAGGTGCAGTTCGGTGCAGCCGCAGCAGCAGCAGCCACCGATGGAGCGATCCACGGATCCCCTAAAACCAGCAATCCATTGAGCCACCGAAGCGGCGCACCATCTCCGGCGAACCACTGAAGTGCAACACCCACCGGAGATCTCTCAGATTGCAGGCAGCCGTCGCTTTCTTTCGTGGGGCCTAATTGAATGTCAGACGATGGTGCCACCACAGGAAACCACCGGTAAATACCGACCGATAGTGATACACGCGTGACACGAAGGGATGCCCAGTCGATAGTAAATCGTTTTCTCCGAGGGCTGAGAGAGTGCACTTAGCAGCTTGAGAGAGTAAAGGTACATAGAGAGCACGCATCTGAGAGGCGAATCTCTTCTGAAAGAGAGCAGTTGTGTGACGTTTCTTGTGATTAAAGATCAGGATCTTTAAATTATACCTACATTAAAATCAATAAATTTGTTTCAAAATTAAACTTAGTTATCAAAAAGCTAAATAAATAAATGTCAAGAAAATATTTATTTAGAAAAATTTCATTATTTTAAAATGAATTGTACGTTTTGTAAATGAAAAATTTATATAAGCTTTGATTTCTGAATTGAACACTTTTTAGATTATATTTATTTTTTATTAATTTCATTAATTTATTTATGTATTTTTATATATATTTAAAAAAATATTGCTTATATATACATTTAAAATATATTTAGAAAGACAGAAATTATATTTCTTTAAGAACAATAAAAAATAAGGAAAAAATCTATTATGATCTTTGCTAGTTATTGATCTCTAATCACGCTTCACGACCTTGTCACGCCACCATCACTACGTTCGACTACTGTGCCAGCTGCTGGATAGTCAAAAAACAAAAAGAAAAAATACAAAATAACAACAACAAAAGCCGCCGATTCGAGCAACGAACCAAAAATCAAAATAAAGGAAAAAACTCTCTCTGGGCGTTGGGGCGTGCGCATTGATTGAATGCTCAATTGAGCGCATGAACCGGCGATCATTTTGTTCGACGCCCACCCCCGCCCTCTGAACCACATCTCCTCCTCCCTCGTCCAGCCCCATCTCCCCCACAATCATTTCCCCCCATCCCCCCAGCGAGCACTCAGCGATTTGAGCTTGATGCCTTGATTGATGGGTGTCAGCAAATTGGATGAGTCGTAGATTACGACGCGTCGATGAGGCCCCTGGGCTTCTTCGCATTTTAAATGCAATTTGTCGAGCGTTTGCGCCGCTTGATTTCTTCTAAATGCATCTCGAACTTTGTGTAATAACGGTAGGGTATACAGCCTCCCAAGAAGAGCACCGGGTGAACTCAGGTCCTGGGAAGAAAAGCGGCTTTAGGAACTCAATTATTGAAAGTTAGGAGGTTTTTTAGTAGTAAGTTAAGGTAAATTGAAAGGGTTTATTAAGAAGTGATTTTTTTTGTTTACTTTCTCTAAATCTATTTGAATTATATATTTATATTATATTTTTAAATATTATATATATTTAAATTTTATTTATTCCCAAGGAGAGCACCAGGTGAACTCAGGTCCTGGGAAGAAAAGCGGCTTTGTGAACTCAATTATTGAAAGAGTAATTTTCTAGCAAGTTTCAGGCAGATATAAAATGTTTCTAAGCACTGATTATCATTATTTACTTTTTCTAAATCTTTTTAAATAATATTTTTATGAAATATATATATTTCAATGCTATATATTCCCACTTCATTCGGTTAAAGCCACACGTACTGTGACCCCATAAATGGCAACTTTATGGCCGCACCTCGCCGCACAGTTGTGGCCATAATTTTTCCGCCACAGTTGCCTGCAAGTTTGTTGTTCCATTTCGTTTTGTTTTTTAGTTGTTTTTTATTTATTTTTCCTTCTTTTTTTGTTATTATTTTTACAGTCTCCTTGCAGGCGCTGGGCACATACCAAAGACCCCAAAGTCATTTTAAACATGGGCCCCCGATAAAAATCTAATAAAGTGCGCGCCGGCACTGGAGAAAAGCCAGAGAATACACCGGGAGAGAAACGGAGAAGGCACGTGGTGGAGCTGAGACTCTTGTTGGTGGCTTGCATTAAAGCAATTTCTCGAAATTATTTTTTAATAATTTTTTTTTCGCTTCTTTTTTTGTGTCTTTTATTTTTTGCTTTCTTGCCACGCTGCGTTGTAAAATATTTTTGCTTGATTTCTTGATTTTGCGGTTGTAAGTATTTTCTTTCCTTTTTTTTGCGGCACACTTTGCACTATCGAATTGTGTGGATCTCAGCGACGACGACGACGACGACGTCGTCCAACTCCGGCTCCAGTGCGCAGCCCTGACACTTGCAGGTGTGCCAGCCAACTAGAAAGATCAACTGGCCAGGTGAGGAGGCGACCAGGTGGGGAGCCAGCAGGCAGAGGGGCAGATGTGGCAATGCGCTACGCGCCGGCAAAAATTAATTTCATGTTCGAAAGAATTTTTAATTAACTTACATGGCGTATGAGTAATATTAAATCATTGCCAACCACAAAGAGAGAGAGAGAGGGAGAGAGAGAGAGAGATAGAGAGGGGGAGAGAGAGGGGGAAGGGAGAAGGCAGGGTTTTCTGGCGGAAAATGGAGCAGGATATTCGTTATGGCAGCGTGGGGTTCTATAAAAAAAATATTCATAGCTTGTTGACTTAGTTGAAATGCTTAATTGTTTTTTTTAAGGTTTTTTTTAACTACTTTTTTTAGGGGAATCAATATTAGAGGCTCATATATTTTGTAGAAATAGAAATTAATGTAATATAATATACTAGCTAAAATATAAGTATAATAATAAACTATGTATCAGGGATCGCAAGTAAGAATTATAAATAAAATAAAAATATAAACAATTGTAAAATAATTATTATATTTTAATTTTAATATAAAAGTTGAGTAATAACTGTTATTTTCCTTTTTTGTTAAATAAAAATATAATGTAGAATAATTATTATTTTTTAATTTTTATATAAAAAATTAGCATTATTTTTAAATTTTCATATAAAAAATGAGTAATAAGTGTTATTTTCAATTTATTGACGAAACTAAATTTCTTGAAATATAAATTGAAAAAAAAAATTCAAAATAATAGTTTATACTCTACTTTTAAATAAATTTTAAAATAAGAATCAACTATTATATAAAAATTATTCCACATTTTTTTTTATTTATAGAAATTGAATAAATAAAATTAATTTAAATTTTGTTTTTATATAATTAAAAAAATAAGAAACTATTATTGTATGATTATTATTTTAAAAATTATAATTGTTCACAAAAGCCTCTTAAATCCAAGCTAAAAGGGTTAAAAATACAGTAAAACAAATATTAAAATTGTTACACTTCATTTAAAACCAATAGCCAAAAACTCACTGATAATAAAATAAATCACTAACTTTTCTGTAAATAAAATTCCATCATATTCCTATATGTTTTCCTACTTAAAATCACACATTTGAACACCCAAAACTATCAATATAAATATTCTATTTAAAGACTTTTGATTAATTAACTCTACTGTTTGCCCTAAAAATATCCATTGTTCCCCGTTAAAAGTTAAGGAAAAAAGCTGAAAGCTGAAAGTGGAAAAACCCGGGAATGGAAACAATAATCAAGGATAGCTTCTCGCCACAACAACGACGGGTGGTGCATCGAATATGTTTTCCAGCCCGGTCACGTGGCTATTTTCCGAGCCAGCGATAATGTTCTTCCCAGATCGCTTTACAGCCTCCGAAGAAGCTGTGCGTGGGGGCAAACAATTTGCGCTCGTTACGCGGTCCAAATTGCTTTCAACCCCCCGAGACTTTAAAATGCCACCCAGAAACCAAGGGAAAACCACCCACCAGTCGCCGCCTCCTCCTTGGTCGTTTCGTTATATATGTGTTTTGTCATTAGTTTCATTTTATAATTTATTAACGTCAACATTGTCGCAGGCCCGGGGACTGCCTTTTGTGGCCAAATCAGGCTGAAACTGTTTTTGAGAAGCGTACATGATGCCCATGATGCCTCATTAGATGAGAGCTACAGTCGCGGTTAAGATTATAGTGTTAACTACTCTTGTCTACTTTTTTGCTGAGGAAATAATATGGAAAGTTTCATTTGATACTAAGAAAGTTTCATTTAACTAATAGATAAAGTTTTATACAAATTATAAAAAAAGAATGAATTATCAAGATATATATCATCACCAGGGGAGTCGATTTAGACGACGAAAAGATTGTAATGTTGGTTACTTTTTCCTCGTTTCTATTAAAAAAAATAATATTAAAAGTCTTTTGTGATGCTAAGAAAGTTGTATTTAATCAATAGATAAAGTTTTATATAAATTATAAAATAAAATAAAGAATGAATTATCAAGATAAACAGCATCACCAGGGGAGTCGATTTAGACATGTCAGTCTCTATAAGGCTATCTGTACAAATATATTTGTGTGAGTTAGAAATAAAATAAAATATATATGTGATGAAATACTTGATGATAGTTTGTATTACAATTTAAATATAAAATGGAAAAAATATATTATTAGGTTATTATTTGTATTTTAATTTATTACATATCATATTATATTATATTCCTGTTTTATATATTTTGTAGTTATGGTGGAAGTGTAAACTCTAGTCTAGTCTAATTTTTCCTTTTTTATTATTATTTTTTTTAAATATAAAAAGTGAAATAGCGCCACTAATATCTTGCCAGCTGCTGTGTTATGGCTTTTGGCTTTAAATGACCAACGAAGCGGATGCACTTTAATTTGACAACAATTGTGTAAATTGTCTCGTCGTCCTGTTTGTCCTTTGACTTGGATTTCTCGCTCGGGCTTCTGTTTTAAAACTCCCCCCGCAACGCACTCACACACGCACACATCAACAACTGACACTAATGTGTCAAAGGTCACGTGGCATTCGTTTGCGACATTTGTAGATTTATCTTTCGGCTCAGTTCAGCTCGCTTGGGATCATCGAAAGTGAGATGAGATATATATATATTCGAGGTCCCACAGCCAGTGCAGTCGAAGGACAAGTAAACTTGAGAAGGACTAATGAATGGAAATGGGAAGCAACTTGAGCTTGGGCTGGGGAAAAATTCTATCCTTTGACGGACTAATTATCTGGGAGAAATGGAGAGAGGGTAACATATGCCCGGGAAATGACTCACTTAGCTGGTCTCTTCAATTTTCCTTAGCTTTAAGGAGTTTTTCATATAAAAATCTAACAAGGATAGTGAATTTCCTTGTAGTTACTGCAAATTATTAAGATCTTTTTGAAGTCGCCTCCTGTCTTATCCTACGCCACTTCATCGCTAGTTTAATTTACCATCCACACCTTGTTAATATGAAATTAATGACTGCATTAGATAAATTACATTCCCGCGTAGCTCCCTGTTTGCTCTTCAATTATTGAGCGAGGGAGTTGGGTTAAAGTTCGACGCGAAAGGAATGAAAAGGAGCCATCGATGGCTATCGAGGAGCAGTTGTTGTCCTGACTAATGACACTGCTCGCCACTCGGCCAGCCTTGTTATTGTAATTAGGCGAAGGGGGAGAAGACCAGACCAGAGGTCCTCGGGGTTGGCTGGAACATTAAAATATGATTAACTTTGCGGTTCGTGCCATTGTCGTGTCTATTTAATTAGAACTCGAGTTGGCTGCCTTTCGCGAGCTCCTGCGCTGTAGTCCTTACCATATTCCGGTATCCCTTATCCGATATTCCGTATTCCGAATTCCGTATCCTGCGCTAACTAATGACACTTGTGGGCCGACAAAAGGCGCTAATCTAAGTTTTACGTGTTCGACATTTACGCTTTTTGTGTGGCCTAGAAATGCAGGGTATGTCGTGGAAGGTTTCGCTTGGTATTTGAGGCTTAGTAGGCTTTGGAATGAAGACAGGAATTTATTTGTAAAAGTATTTATGAAATATATACTCCATAATAGACTGAAATGCTAAAATTCAGCCTTGATATTAATTATATTTAGAAGTATCCACACCTCAAGCTCAAAGATGTGAATTTGCCGCTAAAATATATTTTTAAAACAATTTTGGAGCTTTAAGGATTTCAACAACAGTTCACCAACGATTAAATAATGGTTATACTGTATACTTTGAAAGTTCTAAAGCAGATAGCCTATAGAAATCAAAACTGAGATGGTGAAGCTTGGAATAGTTACATAAAGCTTCACCAACGATTCACCAATGCTTAAATGTTACGTTTAATTCATAATTCCTAAAGAGTGGAAAATTTATAAAAAACTAGTATTAAGAAGGAGCCGAAATCGTGCTCAAAGTAGTTCAGAAATGATTCCCCAACGATTCATCAATGCTTAAATGGTATATTTAATTTGTAATTTTTAGAAAGTGCAAAATTTATAAAAAAAATAATATTAAGAATGAGTCATAACTGTGCTCAAAGTAGTTTAACAATGTTTCACCAACGATTCACCAATGTTAAGATATTTGTAATACTTTTAGTTTAGCTTTCTTGACTAGTGAATTTTAAAGAAAATATTAAAGATCTAAGAAGTCAGAATTAAGTTCAATTCACATAACAAGTTTTAGATCTATGAATTTCCGGTAGAACTTTAATACTATCTATAGTATACTATATATAAGGTATTATCCCTTCGTTTCATTTATTTCTAAGCAAAGTAGAGACCTCCATATGGTCGATCTAATCATAATTATGTGATTTCTACGCCACAATGGCCAAGAAAGTGCTCTTTTTGTTCAGTAATTTGTATTGAAATCAGCCCAGGGCTTGGCTGGGCTTGTGAACTAACTGCCAGATCCCCGAAGTGGCCGCTTGGCTGCATTTTGTTAAAAGGTGACAATTAATTTGTCAATAATGGAAATTGTCACCAGTAGAAGGGGCCAGCAGGTTCGGGCGACAGGTGAGAGAGGGTCGAGGGTAGATGCAGGGGCGCTTTCGTGCTCGTGCCTCGTTTCTGGTAACTGGCCCATTGTTGTTAAGCTAATGATATATGGCCTAGTTGACGCTCGGTCCGGCCTGGCTAGGTAATTTTAATTATTTTGTCATTTGTATAAATTAAAGTATATATGCGCTACGCTTTTCCGCAATGGCCGCCGCCAAGGGCCAAGGGGTTATATGTATTATTGATTAATGATTATTGTGCCTCGCGGGCCTCTCTCTCACTCGAACCCTTTCGCTTGGCGTGACAACTCAATCGAAATGGTTCCGTTCGATTTCTCTAAATTTACATTTTATTGAAGCCTTTAATTATGTGTGAGTGTGAGAGTGTGTGTGCTGGGAAACTTTGTGTCTGGGACTAATTGGGCCTCCACGGCGTATGCTTAATAATAATGCCTTTCGAAAATTAAATATGTTCATAAATATTTTGTGGAGTGGAAAAACGTAAACGCTTACACACAATTAATAAAATTTACAAATAATTTAAAGCACAGCCGAAACAAATTTAACAAAATTAATTTAAAAAAAAGTCTCGCAAAGTTTACCGTTCGGCTTTATTGTGCTCCCCGGAATACTAATATATTTTATCCAAACTCATTAAGAACTGGAGCTCTTTCTCCTCATCCTCATCCGCTCGAAGGCCCACGCATTTTGGCTAATGAGAAATTTATATATATTTTGTGTTCGCGGTTCGCTTAAAAATTCCCAGGAATTTTTCACAGGCCCTGGTCTGAGGTAAAAACTGAACAAAATCGAAGCATTTGCGAACAAGAGAAGATGGGGAAAATACAACAAAAATGGCGATAGAAATCGTGATACAATCACGTCTAGACTTTTACGAGTTGCGCCTACAAAATACAAAAAAAGAGCACAACAGAGAAGTATAAAAAACAAAAAAAAATAATAAATAAAAAGTAAAACATGTAGAGAGACAAGAACTGCAGCCTGTCCGGACTTTTAGTTGGCAGGTCAAACGGCCAACGTCAAAAACTCGCAGCAGCAACTTTTGGCCATGGACTTGAGTCTTTGAGCCTCGGCCAAAGTCTTGACTTGGATTTGAAAACTTAGAATCTTGCGCCGGCAGCTGAAGATGCCAAAAACCAGGAAAAAATAAAAAAAAAACACAACTGAAAAAATAAAAAGAGGGAATGGAATGGGGAATGGTTGATGGGGACAGGGAGCCAGAAAGTCAGAAAGCCAGAAAGTCAGAGATGAAGGCAAATGGCAGGCAACGTCTGCGGCTAATTACAGGCTGCCACGGACAACAACAACAACAACAACAGCAAGAGCCACAGAGACCACGACAGCAACGAGCCAAAGAAATGATATATTTAAGTTGCTGCTTTATTTGCATTTGTCCCAAGTGCAAAACTGAGTGGGGATGCGAGTCAAATGGGTTGGAATGGGGACTTCAAATGGCGAAAAATCGCTGAATGGAACTACACCAAGTTTAGTATTAATTAAGAACATAGCCGAGGGAGACGGGGATTTTGCCTCTAGGTAATTAAGTAACATCATAATGATTCACCAACGATTCACCAATGTTGAAAATACAATCATAGACAACGTTAAATTATTCCTTTATTGAGTAGCAAACGTAGGGATAAAGTAAAAGAGAACAGTCAGAGCTCAGGTTTGAGTATTTTTTGAAAAAGAATCACCAACGATTCACCAATGCTTAAAGTATACATAAAAAAATATCTCTTTTAAATAGTTTTTTTAAAAGTAGGGAATTTAAAGAAAAAAAAGCAGAGAGAGAGAGATAGGAGTCAGCTCAAAGCAATTTAGATACAATACACCAATGATTCACCAACAAATGTTTAAAATGTAAATTATAAGTATATTTTTCAATAGATCTTCAAAGCTTGAATAAAAAGAATTAAAATTAAGCTCAAAAAAGTTTACTATTTCTTAACCAATGCTTTAAATCTGTTGGAAACATGAAATTTACGACTCTTAGCTGCAGTTTTCCAATAAATAATTCAAATGCTAATATTACCGTTGAAATAATTCAACAACAGTTCAACAATGCTTTTGAATAGTCAAAATAAGTGGAAATAAATCATGTAAAATAGTTTTGCTAAAAGTTTCTAATACGTTAAGTGAAGAATTGGATTCCCAGGTAATAATTGTTCCACCTTAACTCCTTTCAAGAGATTATGCACTTGCCCTTTTTGTGAGGATCCTCACCCATTTCTCAAACCCTCATCAAAATGGGCAAAATTTGTTAATTTCCCACACAAAATTTCGGGGCTTGAAAACAAAAGTGAAAAATGTTATATTGATTGAGTTTTGTTGAAGGGGGAAAAACATTTCATCCTTTCGCGCATTTTAATCACGCTTAATGATTTCTGTTTTCTGGTGCTGCTGCCGAACGGAGTCCTCCGAGAGCCCTTTGCCTTTGCCATTATCATCATCATCACCATCATCATCATCATCATCACCATTATCATCATCATCAGCGGCAGCGATCAATTTTGGAACGTAGGTGGTTAGGTTTAGAGTTCGTTTCGTTACAGTTTCCAATCCTCATTTTCTCCTCGGCTTTGTACTTTGCCGCATTTTTGAATTGGTTTTTTCGGCTCTCAAAATAGTGATTTCTTCTCTTCCTTTTTTTTCTCGGCCCGATCTTTTGTGCTGGTGTTGCCAGTCTTTGACTGACTGACTCTTTGAGCCGAGAGTCTGCAGCTTGGACTCCTACTTCAACTTCAACTTCGACACTTTAACGGCTTGTGCGGCTCTTTGTTTGGTTAATTATGCGCCGGCCCAAAGTGGCGCCAGGTCTCTTTGGGAATCGGAGGCACGAAAAATGGGTTTTATTAATTTCCTTCGGGCTTCATTAATCGATTTCCACTCGCTGCTGCCGGGCGGAGGCTGCGGCTCCGAAATCAATTATAATTTAAACTAAACCATATTTTTCCCTCGACATTTTCACACGACTAGGATGGAAATTGAGTGCAGGCATTAAAGCTTAAATCAAGCTGACATTTAATTTTCAAGCTTGGAATAAAACAAAATTTAAATTGAAGCTTTAAACTTCAATGTAAATTAGTAATAAGCTTTTTTAACTAAATTATGATTACAACAATATAAAAATATATAGAATATATTTTAAGCAGTTTACTACTTAATTACTTTAACTCCTATTTATTTGAATCAATAAACTTTCAATGCTTATTAAAGCTTTATTTTGGCTTTGAAATATGATAAGACCTTTCTTAGTTGCGGTTAACTTGGTATTTTTTTTATTAGTTTTCTTATTACTTAAACATTAGAGAAATTTAAAAAATGACATTCATATATTTAATCAAGTAACTATGTAGATATTCTTCTAACTTTTATTCTAACTTGGAGTTTAAATGTAATTTTTATATTATATTTTATTTATTTAATTTTTTACCTATACTTTAAATATATAAATATTTTATATATTTAGAAAAATATGATGTGTAGGATGTAATGATGTGTAATGATTTTTTTGTCAGAAATTTGGTTTTAATCAATTTTTGTGTTAACTTTGACCTAACCCTGGGATTAAATGCGATGGTTTACTTATCAAAAAATAAAAAATATTTATGTAAAGTATGTTACAATATAATAATTATGTGAAAGCTAATGGAATAATTAAATTAATGAAGGGTATTTTATTATTATGTTGTAACTTTGACCATAACCTGAGGTTAAAATTTCTAGGAATTTATTTGTATTGCTTACTTACTTTTTTTAAACGTAAATATATAAAAATTTAAACATATTATGTAAAGTTTATTGTATTATATATAAATATATTCTTTCTTTGTGAACAGTTTAATTAAAGATGATTTTGACTCAACTTTTACCTTAAACTTAACCTTAACTTTAACCTTTACCTTAACCTAAAGTGTGTTAATTTATGTGCTTACTATAATATGTTTTTATTATTTTATTTTCTTAAATGACACATTTCAATCTTGAAAAGATATTGAATAAATGCTCAAACTAAACTGAAATATGAATTTCGCTTATGAAGTTTTGGCTGAGACACCTTCAAAATTCCCCACTTTCCCACGGACCAAACAGACGCAAAATTTGGAACCCTCTGGAACCCTTTTGCATTAGAAGAAGCTCTCTTCGGATATTCCCTTCTTCAATTGCACCTGTAGGCTGGCCAGACAGATCATTTGTTGGCCTGGTCCGCTTTCGGGCTCCTGGCCATTTCGGATTCGGATTCGGATTCGCTTTTGACGTTGGCCACATCCTTGAGTCCCGCACAGTCAGTGATATATGTATCTGGAAATTCCGAGTATTTTTTGGAGCAGCAGCCAAAGTGCAGCCCCTTTTTATTTAATACCTCGCCCCCTTTTCCACTTTTCCCCCTTTTTGCGGCCTGCATTTCTCGCTGGCAGCGCGGAATGGGTCACAAGACGCATAATTATGGGTTAGTAACGAAAAACAGAAGAAAAAAACAGACACAGAAACAGAAACAGAACGAAGAATGGAGAACGAAGAACGGACCTCGAAATCATTTATATGAAAGATGAGTGAAGTTGCCAAAGGAGCCGGAGTCCTCAGAGTTAATGTTGCTTCGGGGTCAGGACGGAGAACGGAGGAGCAAGGCCTCGAAACCGATGATGAATGATTTGTAGACAGTTTTTGTGCCCAGGCTGGACTCCAAGTCTTCCAAGTCCAAGTTCTAGGCAACCGCAGGACACCAAACAGGTGTCAAAAGGATGCCCCACAGGGGTCAACATCGAGTACAAAACATTTATTAGATTTTCTACGTTTTTTCTTTTTCTTTTTGAGGCGTGAACCCAGAAATTGGAGCAAGTATCCAGACAGGAGTTCAATTAATTTCATTACAAAATTGCTCCTGAGGCTGCTGCAAATTGCAGGCATAGGCCCCGACAATCCTGGCAATTTGTCATAGCATTTGTTACCATGTCTATGGCCTTGCTGCTGGTCCTGGGTTCTGCGTCCTGCTCCTGGTCCTGTGCCGCCTTCCCCTGCCTTTGAGGCTAATTAAACGCAGCAGGCAACCGAAGTTTCGAGTGATAAATGGATTCGTCCTATGAATGAACTGACCTGCCGACTGCCGCGCCACTTGACTGTGTAATTAGTGCAATTGCTGAATGAATTTGCTCGTGTTTCCACAGCTCCTCTTTCCCAGGACTCTCCAGTGTCCTCTGTGTGTTCTCTTTCTCTTTTCATTTTTTTTGTGTTTTTGTGCAATTCCTGGAACTGCAACCGAATTTCGGCCATTGGCAAGCTAATGAGTTGGCCTTTCGGCCTGGTTCAAAAGCCAGGACTCGCTCGTACCCAGCACCTGCAGTTCGAACCGATCCGATTCCTGGCCTAATGATGTCAAATCTCAATGCGGCTGCCTAATTGCAGCTGACCAGGGAGCCAGATCAAAGAGTCCTAGTCCTGGTTCTGTCCTTTGTTCCTGCCGATTTTCCAGGCTAATGAGAGCATGTCCAAGGGAACAGTTGGCCAAAAATTGTAGATGAAACTCCCATTTAAAGCTGCAAAAATACTTTAAAAATTCGTTAATTAATATACCATTTTCATAATTTACATTTATTCAAGTCTTATCTTTATATTTTCTCCATTTAATTGATTTCGTTTTAATTATTTTCATTAAATAAGAACACTCCCCGGTTAACAAATAATGTTTAATATCTTGATCGACTTGGTGCACGCTTTCGGGGCCAAATAGATTTGTTTTCTTCTTTTTTTTTTGGCCAAGCAAGAGAAATTACAATGCTTTTGGCCCTGCTCTTGCCGCCTTGCTAGCCTCAACTGAACAATTTAATTAGTTTTGCGCTATTATTATGCATTAAAAATGTTTATCGCGTGGTTAAACAAACGCTTTTGCGCTCAACGAGATTTCCCTGGCAATTTCTGTGGCTGTGTGTGTGTGTGTGGGAGGGGTCCGTAGGGGGTTTCAGAGGGCCGCCCTGATAGCCTTAACCCTTATGCGGATGAGTTGGGGTGAAAAATGTGCTTAGTTTATTTTTTTTTTTAAGATTTTAAAGAGATTTTAAATTACGAATGTGGTAGTTTATCTGATTTTTTTGGTTTTTAAAACTGTTAAAAAAAAACTTAAGTTATTTAAAATCCTTTAAACATTAACTCAGAATGATTTATTTATATTTCAATGCAAAATTAAAAAAAAATATATATTTTTTAATGTCCTTTTAGCTATTAATTAAATACTTACACTTAAATCTACACAGGGTTAAAACTGTGCCTATTTAAGGTTTTTTAAAAAGATTATAAATTATGAATATGTAAGTTTATCTTGAATTTCAGTTTTTAAAACCGTTTAAAGGAAACTTTAGTGTTTTAAAATCTTTACAAAATTTAAACTAAATGTACCTATTTTATGCTTCAAAGTCTTATGAATATGGTAAAAACAAAATATTTGTTTACGTATTCTTTTAGTTTTAGATTATATTTGTACACTAAGAACGAAGGAGCTACTGTTTTGTTATTTAGCCAAATTAAATGTCTGAATAACGTCTTAAAACTCCCAAGTAGAATTTCATCGGCATATTTTTCTTGTACGAAACTGTTAAATTTAGAAGGTGTTACTGATGACATAAGTCTTTGCTTGATAATCCTAGTTCGTTTTAAAATATTTCAAATAAATTGAAATTATTCAACATAACTTTTACAATTAACATAACCTAACATAAGGGTTAAGCTTTGACAAGTGCAGATCTGGAATATTTTTTTTTCGAGGCTCCTGGCCAGCAGAGAGCAAGATGGTGGTGCTGGTGGTGGCTCCATGACACCACCGACTCCGACTCCGACAACGACAACGTTGGCGTTGAAGGCGCAGACTCGAGCAGAACCAAAGCCAAAGCTCAGGCCAAACTTAAACCAAAAAAAAAAAAGAATATACAAAAAATAAAAGCCAGACACAAAATAATTCACAAATTATGCGAATAAAATTTTTAATAATTCTCATGGCAACGTTAAATAAATGAGCGCGGAAAGCAGGCAAATGCCTCCTTGAGGTCTGCCCCATGTCTGCCGAATCCGACTCCGACTACGACTTTGACTTCGTCTTTGACTCCGAATTGGAGTTGGAGTTGGAGAGTTCCCGGAGTCGGCTCCAAAAAGTGGGTTGGCACAAAATCTTCAACGCGTCGGTATCTCGGGCCCGTGGGCATGAGCATGGGATCGAGGGATCGAGGGATCGAGGAGCCGAGGGACCTGGCTGGCGCTGCCATAACAAAAGTCAAAGTCGTCAAGTCGTCGAGGTTAAAGATGCAGATGCCTGGAATTGAGGTTTGGGGATTGCGGATTGCGGATTGGGGCAGGTGAGATCCCTCCTCCACCCTCCTACTCCTCATTCTCCACCTTTTCCAACATTGATAATGCAGCCAAGTCTTTTCGCTTTTCGAGAGCGTTGCGAAAATGTTTAGGCTTTTACATTCTTTTTTCCTCTTGTGGCTTCTTTTCTTTAGCATATTTTTTCCTCAATTTTTTTTTTGGTTTCTGTCGGCATTTTTTGTTTTGAAGTTTTTTGTGCTTTGTTTTTTTTTTTGTGTCTTGTTGTTTTTGGTTTTATTTGACTTTCGCAGCATCACGAAAATTTAGCATGGCCAATGGGGTGGAGGCCAGGCCGCTTTTGACATGGAAATTTCACTCGGCCGAGTTTCAAGTTTCACAAAAAAAGAAAAAGGAGAAATAGCTGGCAGAAAAAAAGATTAACGGAAAAAAATATCATTTATCCATTCGTTAATGGATCTCAGTTGGATTTGATTTTTTTCGCTTTTCGAGCGCGTTTCTTTTGGCTCTCAACTAGGTTGGCAATACGCCCCCTTTTTCGGTTGAATATGTGCATGTGTATCTCGAAAATATACCCCTCTTTTGTGGCTAATTGTTAGCTAATGAGTGAGCGGCAACATCTGGGAGAATGTGTGGCCAACAATATGAAAATTGAACTTAAAAGTTGGATGAACTTTTAGGAATTGGAAGCTTTATTACAGGGTTTAAATACTATTCAGAAAGATTATTTAATAGTTTAATTATAAAAAGAATTATAAATAATTATCAAGATGAGGAAATGTATTCATTTTTTTAATTAAAGTTTTTTTAGGTATTATTTCACCAAAGTTAATAAAACATTTAAAAAGAGTAACGCTATAATTCCCAAGCTGGAATTCCGTAATAAATAGTATATGCTTCAATATACGTAACGCCATACATTTTTCATTTAGAAACCACGACCTGCATGCATATGGCTATAAAAACGTATGCGCGTTATGCATCTTAGACTTTATAGTTTTATAAAATAATGATATAATTATTACCAGAAAGAATGTTTGAGTTGATCTTCAGCAAATTTAAAGCTGATGATGTTTCTTAAAGTTAAATAATTGCTTTACTTATGCAAAATTCTCAAGAACGAATTCCGTTACACACAGCATAAGCTTTAAGATGCGTAACGCCATAAAAAAATGATGGCAATTGTTGTTAAAAAAAAACTAGCTTTCAAATGACATTTAAATGCATGCGCGTTATGCATCTTAGATATTATAAGATCTTAAGTCAAGATTTTATAAGATCTTAAGATAGATTACTAAAAATAAAACAAGCTACTTTTTGAGGAAGATCATTAGCTAAATCCTAAATAACTAACAGGATGTTGTTTGCCTTGATTCTTGATATCTGGATATAAGTCATTCAATATCCTCAATATCCTTCAGTCGATATCCCTGAATATATGATAATTATCATACGTTAATTGTTAATTTCCCCCTCTATCCATTTAGTGAAATGAAAACAGTCTGATTTCTGCTTTTCCCAACTATAATTTGATCTTTTTCGCCGTGCATGTGGCATTAGCCCCATCGACATGCAAATTAATCAAAGAGGCTGGGCAGCAGCTCGTTCGTTCGTTCATTCGCTCGTTGGCTGGTTGGTTCGTTTGGGCCAATTAATTAGTCGGGACGCTAATGAAAATCAATTTGCGCAACACTCGCAACAGGTGATTAGCCGAGGGGTTGAAAAAGGGGAGTTTCGGCATGCGATCGGAGCTGTCAATCATTATATGTATCTGCCTGGTGGACTGAACTTTTGATTTTTTTTGGTTAGCAGCAGATTCCGATTTCAGATTTCCGATTTTATCATCATCTCCCCTTTTGCTGTCACTCGTTTAATTGGCTGCTGTGACATTTTTATGAGCTGACAAAACGAGGTAGATCCGATCCAATCCATTGTGTGTGTCTCTTTTTAGGCCCAGTTTGGGCTGACAGCGCAATAAAAACTAATTGAGTGGCAGTCAAAGGGAGTCCGTGCCCTGGTGGCACCACCCCCCCGGGAAACACCACCCCTTTGCTGTTTGGTGTTGGTGGTTTGCCAGTGTTTGTTTATTGCACATCGCCGTTTGTGTTGCGTTGCGTTGCGTTTGTGTTTGTATTTGCTGGCTTTACCCCGTAACGCACTAGCACAAGCACCCCCGCCAGTTGCTGCCACGCCTTTTTTGCGTTAATTCCAATCGAGGGGAGACTATGGGCCCAGCTACCATTTCCAATCCCAAAAAGCGGGGGCTAACTGCAGTTTTCCCAGTTTCTTGTTTTTTGTTGCTTGTTTCTTGTTTCTTGTTCCTGTTCCCTGTTTCCCTTTTTTTTATTTGTATTTTTATTTGTATTTTTATTTTGTCATTGTCATCACCAAAAGGCTTCTTTATTTGATTTTTTTTGTACATTCACCTCGCTGTATATTCGTATATTTTCTGCCACTTTTATGGGCATTTTTTTCATCTTGTTGTGGTTTTTCTTTTTCTCTGTTTTTGGTTTTCATTGAAACTTTATTAAATGTCTCCCCTTTGCTGTTGGATATACAAAAAAATTACATTTCCATAGCAGGACCACGCCCCATTCGGATTTCCCGCGAGTATTAAAGGAGAAACACAAACACACGGCGTATGCGTAATCTTGCCAGGCACTGTACTCCTGCCTGGACCTAGTTTAATAGTTTAAAAAAAATATATAAAAATAAAAATATACTATATACTAACGACTTTCACAGAAATCGTTAACAAGTTTTTCTAATGGGCGATTAAAATGAACTTAAACTTTTTATGTGCAAATTAGAAATGAACGTGGAAATTACGCAAAAAATTTCTCTTTTTTATGGCAGCCTTAAAGCTTAACAAGCGAAAAAATTTGCTCATTTAACCAAGTCCAAGTCCCCCTTTTCCTCCACCAACCCCTTTACATAACAAACAATTTAGTTTGATATTTCTTGAAGTTTTTTTTTCGTTTTCCTTACGTTTGCAGCTTTTTGCTTTGTGTTTTTTGTTGCATTTTAATGCCGCTGCCAGATCGTATGACAAGATAATGCCCAAGATATATGCGCCTTGTCAGACTCACATACATATTTTTTTTTTTTTTTGCAAAAGGAAAATGGAACCAGACGCGAAAAAAGGTACCCAAAGAGAGAGAAAACACAGCACAAACAAGACACAAAATGAAAAATAAAATTTATTAATTCACAATAATAAATTGTTTTGTGTCTCTCGCTTTTCGATTTGTATCGAACGATAATTACAGGTTGCGCTGTAAGAAGAAAAATGCCTCGCTCCTCGTATCCCGTATCCCGTAACCCGTATCCCCTATTTGGGATCCAGTCTCTGTGTATTTCTTGTTGTTGTTAACCAGGACTGGGCCCCGGACTTATTTTTTCGTTGTGTAATTAATTGTGTGGACGCGCCAAAAAAATACAAAAAAAAAAAACGAAAAGGTAAAGGAAACTAAAAACAGAAACAGAAACAGAGAAAGAGTAAGAGTAAAAGAAACAAAATAAATATGAGAAACAGAAATTACTGGGAGCTAAGCTGCAAGTACTTTAGTAGCTAAAAGAGAGGGTGCACTGTTAGAAAAGTTCAAGTTTTTTTGGTAATTATTCATGACTTCGGTTATTAAGATTTTTTAAAATATTTTGTTATGCTTTTTTTCAGTTTACATGAAACCTAACCTTTTAGTTTTATTTCTAGAATTTTCAGTCTTAAATTAGATTTTTGGTCTTATATTAAGACTTTACTTTAAGACTGCAAAAAATCTTAAAAGAAGATTTTTGTTTTTTTTTTATCAGTGTAAGAAAACGGGTTTTTGACCAAGGCAATTTCCATTAGTTTTCCCTGACACTTGCAGCTACCGTTGCGGCTCCGCTTGACTCCTGTCTCCTGTCTCCTGCCTCCTGATAAACGATCTGCGGCTTAAATTTGAATTCGAAATTTAAACTCCAAATGCCACATGGGGCAAGAAATGGGGGGCAAATTGGCAACTGACTGGGAATTAGCCGCTTCATTTAAGCCGTATTCAACTGTAATCGATTGCAACCATTAGTTGAGGGAGTTGTGCCCGATATATACGCGTGTATAATTACCTGCAATTACGCAATTAAGTGCGAATTCCACAGACCAAAACGCAGAATCAGTGTGTCCAAGAGCTGGGGAAAAATCGACTCTCAATGCTTCGATTAGAAAATAAAATCGATTAAATCGTAAAACACAATTATTTAACATAAACAAAAAAAAAACAAAATTATTTATTTTCATTAAATAACAAATCAAAATTTCATTGATTAATTCACAACAATCCTATGGAATTCTAAAAATGATTATTGAAAGATAATAAATTATTTAAAATTACAATTTTTATTAAATTACTCTTATTTCCTCGATTCTGTACATCGATTATTTCAAAATCAAATCGAGGCATCAACCAAAATAGAACGAATCGATGTAATCGATTACGACATCGGATGTCCCTCCTCGGGCGCCATCTGAAACAAAGCAAGTGTCAAAAAAAAAGAAAAAAAAAATTAATAAGAGAGAGAGAGAGAGAGAGAGATAAAAAAGGAACCAAAACGAAGAGAATATCGGTAGCCCTTTTGCAGCCTGCATTTAGTCTAATTATGATAATTTCGCATAACGCCCCGAGCCTGCAATCGATCAATTATACGCCGGTGGTGCGTCCAAGGCAGCGCCGGGAGTTGATTTAAACAATTTGCAAATTCGACATTTCGTCAACATGCTGCTGAACATCTCATCAAAACAATATAAAAATAATAAATAACAATAATTAAGTGCAATGAAGCCAGCACACAGCACCACAATCAGGAGCGTCGTCAGTTGGCACGCATCATCGCAGCTCTCTCTCTCTCTTTCGCTCTCTCTTTCGCTCTGCTTAGTCCCGTCTCTTTCGGGCATCCCTGTTGCCATCTCTTTCTGGGTCTCCCGCCGCCGCCGCATGTTGGCACCCTCTTCAGGTTAAACACAGGTTTCGGCCACGGCAGCAGCAACAGTTGGAGCTTAAAAGCAACACCCTCAACACTCTCGAGAGGATGTGGATGCGGATGTCGAGAGAGCAGCTTTGGCAGGAGCTAAATTTGGACCTGGAGACGGAGATGGAGATGGAGAAGGAGACGGAGATGGAGATGGAGCTGGAGCAGGAGGAGTGTGTAATCAAGGTAGGTAGTCATTATATGGTAAGTTGGGCCTTACCCTGGAATTTATGTATAGTATTGTACAATATGTTGGCGTTGATTGCGCATTTTCCCTCCTCACAACCCTCACAAGACCTCTTCTACTTTGGCCCCAGCTTTTGGTAAGATTTCACTTTGATAGCTCTATTAAATCGCCTGCAAATTAAATTTCATCTAAGACAATCGTTAAAGTGAACTGACTTTTGCGAGATGATCTCACTGATCTCGGTTTCTGCTTAGTGATCTCACTTATGGGCTCTTATTTTATGACTTTTTTAAGTTTTATGTGGTTTTATCTATATTCCTTTATTATATTATGATCGAGTGACATTATCCTATGCAGGTCTTTATGTCAATGACTTGGAGTTCTCTAAATGGTTAAAGATCTTTATTTGAGTTGATTTGAAAGGTGTGACGTCTTTATGGAAAGGTGGTTAAAGAGTTATCGTTTCCTTAACTTCCTTAACTTGCAAGTGATCAAACTTCGATAATTTTTAACCCTTTTTACGAGGAGTAGATCTTTTGAGGTCTTTCTATACTCAAGTTAAGGAGACGCAGTAGTTTCTGGGTTACATTGAAGTTATGCCCAAGAGTTTTGAGTTCCTTTACTAGAAGTTTCTGGACTTATCTATGGGTTAGGAGATCTATAATAATTATATAATAATCCATGCCTGTATGTTGAGTTACTTGAGTAATTTCAAGCAGATTAGTTAGATGTTAAGGATCTTCCTTACAGCTTTACAGTTCAATTTGCAGACCTTCAATGAAGTGTCTCGAATACCCCCAAGGGCATCATCAACACTAAGGCGCAGCAGATCAAGATGGCCAGGATCGGAGCTTGTTCCTTGCTCTGGCAGGATGCGTGCAGCCTTAATTTACTGAATAATTATTGTTATTAACTGGCAAAGGGGACTGACTGACTGACTGACTGACCGGTCGCCCGAAAAACCTCGAGTGATGAGTGATATCAATAAATTTGCTGATTGATTCGAGGGGGCATTATCTTGGCTTCCTTCCTTCCGCTTCTCTCTCTCGGCTTGGACACTTAACGGCTACCGTGTGTCAGGATAAGCAGCTTTGGCCAGCGCCTAGCGTGCTTTTTCCTGTCGCCGCGGGGCATCCACAAAAAGGGGGAACTGCGAGGGAACATAAAGTTATAGTAGAGAGAGGCTTGGAGTATCTGGTGGTGGTGCTGCTGCTGCTGCTGTTGCTTTTTGTTGTCTGGAACGCAGCTCGGACGTCTACGACCCACTTCAAAGTGATTTACGATTCTGGGCCACGCCCTCGCCTAGCAATTTAGAGGAACGAACTTGGACTCCTCAACCTCTCGGCCTTAGCCACCATTACCCGCCAGTGCCCACCACTCCCGGCCACTCCGGGCCACTCCACTCCACTACAAATCCTCACCAGTCGCCGGCCCCCTTCGGCGGCTGCTTTCGTTGTTTTGACGCATAACTTGTACTTTTACTCGAGCACCAGAGACAAACGGCAACGGCAACGGCAACGGCCACGGAGCCACAACGACAACGTTGCCAACAACATTTACATTCGCATTCATAAGCTTTGGGGTTTGGGCTGTTGGGAGTCGTTGCTCCCAGCTCCCAGTTCCCTCAGTTCCCTGCTCCCTTCTCCGGATTTGTCTGAATCGTATTTTGATATCCGCAAAATAGCCTCGAGTAGTTTTAGTTCCTGCGGTTTCCCCAAGTATCTCCCCATTCGGGGGTTAGTTTTATTTTATGCCGCAATACATTCGCTATGAAATCCATTTTATTTGGCCGAGAAGTCAACCACCAAATAAATAGTCCACCAAATAAAGTGACTCTACTAATGGAGCAATTTTGCTAAGAGTTTCAACAGTTAAAGCCGAGTTTTAAAGGGGATAAACTTGAAAGGTGTAGAAGAAATGGGATTTGTGTTTAATATTGATAATGTGAATAATATAAATTAAATAGTATTAAATAGGTAATCCGCTTAAATATGATCTTCACAGTTGAGTATTTGTAAATAGGAGATTTTGAACAACTTTATTAATTTAAAATTATATTATAAACTTAACAATAATAGCACATTTCAGTAATCTCGCTAATGAAATACTGGGTCCTCTAGAAACGCAAGTGCGAGCGAGCTAGATAGAAGGTTAGAAAATATAGTTTTAAAGTCTGATAACTCCCAGATAAGCATATTTAATTTTAAATACATTTTATATTATTTCTAGCGAAATTATTCTTAAAACAAAGTGTTTTATAATTTTAAAAATATAAAGAAATGGTATATAAAGTGTTTTATATATTTTTCTTATAACTAAATTTTCTCTCATTTAAAAATATAAATACAAATTCTTTTATAACAAAGTGTATATAATTTAATTATTGATCAAATATTATATATAATTAAAAAAATATAAATAGGTATAAATTCTTCCCATAACAAAGTGTTTTCTAATTTAAAAATAATTAAATAATTCATCAAATATTATATAGCTTAAATAAATCAAGAAATTTTTTTTAATGTGTTTTAGAATCTAATAAATATAAATATAAATTATTCTTATAACAAAGTGTTTTTTAATTTAAAAAATATAATTAAATATTTGATCAAATGTAATTTAAAAATCTAATGAAATGTTAATGTAAACTCAACACTAAGTGATATAACTTCAAGCTCTTAGGCGCTATGACTAAATCGACTTGGCTGGCGATAACCTTAACACAACTTCAATTTAAAAGGAATTTATTATTAATTAAAGCAAACCCGAAACCGCAGCAATTTTCTTTTCTGATGACTAATCGAAACCCCTCATAAATTAGAGCCAATTCCCACTCATTTTGTTGCCATAAATCAAATAATTCTAGCAAAGTTCTAGCTATTTCTCATTTTTTTTTTAATGTTTCTTTTTGGCAATTGGCTCTAATTTATTCTCGCTCTCCCCCGATTATATCATCGCAGTATATATGCTAATCAATTTCAGCTAAACTGTGCAATTAAGCGGGCGATTTTTAATTGAGATACGCGGGGGACGACGGAGCCATCAGCTAAGTAAAAACTAAAACTAATTTGATGGCAGAAATCCAACCGCGCATCGCGGAGCTCCTGTCGTCGCCTGTCATTTGTGGGTGTTGCAAAACAATTTAATTAAAAAAAAGCGCAATAAAAAATGGAACAGAAAAAACAAAGCGAAAAAAGGAAGAAGGGAGAAAATCGCTCTCTCTCTCACAAGAGTGCAATTAAAAATTTAATTTTTAATTAAATGCATAAAAGTCGCGACTTTCAACGACTTCAACTCCAGCAATCGAGGGCCATTCAGGCGGCGGCGCTGGTGGGCGTGGCCACCAATTGGGGGGCAGTGGGAGGAGTGGGTGGAGTGGGGGTGGGTAGAACCTTAACGAAATTGCAAAATGGTTTAATTAAGCGAAGCGGAGCGAAAGCCAAAAGTCTCGAATGGCTGGCAATAAGAGTGTCATTATAATTGTTGACAGGCACAATGAAGGAAAGTGCAAATCATCGCCAGGACCTCGGCTAGGACCTCTACCCCCCAAGCTCTGGGCAACGCCCCAAATGAAGTCGATAGAGCAGAGAGAGATAGAGCCAGACAGAGAGAGATGGAGGGAGAGAGAGAGAGAGAGAGAACGAAGACAGAACGCAGACGGATTCGTGCAGTGCGTGCATTGAATTAATAAAATTGTAAATAAAGTCGTGCTCGAAGCCAAAGGAAAATGGCAGCTTACAGGGAAAACTCCCAAGGAACTTGGCAAGTTCAAGTTGAGTCATTGGAATTAACATATATCGAGGAAAAATATCGGTACTATCGATCTTGAAATATATCGAACTTTTTTCCATGGTTTCTGTCTCTGTTCAGACCTGTACAATTTGATATAGAAAACATCATAAAGTTAATATTTTTATATATGAAATATATCGAAAAATATCATACTTAAAGTATAAATAACGACATTATTGATAGTTAGCAAGTTTTATATTTCATTTACTATAAAATATTTACAACTTTTTTAAAACTAAATTTTGTGTTAGTATAAATACATTTTTTAATATAAATAAAATATCAATTTATCGCTCATATTTTTAACTATCAAAAAAATATTAATTAAACGCTTGAATAAAAGTTTGAAATATCGATTTATATATCGGTCTTCTCATCAAATATCAATTTATTCTTTGGCACAACTTGATTTATCAAACAGAACATAAACAGTTAATAAAATAACCGTCATATGCATTGATCTTCCTGTGAATTATCGATACCTTATCGATATATTTATATTTTATGCCACCTTTGGCTCATACCACTTAAAATAGCTTATAAATCCATTTGAGCCTTACCCTTGTATCTTTATGTCTTAAAGCTTAAATTATTTAATTGCAAAATCGATTAGCAATTACTGAATTCATCGATAGACCCGTCATACCTCATACCAGGTCCATACCGTACCGCACATACACATGTATCGAGTTGATGTAAGGCAATCAGGGCCACTCAAAAAAAGGCAACACAATGCTGAGAGAGGTAACCACCCACGAGAGGCGGAAAGTGTGGAAAATGCGGGGGGAAAATGCGTGCTTGATAGCGAGAGAGAGAGAGAGGAGCTGGTGAGAAAGAGAAGGCCAACCGAAAGCTGATTCGCTCAGGCAAATCTCAGAAAAAGAGAAAAAGAGAGATAAAGCCAGAGAGGAAATTCCGTTTACCGGGGGGGAAAAACTAGGGAAAATTGCGGAAAACCAGGGGGGGGGAGGGTGGTAAGGGAGACAACAGTTGGGGGATTCCCCTTGCAATCAGGCATCTCTTTGCCTTATCACTTTTGGCCCAGCTGTTGAAGTCGACCGCAAGTCCATGGCCAAGAGGAGTCAGGAAGTCGCTTGGCCTTGCCTGCAACTCCTCCATCTCCCACCTCCCACCTCCACCCGCTACGCTTAATGTGTTGCATTTATCCTGCAGCCATGTCGTGAGTCTGGCTCTCCGGTTTGTGTGTAGTCTTTGCCAGAAACCAGAAAGTAGAGAACTCCGCAAAACGCTGGGTAACTCCCAGGGCTAGACACGAGAAACCTAATTTCTGGGAGGCACTGCCAGAAAAAACCCTTTATGATATAGTTCTTTTTTGAGTTTATAGTTTAAGTAAGATTTTAATTAATTTATTTAATGAATATAGAAGATAAACCCTTTAATATTCTTTATTTCTTTATTCTCTACTTACCTTTGCTTTACCTTCTTAATTTAGGGCTTTATTTTGACTGATTTTCCCGCTGTGCATTGAGTTTCCCGGGGCCAGCCTGACTTGTGACTTGTGCTAGGCACACTTTCATGTCCACGTCCGCGTCCTCGTCCTCGTCCTCGTCCACTGCTGCCACCTTCATCGACAGCCTGCAGTTGGACTTTTCAGCTTTGCCATTTTCGGGCGGTTTCCAGGGGCTGGCGTTTTTCGGCTGCTTGGGCGTTTTGTTTGCATAAGGCGGCGGTGCGGTGCGGCGAGGGGCGGGGCAGAGCGGGGCGGAGCGGTACAGGCGGGGTGTGGTTCAATTAGCCGGCCTCTCATGCCGCCCCAGCTGCCTCGACTGCCTCGACTGCCGCCTCGACTGCAGCTGAGATGCAACAGTTCGGGCGGCGCAGCTTGCAGCTTCCAGCTGTGGGAGGCCCGCCTGGCACGGGTTAATCTCGGGGAATAATGCCCGGGGTACAGAGTGGGGCATAGAGTGGGGCAGAGTCATAGGTGGTGGCCATGCATTGGCGTTGAACTTCCTTCACAGTTACGTAATATTACGCGGCAGTCTGCTGAATTATATTGCAACGCCCTTTTCGGTCAAGTTTAACCATGAACTTGAAGATTTTAACAACATACAACTGGCTGATAAGTAGGTCTTTATTTATTTGAAATTTAAGGTAACAGATGGTAGAGTATTATTTGTAGTTTATTTATGTAATTTAGAGTAAGAAGACAGCGAAGTAGAGAGTGGAGAATTATTAATACAAATTGTGAACTGGAATATATAAATGAAATAAAATAAATACAATTTTGAATAATTTTGGTTTTTAGGTAAAGAAAATTAATGTTCCTAAAATAATAAATATTTAACTAAATTAAAATTCAATTTTTATGGAATAATTTTGATTTTCTTAAAGAAAACTAATTTTCGAAAGCAATTACTTGAGGGTTAGGAACATATATTTAATTTTCTGTCTTTAAATATTTGCATAAATTAAAAAGTTCACTAAAAATTCCAATAAAACAATCTTAAATAGTATGTATCATTTAAAATAACTATACAAACTAAAAAATAAATAAAAGATAATATAAAAATCATGAGAATAACATAAAAATGAATATGAATATATTTTTATGAATGAATAAATATTGCTATAAATAATTTCTTGTTTATAATAAATTATAATTACATTTTCATATCTTTATGAACTATTTAGGGATTTATTGAAAAAAAAAAAATGTTTCTTTGCATAGTAATTAACTATATATTTGGCATATCTTGTAATTTTTATAAAAATTTTCAATTAAAAATTTCAACGAAAATTTATCTTTTAAAAATTTTTAAATTAAATATTACAAAGCAAATTGAATTAACAACTTTAAAATATCAATTTAAAAACTACATTTTTAAATGTTAGTATTTGAACACAGTTTAGTTATATTATTTAAATCATAAATACTGCTTTTTACTATTTTTTTACTGGGAAAATGTTTAAGTCGAAAAGTCAACCATTTAGAATTTACTTAGAACAATAAGAATAATATCGTGTGAGTCCTTGTTGGATATTCTTTTCTGAGAAGATTTTACCTTCTCAGAACTTTAACGATATTCTTCAATAATTAGATTATAATGTTATAAATAACTTTCAATTAGAGATAAAATAATAAAAATAAAAATCAACTTAAGAAAGAAATAAAATTCAATTGTAATTTTTAATCACTCCAATTACCAATCTATTCCTTAAAAACTAACAAAGATATCTTTATATATAGAAAACAAAGTCCAGACCGGAATCGATTGTGTCACCTTAGTCTACTTTCGGGGCGAAGCTTGGGTGGAAATGCGCTGGAGCAACCCTTAGCTTTCCACATCTATGTAAAGTACGACCAAGTTTTAATACTTTTCCGAAAGCCTGACTAAATTTGGTTTCGTTAATTCGGTTCTGGCTAAAAAAGGGTAAAAACAAAAAACCACATGAATAACAAGCAGGTCCAAGGGGTAAGGTAAAGGTAAAGCCCCTCCCCCCACCCCACCCCACCCAACAGTGACTCCCTTTCGGTTAAGCCCTGATAACGGCGGGCGATAAGCCCGAAAACTGGAAATGGAAAACAATTTGTCATTTTGCTGAGCGCGTAGAATTTCGCTTCCTTTTTTTTTTGTTTTTTGTTTTTGTTCTCTACTTATTTTCGTTAGTCGTACTTTTCCGCCGATTTTCAGCAGAGAGTTCCTGGAAAACAACAGCATTTAATTTAAGAAAAACACAGAAATGCTGGCTGCATTTTCCGCTTTAGCACGCGATGCGAGCAAACGAGAGAGAGAGCGAAAGGGCGAGCGCGAGCGAGCGAGATGCCACCAGGGCACGTGTCGCGCTCTGTGTGTCTGCCTAACCATCTCGCTCGCACAGCGGCCATCGCTCTAATTATAGGTTAGGGCGCAGCGAGCGAAAGACAATGCCGCCATTGGCCAGAGCTCATGCAGAGAGAGGGGGCCGGAACAACGGGAACTGGTTTTTCCAGCCTTTCGTTTTTATG
The DNA here is from genome assembly GCA_008042575.1 of Drosophila watanabei. Classification (NCBI taxonomy): domain Eukaryota; kingdom Metazoa; phylum Arthropoda; class Insecta; order Diptera; family Drosophilidae; genus Drosophila; species Drosophila watanabei. The sequence continues at coordinate 47,058 of VNJS01001491.1, read as the reverse complement.
AATGAAAACGGAGCGCGCAAGAGAGACACGCTACCACGCGGTGGTGGCTGGCTGGCCTCGCTGTCTCTACGCTTGTCCCGCTCGCACATGCCACCATTGGTGGGGGGAGAAATATCACTAACCGGATGGGCGCTGCAACCATCTCGCTCTCGCCTTGGCTCTGGCTCTCCCCCGAAGCCAGGCAGCGACGGCCGCGGCGGCAACGACGGCAACGGCGACGGCGACGTCGACGAGCGGCCAAGCTTTTTGTTCGCGTGAAACAGTTGCAAGCCTTTGAACGATCAGCGACGACGGCGTTACTTTTGGCGCGGATACAGCAGCGAAGCGACACTTTTCCGTTGGCCCTCGCAGGCGCCTGCCTCCTGTCTCAGAAACAGAAACATAAACAGAAGCATAAACATAAACAGACAGAGAGCGACACAAAACGAGAAAGAAAAACAAGCATAATCCGAGCATAAACTAGCATAAACAAGCAGCCCGTGGACAGCAGGCGACACCCGGTGGCCCCCCCGTGAATTTTTTGGTTCGACATTCCTTTGATTTTTGATCGCTTACAATTCGACTTTTTAATTTTTTTTTTGCCTGTGTTCCTTTCAACGAGAAATGATAACCAAAATCGAATTAAATCAATAAATATAAATCAAGAAATCGAGCAACGAAAAGCAAACGCAAACGAAAAAAGCAAAAACGAAGCAACCAGTGACAATAAGAGCAGAAAAAAAAACAGAACCAGCCGACGGCCTAGCAAAAAAATAATATAAAAAATATATAAAATAAACATAAATAACCAAAAGAGTGTTTTAAAGAAAGCCAAGCCGACGGCTTAAAGATACAGTTAGAGTGACAGTCACAGATACGGATACATCTGAATCGCTGCTGCTGGGACTTGATCCTTTTTTGTTTTTTTCTGTGTGCGTATGTGTGTGCCGTGCTGTGCTTCTTGTGTGCCCGCCAATCCATGTCCCCCTCTCTGTTTCTCCCCCAACCACCAACCAGTGCGAGTGTCCTGCGACAGCTAAAGCTAAAGCAGCAACAACAACAACAACAAGTTCAAACTATTTGAACATTTTGACAAGCGAAATAAAAAGTATATTAAAAAGAAATAAAAGCAAAAACAGAGCAAAGACACCATCATTGTGCGCCTCAAGTTGACAGCACCGCAAGCGATAACTGCAACGGCCGCAGCAGCAGAAGCAGCAGCAACAGCAACAGCAGCAGCAGCAGCAACAGCCACATCCGCAACAACGATGCTCACGGACATGACACCGACGGCCGGCCAGCTCTACGGCTCCCAGATCCCGGCCATGGGCATGAACATCTCAAACATCGCCACACACTTGCAGAAGCCACAAGTTAATCCGGTAAGCCAGACACGCCCGAGATCGAGATCGATATCGTTATCGGTATCTGTATCTGAGAGAATGCCAAAGTAGCTCTACCTCAAGATACTTAGATCCGCAATTTTCTTAATAGAAAAAAAAAGAAATATATTGCATTTGAGCTGACAAATAATACCATCTATTGCTTAAAGGAATATGGATTCAAAAATATCTTATTGGACAGGTGAAGCTATAGGGAAAGGAAAATAACATAAAAACAACTGAAAGTATCTAATGATTAAACATTTAGAGGCAGCAAAAAATGTATCTATCTATGTAAACCTATAAATAATATATATGATATGTTATGATCTCTTCTAAAGGTTGATAATTCAAGATATAGAAATTAATTAAATGAAATGAATATTTAATTTAAATGAATATTTAATTTAAATATTAAGTCAAAGAGAGTGTTTAGAAAGTAAAGAGAACATACAGAAATTATTTTAGTTGCTAGCTCAGTGGATTCAATTCAAATATTTTTAATTTCTGGCATAAGGAAACCAAATTGCTGTACAAAAAAACCAAAAATCTTAGGTAGTTATGCTAAAAACTCAACTAATTGTAGAAATAGATACAACACTCAATTGATCTCCAGTAGGAAAGATACTAAAGATTATGCCGCGGCGAATGCAAAATATTTGTTTATAAAGACTTTGCTGCATATGTTTTCTATTTCTCGATTTATTTGGATTAAATTAAGTTCAGATTGGAGAAATTAAAGTTGCGTGATCAAGTAATAAATATATTTAGTTAAAGTATTGAATTTTATTTAGAGAATATGGATAGATATAGAGGCATAATTTCATTTATTTTTCAAACGAAATGCTTCCCTTTACAAGACAAGATATGAAGTATCTAACAGAGCCCGCAGATATTATTTCTATAGCATTCTGTAGATAAATTCAGCTTAAAGATACTATTACCTCTAGCTATAGCTTTCTTTAGGTAAATTTCATAAGGTTGCTTAGGTTGTTCAGCTTTTAATAAAAATAATCCTAGTTCTGTCCTAAAAAGATGCTTTAGTTAACCCCAAACAGTGGCAAGTATCTCTCATTGTTTAGCCTCGAATTACACCCACTTGGTACAAACCGAAACCGAAACTGAAACCGATCTTGAAAAGTATCTGACAGATACACACACACACTTACACGTGTGATCTCACTGCGGAGAACAAGTGCGCCGGCGGGCAGGCCTTCTCTGAGTCAACTCTCCGGTTAGTCATGATTTGATGAATGCATCCCACAGATACGAGGCACATACGAGCAGAGCGCAGCATAAATCACTCCTCGACTCGAATGAGCGTGGCGAATGCAAGCGCTGGCCGGCCTGCTCTTGGCCTCTCCAAAAGTATCTTACGGATACTATGCACATATTTGCGATTTAATTCGGTGGATAGACCCACTTACACGGCATTAGCTTTGACAATAACAGCAATAACACAACAAACACACACACTGTTGTGGCGCCGCGGCATACGGATGCGGAAACGGATCGGCATTGGAATTGAAATTGGGATTCTCGAATTCGCATCCCGGGGATATTCACGGTAGCGCACACCTTTTGTCAGCCGCTCAGCTGGACTCCCTTTTGTCTGCCCGCAGAGTGCGATGATTGAGAGTATCTAATGCCTGGCCTGCGTGGTAGATACAAAGATACGTGTATATGTATATATATATATTCCTGCAAATCGATTGGATGCGGCTCGTTTAGTGTGCAAACGAATTTGTACAGGCCGCCGCAGCCGCAGATACAGAGATACTCGGAGATACAGATACAGCGAGGGGCCAGGTAGGCGCCGTTTTTTCGGGTTTGAAATCAATTATTCAGGCTCACTCGAGGTGTGAAGCTAACGATGGAATGATGCGAGTCTAGGATTTGCTTTTCTGCCATTATTATGATTTTTTTTCTTGCTCTTCAGATCGTATTTCCTTTCAGCCTTTGACTTTTCGACACATATCATCGCTCTTTGTTGCGGCGGAAGCAAACACTTAAAGGCACAAAATCGCAGCCATAATGATGATCTTCTGGCCCCGATCTTTACGAATTCGCTCATCAATTTTCAGGCCAGGCCTTTGATCTGGTCCGAAACTAAGACAGATTTCCGCTAATGATCACTGATCATTGATCACTTTGGCTGGCTCCGGGGGCCCAATGCTCTCGATTTCAATTTGATTTTCAATTAGCAAATAGGTTTTATGTAAGCCATATGCTGTAATATCTATATTTAGTATGAGATTGTGACAAAAAGGTCTTTGGAAATCAAATTGTATTAAAATCATCTTTTAAAGAAGTATCTGTAGCTTAAATGATACTTTTATCTTCACAATACCTAAGAAAGAGTTGAACTTAACTACATAGTTGTTGAATAATGTTAAAATAATATTATAAAGTCTTGGAATACCATTTAATATCTGCTATTTTTCCGATTAAATTCACATTCTTTTCTGTCAAAACGTTCAACTGGGCTTTGTCCTTGTTGCATGTTTTAGCGAATTGCATGACACTTTTAATAGAGTCAGCAACGCCGAGTAGGCGCAATGTGATTGAGGCAATATGATTGAGGCAAACTTAGGCCCCAAGCACCAGTCCTCCTCTCTTCCCCTCCTCAGCGCCGAAAGCCTGCCAAAGTGCAGACGCCACGCATTTGCGTGCGGCCATAAAAAATGTTTTCAAAAACCGCAGAACGAAACGAGCTCGGTCTCGGTCTCGGTCTGGCTTTGTATCTGCATATTGATGGGGCACAGGGAGAGCAAGAGAGAGAGAGAGAAAGAGAGAGATAGTGGGGACCAAGAAACGTTTATTAAAATTAATACCACATCAATCATTTAACAAACGCGCCTGTCGGCCAAGTTCAAAAGCGGCCAGCGACTAGACCAAGACTACAAGGCATCTCACATCGCACATCTCGCATCTAGACGAAACTCTCAAACTGCTTAAGAAAGTTACACATGCGCATTGGTTTTAATTAAAAGCGTTTAAGGCATCACAAAAAACTATATATATATAGGAGAAAAAAAAGAGCAACGGCAGCAGGGAAAGATGATAAATTACCGAGACAAACTGAAATTAACATTTGTGCCTGTGGAAACAAAAAAAAAAAAAGAAAAAAGGCAGAAAAACCAAACACAAACACAGCTTGGATCCCAGATCACAGAAAAGCTCGGAGCAGGCATCTAGGGATTATTGAAAGCCGCTGTTAAATTATTGAAAATCATGCAACGATCCGCGCCGTTTTTCCCATGAACGGAGAGCAGCCTCATTTGTTCAGAGTGCGCAGCTCTCGTCGGCATAATCAGCATAACAAAAGGAATTAAGCAATAAAATATTAATGAAAATACACTCGCGCACAAAGCGGTAAGATCGCCGCGTCATTGACTAATTTGTTTGTGGTTCTCTCCGGCTTCCCTGGCTTCTCGCTGGCTTCTCTTTCTCCGCGCCCATTTGCCAGGCGCCAGAGATCTGGCCGGCGGGGAGTGGCCAGCGGTAGCCGTGACAGGCGCCCCATAGATAGTTACACTGGAAGAAATTCGAACCTTGTTAAGGAAATATATAGAAAATATATTTTAGTTAATATTTTGATAAAGCTTACAGAAGGAAGTTTCGATAAAATCTAAAAAAAAAGCGAACTGAAATGGGACTTAATTCAGTTACAAGTTAATAGAAATATTTTTTAAAATTTTTTTAGGCATTTCGCATTGTGTTCTTGAATTAAATGTGGGTATTTTTTTTTTAATATAACATTAATTTAAAATGTTTAAAAGCATTTCTTATTATATTTTTAATGCTTATATTTATTATTTCTTATTGTAATTGTGAAAAAAAGAGCTTTTTTGTAAGAGAAAATTTGGAAACTAATAAATTTTTTTTTGTTATTTTCTTGAATTTAATATGGTTATTTTTTATTATATAATCAATGCAAAGCCTCTATCATTATATGTTTAATGTAAATATTCAATATTGCTTATTTTAAATGTTAAAGAAGAGTGTAACAGAAACACTCTTTCTTTCACCCACCAAAAATAAGAAATATTGAATATTTTCTATAATAATATAATGAGAGAGTCTGATTCATGAATGAGGAACTTTGAAAACTATTCTTATTTATAAAAAAATTTAAGGATATATAAGCCATAGATCATCAAAACAAAAAAATTTGGCTCTTTAAAATAAATAATCTTAAAATAATGATAATAATTAAATAATAATAAACTTGAAATTAATAATAAATTAATAAATATCTCTCAGCTCATCTATTAAGAATAACAATTAATTTTAAAGAGACTGCCTCAATTCTTATATTTACCTAGAAAAATTCTAGTTAAAACTTAACACTTAATTACAATTTTATTATAATATTTTTATTTATTTTAAAAACAATACCCCCTTCTTTTCTCTTAGTGTTCTCACCTCCTTTGGCTGCTCGACATATTTACTTAATATGATTTGGCTTAATGAATGCGCCTCGGCTTTGTGTCTGCCCCCTTTGCTACCCTGTAGCCCTTCCTGTCCCCTGTCCCCTCTTCTCTCTCCTTGTTTTTTGTATTCCCTTTTTTCCTAGTCTGGGCATTTTTCACCTTTGACAAAGGCTGAGCCCGACGCAATTAACTTGCGTCATTTGGAAAATTAGTTGGCATGATGCTGCGAAAAAGGCAGTAGGAAGAGAGCCAGGAGAGGCACAAGGTCGCTGTTCAAAAGCGCCGCTTGAAAAGCATTTTTCAATTTGGTTTTTCCTTTAGTGTTTCTGTATTTTTTATTTCTGTTTTTTTTTTTTTTTTTCAATTACAAAGACCACGCACCAAAAATTCGGTGTGCTGGACTCCTCTGACTTGCAGTTTCCATCGAAAGGCAGTAAAGAAAAACCTGGTTTGTCAGCTCGTCACTGGGTGAGAACACGCTGCGTATACGCAACGCTCGAAGCCACAACAATTTGCATAGAAAAATGGAAAAATATGGAAAAAACTGGAATGAAGGACCCTGACCAGAATTTTGCGACAAATAACTCAATAGAAAACCATATAATGTCAGGTGATTTATATCAATAGAAGGCAGACTTAATGGAGTTTGATCGGGGGATGTAAATGCCTGAATTTATTATATTAAAATGTCTTAAAAAAAACTGTTTAAAGGTTTATTTTTCTGGACATTACAAGCTATATATTTATATATATATTGGCTTGGGGAATACTTTGAGCTGCGTTGTTAAATGTTTTTTAAAATATAACCCTCGGGGTAGGGTGAGGCTCTAGCACGCCCCTAGGGTTCAGCCTGGATAATTGAGATTACAACACGTGTTAACTGCCATTCAAGTACCGCTTCCAGCTCCCTGCTTCCCGCTCCCTGCTCCCTGCTCCCTACTCGACAATGTTATAAACAATTTAAATGCCAAATAGAATTTATGCAAATTCAGGGCTCACCCTCTCTCTCTCTCGCTTTAAGAATGTTTAAAAAATGCTAAAACTAATTGAATATATTACATATTTATATATAAATTGTGCTTAAATAAAACACTGTTCCCCCCCTTTTTCTAATGAATATGAATATGAATTTGAGTGCTCAGGGGCCGAGTGATTGACTGAACTGACTGGACTGACTGACTGACTGACAGAATGACTGACTGCCGGCCAAGTGCATATTAGATGGTCGAGCAATTACCAGCAACAGCAGCACCAACAGCTATCGCTCAGTGCACAGAGAGAAATTAAAGAAACTGGGTTTGAATTTAAAAGAAAAAAGAGGAAATTTAATGGAAATAACTGGAAGATAAAGGAGATACAGAAAAATATCTGCAAGCTACCAAAGATCAAATCTTTAAAGAAGTAATAATCTTCGAGAGCTTTCACAATATTTTTTATTTTTAATTTTTAACTTTTTTAAAGTATTTTTTCCCCCTGTGTTTTGAATGGTCTGAATGCCCCTCTAATGAGCCCAACTGAGGGAACGAGCTTTACACTTTACCCCTTTGAACATATATATTCCCCCCTCGCCCCCGCTTACCTGTGCTCCCCTCTGCTCTATTATTCAGCAACTAATTTGAACTGACATCGAATACGCGGCAGGTGACAACCGCTGACAATTGGTAGGAACCTCCTGATAGAGAGGGCACCCACGCGGACAACCCTCGGTTTATTTTCACATTTATCATGTAAATACTTAGCTTGGTAATTAAATGAAGTGCGGAGATCATTTGTAATACATAAAAGTATAAAAAAAAGACAAACTAGCGATTTGGTAATTAAAAAAGGAAGTTACAAGGGGAAGTTACTTTAGTGTTTATCAGCAAATAGATCGAGGGATATTGAGAGTAATTAATAATAAAAGAAATATTTGTATTTTAACCTTAGGTTAAGAAGAATGTTTAGGAAAAGTATTTATTATTTGTACTTTTTATACAATAATATATATTTTAGGTACCATGTTTTTTATTTAAAATATTTAATATAAATATTTATATATTTATATTTAATATAAATATTTTAAAGTAATTTTTACGGTTTTATGGTCAGAATTTCCTTTCCTTAAAAATTTTTAAGTAATTTCTACCATTGTATAGTCACAACATTCCTTTGCTTTATTAAGTACAAAATTTTAAAAGTAATTCTTAACATTTTATAGTCACAATTTTTCTAACCTTTGTTAAATAAAGAAATTTTTTAAATGTATTTTTAACCATTTTATCGTATCAAGTTCCCGTAGGTTTTTTTAACAAAGATTTAAAAGTGTTTTTTACCATTTTATAGTCACAATTTTCCTTAAATTTTTATTAAAACAAAGATTTAAAAGTAATTTTACCGTTTTATAGTCACAATTTTCCTTAAATTTTTCTCCATTGTTCCGCTTAACCCTTTTTCCTGGTCCGCTCTCTCCATTTGAAGTTAATCAAAAGCCCTCAAAGGGATAAAGAAAAGCCAAAAAGAAAAGCGGGGTTAACTGAACGCTTTGGTTTCAAGGGGCAATTTTCATCTGCTTTCCGCTTAGCCAAGTGCAAAAGCGACGATTGCACAAGCCGCAAAACAATAACTTGTTATAAATTTTGTTGACACGAAGTCAAAGCGTTTGAGCAGCGTTGATTTGAATGCAAGTTCATGAGTTAATCAATTTTAATGCCCGGCACGGCATCGATCGATGCCAGAGATACTCGGATACTCGGATACTCAGATACTTGGATACTTGAATGCCTGTGCCCCCGATGCCCGTGTTTTTCCCCCCTCCTTGAGCAATCAATCGATCCAGCCTCGCCTCGAACAGCATCGAATTGTTTGATCGTGTTGTAAATTTCTGCTCATACTCGGAGTCAAGTATTTTCAACTTGGTGACGGCAATGGCTGGCTTTCAGGCCGGCCTTATACGGACCGCGGACTCCGACTCCGACTGCGACTTGGAGTCGATCCGGCCAAGACATTATTTATTTATATGTATTTTTTATAAAGCCTTGTATAACTTGATAAAAACAACAGCAAAAGCAAAAGCAACAGCAACGAGCCGTGGTGCTTCGGAGCGAGCACAAGATTGGGTTACGTTTAAAAGTTTTGTGCGCTTGCAGAATGAAATGATTTATGGTCTGAATTACAGATAATTGTGATAATCATACCGAAAAGGTTCGGGCGCAGTTCGCATTCGCAGATATTTTGAGAGCGAGAACTGGCTGGGTCTTTTCTTTTATCTCTCTTTTTTTATTATTATTATGTTTTTCTTCTTTTTGGCCACGGAATCGATACAGAAATCGGTGGCCGAAAAAGGGTTAAGAGGTAGAAAAAGGCGGCCATATAAGTTCCAAGGGATGCGTGTCTAAAATGCATAAAGGATTTCGGAGGAAGCTACGATTAAATATTTGTCCTTTGGAATGTTGGTGAGGCATAAGGGAATATATAGAAATATGTGTATATATTTATATACAGATTATTATTTGATTTATTTTGCTGATTTACAAAGGCTTAAATCAATATTTTACTATAAAAGACAAGTGCAGGTTGTTTTGAATTTCTCTATTTTGCTACGGATTCAAATTCACTTTTTCCTTGTTTAAATACTTATTAAACTATTTATTCACTTAAACTATTCATTTTTTAAACGATTTATTCACTTAAACTATTGTTTCACGTAAAACTGCTTAAAATATATTACAGAAATAAAAAACAAATTTATAATTATCAGTAAATAATACAGAGAAAATTATACATTATTTTCAAAGACATTTTTCAATCTTAGATTTATAGAAATTAATAATATTTATATAATATCTGATTCCATCAATTTACTTATTCCCATCTCCCCAATATATCTTTATAGTTTCCACAACTATATCTTCAATCTTCATCTTATTTTTGAATAACTTTTGGGATCATCTTGACTTGTTCACCTCACACGAGGCACGACATATATATTTTAGTCCAAATTCCCCTAAGGCTGTGCATTCTGCATAATAAAAATTGTTGCTAATTTTTCGACAAACAAAAAAAGAGACAAAGAAATAAAGAAAGGAATTTAGGGTGAGAGGGAAAAAGAAAGGAGGACAAAGAAAGGAAACTAAAGCGGAGATAATTCCGGCACACACGAAATTATAGAGAAAGAAGGGCGCAGATTTGTCAGGAGATTTTCGGCTCAAGAGCAACTTAACAAGGCACAACAGGCGACGTTAACATGAACAACGGCGCATACAATGTGTGGCTGATGATGACGATGATGACGGGTCGCATATATAGTATATATATATCCAACCTTCTTCTCTATATGTTATCCATGGGATGCAGTTTGTTTTCGTTACGGCTATTTAGTGCTTTGGAACGCTCAAGCGCCTCGCCTCGCCTCGGTTTGTCAGTTTGTCAGTTTTTGGCAGTTTTTGCCAGTGTCTTTGGTTTATTTGCTTAGGCGGCTTAGGACCGAAATTCCAGGGGGACTTATCCTCTCCCTATACACATATATGATATAGTGTGTGCGCCTCATCCCATGGAACGAACCCTCTGTGTTTGCTGTGCATTTCACAACTTTTTATGTGGTCATATTTCTTGCAAGTGCTGAAGTGTGCCCAACTGACATCCATCCCGGGATGAGAGATCTTTGTGGATCTCTTCTGCTTTTTTGGTTTTTGGTTTTGTTTTTGTCGAATGACAGGAAACGAGCGCCGCCGAGCCGTAAAACGCTCCAACTTCTCGGCATGTTTAATTGCCGTTAGTTTTAACACTCGCCAGCGAATATCTCAGCGAGTGTCAAAAGTGAACGTTTGCTGGGTCAGCTGATTTCCCGCTTTTCCGCTGATTTTTGCTTTGGGCTTGTGTGATTTACGAGGCAAGGGAGGGGGCGCTAGGTTGGGGGTTTGCCCTTGCATTGAATTGAACTAGAAAAGATCCTATGGAGCCTAGGGTTTCCCTGCAATATCAGAGTTACTCGCTGTAATTACACGCTGCTCGTTAAAGCAGAGCTGATACTCATAAATCTCTTAGTTTTCAAGGTAATGAAATTAATATTTTTAATGGAGCAACACTATCATTGTGTTTATAAATATTTACGGCTAGAAAAATATGGATTTACTCGCTGCTCGTTAAAGAAGAGCTGATAACCATAAATCGTGCAGTTTTGAAAGTGACGAGATTCATTTTTATTATGATGCAACAATATCATACTTTGATTATTTGATATATTTTGTTTAAAAAATTTCAGATGCATCCTAGTGTTAGAGGGATATACTCCCTTCTCGTTGGTATGTCCGCTTTCAAGGTAACGAGAATACCTTATTAACATAAAACAACAGTATCATTCTAGGCTTATATATATTTACAACTAGAAAATATTCTATGGAGCTTAGGATTTTCCTAAAACATGGGAATTACTCGCTGTATTTACTCGCTGCTCGTTGGTTTGTCCGTTAAATCAGAGTTAATGCCCATAACTCTTCAAGTTTTTAAGAGATACAAGTTTATTTAGAATAATAACTATATTTTAGTATTTTCTCTTAAGTGAAAACTTTTATATTTTGGCATTCCAGGGTATTGGATACTCCTTTCTTTTCCTTGATAGCTGTCAGTTTTTTTTGACTCGTCTGTCACCACCCGCTCTCTCTTTCTGTCTCTCGCTGGCATCTAAGGGAAAAATCTGAGGAAATCAGTGCTGTAAATATTGTGTTAAACATTAAATGAAGTCGTTAAAATCGTTTAATGATGCACTCGTTAGTCAGTCGCGTTGACAAGTGAGTCTACCCCGGGACTTGGTTCTCCTTGAAGGGGATTCTTGGCAGCTCGGCTGCTTGGCTGCTTGGCACTCTGGCGCGTCGAAGTCAGCGTGGCATGACCACAACGGCGAGGGGGGAAAGCCCCGCCCCCGAATGTCGGCTGTTGTCAAAAGGAATTGAAAGGATGTTTGATGGCATGCTAAATTGACAAATGCATGCAAAACACTTTTCGGCTGCCGCATTTGTGCATTCCGCCTCATTATTCATAGCTAGTAAAAGTATCTCTTGTTTGCCGCTCCACTCTGTACGTTGCAAGTTGCAAGTTGCTGCTGCTGTTGCGTGTAAGTTGCCATGCAATTGCCACTGCATCGCCCACTCCACTTTCATGCTGATGTTCTGTGGCAATTAGCCCTTTCGGTTTGCTCTCTGACAAAGTTCTTGTCCGTAACTGTCCGTAATTGTCCGTTATAAAGAGTTTAATGTCTGTAGAATGAGATTCGTAAGGTGCTGGTATTAATTTGTATTATAATTTAGCTGTCAAGAAAATAATTCCTAATGAAACTGTGTGGCATTTTATCTTTTTAAACATTTTTAAATACGTTTATGTAATAACATAAAAATAACATAAAAAAGATGACTACAGGAATTATGTATAAATCCGTTTTTTTCTTGGCCTGACCATTGTCTGGCTGCAACAAGTGTTGCTGCTGCTGCTGATGCTGCTGCTGCTGCTGCTGCAGCTGCTCAAAGTCAAACTGTGGGTCTTTCTAGTCATAAGGTCAAACTGCAGGGCATCATCAGAGCTGCAGCAACAGCCGCAGCAACAGCTAAAGCAACTTGCAACGCAGGCACAGCCACAGCAACAGCAACAGCAACTTGCAACAGCCACATTATGCTTAAGCGCTGCAAGCGCTTCGTGCTTAAAAGCGCGCGACACACATACATTGGCAGGGCGAAACATTGTTGCCGTTGTGCTGCGCCCGCCAGCAACATGAGTTGCTGTTGCTGCTGCAAGTTACTGCGGCAAGTTGCTGCGGCTGCTGCCTGCTTAAGATGTATCTGCCGTGATTACCACCAAGCGAGCGTGTACTTAAGCATTTTATATGCTTTTTTATGCCATCTTGTCCTTGTGCAACATCGCGGAAAGTCTGGATGCTGGAGAGTCAGCCGGCTCTCTGTGGTGGAGTCCGAAATTGGGTTTATAACTTTTGCGGCAAGGCGCGCGTTGAAATGGCGTTGATGATGTTCATGTTTCATGTTTGTGGCTTGATGAAGCGCAACGATTATCCGCAGCAACAACAGCAACAGCAACAGCAACAAGCAACAAGCAACAGCAACACTGGCTGTAAAAATATGCCACAAATTGATTGATTTGCCACGGCACGAAGCTGAGCCAAAAGACGTAGCCGTGGCAAACGCTGCAAACTCGTTTCAGTTTCAATTTCATTTTTAAAGGCATTTTCCCCCACAGCCTTCCTTCCTTTCATACACACACACTACACACACACACACACACTCAGAAAGTGGGCGTTCTTGTTGCTGGCGTGCCAAAAACTATCTGCAAATTTTTTGCCTTGCTTTTTATTTTTGCATTTATTTTGTTGCTGTTTTTGCTGTTTTTCTCGTTATTTTAACATGGCGACAAAATATGCAAAGACCCGAAATGCAATTGAAACGCAACGAAAATTGTGCAACGCCTACTCGGCAGCTCAAGTATTTTGAGTTTTGTATTTTTATTTTGTATTTTTAGTGGCCGTGGACCGGGGCTTCGATTTTATTTTTATTGCGGAACTGCCACACAACAATTTCCCAATTGAAATGTGTACGCGAAAATTGTTGCCGCGTTGCAGTTGCAGTTGCCCGTTTGACAAATAAGTTGCATGCAAATAGCTGCAGCAGCAGCAGCAGCAGCAGCAGCAATTGCCACTGCAACTGCAACTGCAGCAACAGCAATTTGTATGCAATGAATTAAATTCCAGTGCACACAATTTTCTCAATGGCAACTGGCAGCGGGGTTTTCCATTGATGAAAATCACCAGGCTCACCTTTGACCATCTAGGTTGTTTGTCAAGCGGCCTGACAGCGGCAACGTAGCAACATCAGCCAGAGGAACGAGCTACAGAGCAACTTGCCACGAAGCAGCATGCAACAGGAGCAGAGCAGAGCAACACTGGTTAAGAATGCCTTGGAAAATAATCTGAAAATTAGCCACATGAACATGCAGCATCTTGGAGAAAGAGACCAAGTATTTACAGAGCACGCTCCAAAGGCAGAGGAAAATGCTGGGAAATATATGCTATATCTGGATAGATTTTCCTCAATTTTCCTTCTTCGTTTATTCATAAACTGAGACCCACTGTTGACTGATGACAAATTTGTTCGTTGGTTCGTGTTCAGACTGGCTTGTCCAACAAATGCAATTAGTTAAACGAATTTTGAGACGAGTCTCGGTTACGCTCGGCCATCGAAAACGTTTATCAGCATCAGCAAATTGAAAACTCACAAAAATCTCCAGAGTTTTCCCACATTCGTCAGCCACTAAGAGAGAGAGAGAGAGAGAGAGGGGAGAAAATCTGGGAAAAAGGCCCTCGGGGGCCAGCAAGTCAAACGCCAGACTCCGGCTGTCTGTCTGCCAGAAAATTGTGGGTAATTTTCGGGGTTACCTTCGCCCGGTTACATTAGCGTGTGTGCAGGTTGTAATTTTCTACTTTGCGCCTGGAAAACGAGACGAGACGAGACCAGATGAGATGAGACGAAATACGGGGGGCGAGAGGAGGAGAAAGTTTGGGGAAAAGCCAAGGGAAAACCGTGGCTAAAAAAACTTGTTAACTGCTCATAAAAAGGGCCACCGAAATCGAGTGATATTATCCAACGTTGCATCTGCCTGTAACTCTGTCACTTCCTCTAATGTTATAATGAGGCTACAATCCGATATAATCGCCAGCCGTTGCCATTGGTGTTGTTGCGTTTTGTTAATTAGCCATTTAATGCCCAATAAAACGAGGCAGTCAGTCCGAGTCCGAGTCCGAGGCAATGCCATTAGCCAGAATCCGATTCGGAATCGGAGCCACAACACAACACGATTTTTGATTTATTGAGTCATTAAATAATAATCATAATTTTCTTGTTTAGCGGCGACTATAAAAAGCCATAAACACTATGCCGGCTATACTTTTTATGACTAAAAAAAAACAAAAGAATCAAAAAAATATTAGCCGGGGAAGAAGATCAAAATAAATGCCAAATATTTGTAAATATTATTTAAATACGTTTTGATCATTTTGATTGATTATGCTTTTGATTTTTATAATGAAGAGAATACACATATATATTTCTCAGATAAAAATAAACTGAGAAGAACAAGCTTAACACCTTTTACCCGCTGGCAGGGTTCTCCTGCCTCCATTCCCGCATCTGTCTACTTTACACCTAAGGAGGAGGAGAGGAGTACCTGGAGATGCCTCCCAGTCAAGTCGATTTATCAAAAGAATATCTCCAGTGTTAGCTGGTTACATCTTCAGCTCGGATTATGAAATTAAAATTTATAAAGACACTAATCGATAGACTAGAGCCGGCTGGCCGTCATTAATCAAAGTCAGGCCCAAAAAAAAAGCCCACAAGCTTTGGTCATTTTTGCTCTGCGGGCCTAGACAGTGTCAACTCAAAGCAGACACTATAAAAAAACAAATAAAAAACTGCAGAAAAAATACAAAAAAATCTACAGCAGTAAGGAAAGAAACAGCTTTGACAACGAATAAAGAAATCAATAAGTCAAATTGCCAGTTCGACGATGTTCGGACATCGGGCATTTTCATTATTTATTATTAAACGAATTGGTGCAACCTTAACTGCCAAAGCAATTGGCTACCGGTGTTCTGTCTTCCAGTCTTCCCGTCTTCTGTCTTCCAGTCTTCTGTCCCCTGTCTTCTGAGTCCTCTTCTGGCCAGCTGCCATCTTCGTTCGACTCCCTTGGGTCGCCAGCCAGATTCGCAATGCCGAGTGCCATTCGAAATGAATATGCAAAAGAGCTCACAACTGCGAGAATAAATAAATAAAAAAATAAAGGGGAAAAGGGGTAAAGGGGTAACGGAAAAGGGGGACGACCAACAAAACCGGCAGCATTTTGGAGCTGCGGACCAGACAGCTGGACAAGCCCTCTTCACAGCGGGACAGCGCTTCGGCTTGGCAACGGGAGATGCCACCACAAGGAGGCGGTTGAGGAGGGGAAGAAGGCAGAGGAGGAGGCGGAGGAGGAGGTTGAGGAGGAGGCGGAGGCTGGAGGAGGGTCAGGAGGAGGGTCAGAGCCAGAGACCAGGCCCCATGCGCTCTTATTTAGCTAATTTAAATGAGCTGCAAACAAGCGGCAATGAACAGATTGGAGCAGCAACGAAAACGAAATGCTCTTGTTAAGCAATAGTGAAATTTTTAAAAATAAACTTAAGGTTTTTAGAAAATAATTGTCATAAATTAATTCGAATAACTAATAAATATTCTATTAATAAATTCTATTTCATGAATTTAAATGGTAAATGAAAAAAGTGTGTGTAGAGTCATTATAAATATTATTAAAATGGTTAGAATAACAAAGCATAAAAATACAAAATAATATAATATTATTCAATAATTATTACAAAAAAATAAACACAGACAGAATTCTTGAATGAATGTTGCAAATTATATAGGGAAATGTTAAAAAATAACTAAATAAAATAAATGTAGCGTATTTATTTCTGCTTTTTAGGCCAGTATTTATCTATTATTAATAATAATATATATATTGTCTACGGTTTGATTAAGTAAAATTCGTTTTGGAAAGTAATTTAATATATATTAGACTTATTTCACCTCCTTTCAAGTGCTTCCTAAGGCGTAAATGTTCCTCAAATATTAACTTTTCCAAGCATGAAATAATGTTAGGGTATTAATTTTAGTGTTATCCCCAAAGCGAAACACTGAAACCGATTTTATGGGATGCGTCTTGCAATTTATCAAACATTTTGGGGAGGCAGTAACAGGCAACAACAAATTGATTTGCATAACCAATTATAAACACATTCCGCAGGAGCAGGAGCTGGAGCTGGAGCTGGAGCTGGAGCTGGGACAGGACCTCCATCCTTCCTTCCTTCCCTCACCTCCTTGGGGGCCAGCTCCTTGGATTTATGCAACCGCTTCTGTCCGAGTCTTTTGTTCAACACAAATTGTCGCACTTTAGCAGAACAACAAAAAGCCAAACCAAAAGCCTCTCAGAGGGGGCTCCCTCATATGGCAGAATAAATATTGCAATATTTATTTGCCATTGACACGAACCGCATTTTTGTCTATTTATTTAAACATTTGGAGCTGCAGCTTATTTGCTCGGCTAAACTGGCCAGAACAGATATGGATAATAATGGACACGGTTAGGGGGATAATGGCATTGCCTGGCACAGTTAGATATCGGCCGATCGCCACCCCCTTTTAGCTACTTAACGTATACTATATATAGAGTGTGTGTATTTATGCGAATTGTGCTCTGTAAAACAAATCTGATTGCACATTGTACAACCATTAATCGAGTCACGTCAACTGTGGACTACGGACTACTGCAGCCAAATGGCTTTCCACATGACAGAAGTGCATTAGCCAAAAAGGCATTCGATGGTTTAGTAAAAATTATAAGCTACCAAAAAAACTGAAATTTAACCTGGAAACAATATATATATATTCAAAGTTAAGTTATTTAAGCAGACAAGTGAGTTGAATTTAATTACTTTTTTAAGCCAGTCTCTTGCCTGTAATTTGACCCACTTTCAGCCATAACTAAATAATGCAATTTTCTTTTTATAACTCCAAGATTTGCCTTCTATTTATTTGCATACGAACAAGAGCTGGGTGAAGTGTTTGCTGTAGCCCCATCACTTATTAAACACTCGTCACTTTTAATTAAAAGTCGCCGCTCCTTGGCCAAGAAGCGACTGACTATTGGCCCAGGTTTATTCCCACCAGTCAGCCAGGGGAAAAGTGGGAAAAAGGGGGCACACTGCCGCAGTCCAGGGACTGCAGCTGCATGCCACTGCAATTTGCAATTACCACAAACACGCGGCGCAGGAACAGCAGCAGCAGCAACAGCAGCAGCAGCAGCAGCGGCAGCAACATTGCATGGCAAAAGTTTTGCAATTAGAACACTTTTCGCGTGGTTTTAATGATAACACATGGGCGGGGGCCCCCCTCTTCCAGGAGGGGTAGAGGTAAAGGGGAACCTCGAAACGAGTATGGCGCAGGCGGAGGGGCGTGGCAGGAAACTAGCTTTTAAGTGTGTCTGCACACACAAAACGCAAGCGCGAAAAATGTGTAAAAAAAAGAAACGAATTTTTGGAGTGAAAAGCATTTGTGGGGATTTTCCTTAAAGGGTATTGCTTTTTTTAAGGCTACTTTTTTGGTTCTAAGAAAATATATATATCCATTGATTTATTTATGCCTTATTTAATTAAACAAAAGGATTTGTTTCAATGCAGAAAGTTAGTTTAGAATCTTAATATATTAGTAATTGTGACACATTTTTAAACCTAGAAAATCTAAAAATCAAATCCATTTTCCAGCACATATAAATCATATTCGTAAAAAGTATTCTTAGGCATTGCCTTAATATCGAAGGAAATTCGTGAGAAAAACCTTGCAAGGATTTTCTGTTCATTTTATTTTTTGTTTCCACGGATTCTCTCATTTGAAATCTGTTGTTTTAGGGCTACGTTTTTGGCATAGTTTCGGAATCAAGTGGAAATATTGTTGGTGTGGAGTGCCAGTGGCTTTTGTCCTGCTTTGTCTCTGTTGTCCTGCTGCCTTTGTTTCTATTTTGTGTGGTCAAGTGCCGCAGGACAATGGACAATGCTCCGTTCTGGTCTATGTTTTTACAGGAACACTCGCTCATTAGAGCGCAGATTTAGAGCAAATGTCCTTTGTTATGTGTGTGTGTGTGTGGCGTTGTGTGTGTCCTGCGTGTATCCTGTGTGTGTGTTTTCTTTTGCCACTAAATCAGGCGCTGTGGAACACGCATTAAAGGATTTAAAGGATCATCGCCTTAGCGCTCTCTTTCGCTCGCTCGCCTGCCGACATCCTGTGGCGATAATCGTTGCCAGGATCACAGCTCTCACTCTCTCCCTCTCTCTCTCTCTGGCCCTGTTTCACCCTCTCTCCTTCTTGGCTGCTCACTAATTTGTTACAAAAATTACACATTTCGATGTTCGCGACATGGGGTCGGGCATCCGTGTCCTTTTTTTCCCATCATCATCTCAGCGCAGCATCCCCTCTCTCTCCCCTGATTTTACTTAATATTCCTCTATGGCCATCCATCACCGCCATTTGGCAGTTGCCTCCTCCTTTTCCCCCTGCCCTCTCTCTCTCTCTTTCTGTCTGTTCATTCATCCCGGCGGCCTTGACCTTTGTCTCCTACTGCGCCATTTCGAGCATTTAGCGGCACTTAGTGCCAACCCCCTCTCCCAGTGCCACCCCGTGTTGCAGTATCTATCGATAATTTGCTAAAAAGTACAGTCGTCGCGGTTAGAACTTGTTGAAACACGCTTATTTTTGGGTTTGTGAGGTTAGAAACGTTTTGAAAAATGCATATTTATGTTAAAAGTAAGAAGAATTTAATTTTAACTTGAGGAAATTGTATGCCTAAGCTTTTTGTTATTAAATATATAAACTTTTGCTTTAATTGGAATTTAAATACTTGGTGTTAATCCCATATATCTTGATTATTATTTAAATTTACACCAATTTTTGTAATATATTCGCAAGACGGAATCAATTGTCTCGCTATAAATATCAATATCAATATCAAGTTGGCTTTCAATCAAACTCATTATGCTAATGAAGACACACAGCTGCACACGCCTACACATACACACACATAGCACACGGCACACACAGATACAAAACACTCACACAGATACCTACGATCGCTGGATGACTAAGTGAGTGAGCGAATCGAGCCCGACTTGCGATCGATCGATCGATCGAGCTGCTTGCTGTGGGGCTGCTTAACCAACCATCCGAGCAACTTAGTAACCAACCAACCAACCATCAATGCATCCATCCATCCGTCCAACAATCCAACAATCCATCCATCGTATGGTGGCCAAGATCCAGGAGGGATCCGGTGGGCACAACATCATCATCATCGCGTTGATGATCGCCAATGCCTGACCATCGACATGAACACCGACAGCTTGCGGCGACGTTTAAATTTGTTCATACTATAAACAAAATGAGCTGAAGATTCTATCTGTTCGTGTAAATATTTGTTAAAATTAAGCTTTCAACTGAAAAGTTTCAAAAAATTTTAATATCGTATCGCAGTTCAGTCCTCTCCCTTTGCCCAGACACTTTGTCTTGTTCCATTTTTTGATCCATATATAACATAGTTTGATATCGGAGATAGGTGATACCTGATGACTGATTGATCGCCAGAGATCGTTATAGCTGACAACGATTAGTCTAATAGTTGGTAATTTCATTTGATTTAAGCGATTACCCGGCGAGTGATCATTAGATATCAGATGCCATAACTTGGGAAAAAGCACACACAAATCGCTATTGTTGGGCTTGCTAATTTGTCAGCTAGATTGTAGCGATCGGAGTGATCACTGATCTCACATGTGGCCATCAAATTATATGGGTTTTAATAGGGGCAAAGTGTTGACAATGGATTTAAGGGGTTTTTATTTCAAAACAAGCTTGAAAGCTAGCTTTAAAAGGTTTATAAATGACTTTAATTTATTATTACTTGCAATATATATTTTCTATTTATTTGTTGGCCTTGTCAGAAAGGGTATTTAAGCTTCGTCTAGTATAACACATCAGCAACAAATTTTGTTTGCATTTTTAATGTGTTTTTTTTTTTCTTGATCGCTTAAATATGCTGCTGCTTTTGTGGCCTGTGGCAAATGTTTTGTCTTTATTTCGTGGTGTTTGGTTTTTTTTTTTAGCTTTTCTGTTATTTTGTTTCTGTGTGTGTGTGTGTGTTTTTTTTTTGTAGTTTCTTTATTTTTTATTTCGTTTTTTTTTTTCGCAAATTAGCCCGCAGACATGGGCACAGACATGCAAACCTTGCGCTCTCGATACAGTGAGGCAACAAACAACGGCAACAGGAACAACACCTTTTCGAGAGCTGCACACACATAATTCAATTAATTTGATTTAATTGCTGCAATGAAAGCGGCGCATAAATTGCATAAATTAGCCGCAAACTGAGCAATGCACCGGCAATTAGGCGACCGACCGACCACCAACCACATGGAAATGGAAAATGCTTTCTGGCCCCCGCTAAATATTCTCGTTTATATTTTCCACATTCCATATTTACATATTTACACCCACACCCATAACACATATATATATTTGCAAGGATCTAAGGCAGGATTAAATGCTGGGCAGGATTAACCCTTGGTATGGATGTGTTGGCCAATAGGCTAAACCGCCGCTTTTGGCCAATGTGCCTGCCTAATGACGTTGCAAATTTGCGGGAAACGTTGTTGTTCTTGTTTTTGTTGCCTGTCAGTGTTTATTTTGTTTGAAGTCCTTGCACTCGCACTCGCACTCTCATCCCCCTTAAGTTGCCCCGAATGAATATACCCTCGAAAAGTAATCCCCGCAACGTGCTGAAAGTTGCGAGTTTTATGAAGTTTTAAGCAGGCCCTAAGTGTAATGCGAGTTGAACACGTCAACAGGGGGGGCGAAGTCCTGAAAGGAGTCAAGGATGTGGTTAAGTGGCAAGGTAGATAGGCAGCGAGTTGCCTGAATTTCAAATTTACCAGAGTTTTATGTTGGTCTTGTCAATAACACTCGATTCGAGAGGAAGCCACAAGCGACAATATGATGAGAGGTAACACTTGACTTGAAGTTAAGAAAATGGAAAGTTAAGCAGGCAAATTTTTTATTTATATATAAATTTATGTAAAATATATATTTAAATAAAATATTTATATAAATTACACTATAACAAAAATACATTACATAATAAAATTTTTAAGAAATAAATTGTAGGTAAACTTTAAAATCTATTTCCAACTTTATGATCATAATAATGCCTTCAAAGAAGAGTTCTTTCCTATTTATTTTTTTCAATTTGTCATAGAATATAAACAACGTGACTTTGCCATGTTGTATCTAAGTCTAGAAATTTTATAACCTATTTTAATCTTAACTTACTCTTGATAATAAACCCATAAAAGGAGTCAAGTTTGCAATTATTAAAAGCATTTAAATAATGTAACACAACTGGCTTAATCTAACTTTTTTTTTGTTAGATACTTAATTTTCTTAGTCATTACCATTTTTTTTTATTAAATTTTACAATAAATTTTAACTATATTTTTTTCCAAATTAATTTATTTTTCTTTCTATTATATGTTCCATTTCTATTATATTATTTCTATCATACGTACTTCCCTTCTATGCCTTAGATTTGTGTTTACACTTCTGGTTTGAATTCTTTTATAATTTTTGCAAAAATATCTCGTGTTTCACTTGAAAGGGAACACCCCTCCCACCCATATTCAACCCCAATTATTTAGCTTTTGCCTGAACTTAAACACCCGAACAGGCCAAAGCACTCACCAAGTTCGGGTTCAAATTAATTGCAATCCGAGGCACATTAAATGTGACCCGTTGCAAGGGGAACGTAACGTGGTGCCCCAAAGAGCTCTCTATGGAGAATGTCATGTGGCTCTAATGAGCGGTCAGTTAATCATGATATTTCACAGTTGTGGGCGGGGGCGTGACTGTTGCCCTTGGAAGCGCCAGGATTAAAGGAGGGGAAAGAGTGGTTTTCAGGGGTTTTCAGAAGTGATTTCAAGGGGGGTTTCAACTGGGTATTGAAGAGATTTTTTGGGGGTTTTTACTGGGGTTTTAAATGAGATTCTTAGGGGCTTGCAAGGGGGGTTGCATAAGGAGTAAGGAGTGAAAAAAAACCAAATTAACAGCAAAGTGAAGGAACATAAAATTAAAGCATTTCCTAAATTAAAATCTTATCCTCTCTTTCTCTCTCCATCTCTCTCTCTCTCTCTCTCTCTCTCTGTCTCTCTTTCTCACTCCCCTGTAGCCATCTCTTTCCCTCACACATTAAAGACACTTTAATGCACTTCATCAATTTGGGTTATGACTCCAGTTCGCTTCCAGACGAATCTCTCAGTTCGTAATTATCGGTTCAAGCCAAAAATCAAAGTGTTTATAGCGTTTTGAAAATACCCTTAAACAAAATATATATAAATAAATACAGGAACTTGGGAAACTTAAAAAAACTTACAAAAAATAAACAACAATATTTAACCAAAGAACTTAAGCAACAATATTTTCTTAAATTTCAATTAAGTGCAGTTACTGATAGAGTATTTGCTAGATCGCTCATCTTCTGGCTGGCTTTATTTTTGCCTTTTTTGGTTTTTCAGAAATTTCTCAAAAAATAATAAATAATAAAAAAAATTAGCAAGCAACGAGGCTGGAGCATCAGCAGCAGCAGCATCAGCCACAGATAAGGATGAAAAAATAACGCACGAGAGAAGAAGGATGAAAAAATAATAATAAAAATTATGATGAAAAAGTCTGGAGCTTTGGAAACTCCATTAATTTTTGCCCGTCCAGTGTTGGTGTGTTGTTGTTGTTGTTTTTTGGAGCGTCATTGTTAATGAGTTTTCGTGTATGGCTTACTTATGGGCACAGGAGTCGGAGTTGGAGTCGAAGTCAAAGTCGGAGTTGGAGTCGGAGTCAATTCTGCGTTGGCCGATCTTTGGAGCACATCCCGGGGAGGACCAGTTCCAAGGAACTACCGGGCCCAAGACAAAGTCTTGGCTACTTAGCCCCTCTATATATATCCTGTCCCTGGTCAGGGACTCCTTTTTCATCGTTTTTTATTTTTGTTTTTTTAATAAACTTCTGGGACAGAAGCGACTCGGTTCCCACGCTGCTTTTAATTTGCGAGCCAGCCGAGGTCTCCGGCAGAATCAGAATCAAAGCCATTAGTTTACACTTTACATGCTAATGGAAGGATGAAGGTCGGGCTTGGTGGAGTCCCGGCGGAGTCCAGGAAGTCGCGAAGGAGCGCCTGAAGCCCTTTGGCTTTGTGGCTTCTGAATGGCCGCTGAGGCCGAAAATAAAATCAAAACCAATGAACTTTTTTTAATTGCCTATGAAAATTGTGTTGTGGCTCTCGTTTCTCCACCAATTCTCCGGCAATTCTCCAGCGTATGCAGTAGCTTCTCCACCCCAGACCAGGACTGGGACTGGGACTGGTCTGGCTCCGCAATTTAAAGTTTCTTTTAGTTTTTTATTTTCAGACTCGTTTTAAGTGTTTTTGTTTGGCTGCTTTGGCGTTTTGTTATTTTATTTGCATTTTGGCGCCGGAGTTTTAGAGGTTTTCTCTGCAGTTTTTTTCTGCAGTTAAATATTTTTGTTGTTGGTGAGTTGGAGAATTGGAAAGGAGAGCCACTACACTGTGCCACAAAGTTGGGGGCTTAGCGGCGATTGATTCCTGTTGATGTATGGTCATAATTGTCGGCTTATTTGATTTTTAAAGAGCTCTTCTTTTCTTTTATGGAGGAAGTGAGAAAGCTCATTAGGGGAGTGCAAACTTCAGGCATACTCTTAAAATTAATCTTGGCAGCTTTTAAGATGTTTTAAAAATGCTGTAAATAATTTTAAAGTAACCTTATTTAGGTTTATGTTGTAACATTCTTCACAAGTACTAGTACTTTTTCTTCTATAATTCTTCTTCTATAAATCCCTAACCTTCATTGAGGAAACTACCTTTTTCCCATCCATCCTTTTTGACCCTCTTTTCCTTGGCCACCTTAGGCGGTCTTTTGAAGTTGGCCTAATTAAAACAGTTGACTGTCGAAGAGGCGAAAAACGGACTCGATCTCGTTCTGGGATTCCAAGCCGGAGTCGGTGTAGGAAACCCCTTGCAGGGAGATCTTCAAAAGGCGCGAGCTAAACAAATTTGGACGGCACAGCAGGCGATGATTCTCAGTTACCAATTTTTAAATCCCAGTTCCCTGATCCCAGTTCCCTGATCCCAATTCTCAGTTCTCAGTTCTCTGATCCCAGTTACCATTTCGGATGTGGACTCTTCCCCCGCCTTGAGTGCACAGCGGGCGCTATCAGCAAATGGCGCTGCAGGTTCAGCACCTTTTATCTACCTCAGCTCAAGGCTTCTCTTTCTCACCTAGCTGCCTCTCTCTCGCTCTCTTTCTTAGTCTCTTTCTCCATCTCTTTTCACCTTCTCGAGGGGCAACAAGTTGGGCACATCAATCGGAGGCGGTGTCATAATTTTCACAGCAGGTGTCGTCGCTAATGATTTACAATGGGTTTCGGAGGGGAGCGGGGAGAGAAATGCATGCGAGGAGAATAGCCAGAGAATCCGAGAGAAATGGAGGGAGATGCTTTGCACTTTGTTGCATCTTCCCGCTTCCCTCTCTTTCTCTCTTTCGCTGTCTCCGTCGTCGGCAAACAACAATAAAAATGTGAAAAATCTAAATTCGATGTGGTGGACGTCGGTAGTGTCGCTCTCCGTTTGATGTCGATTCCAAAGACCAATTCATTATTCATCAGTTTGCATTGTTCCACCGTCCACCGTCCATCTTTCATGGGCGGCTGCTGTGTGGGGGGGCGTTGCAGTGGCTAATTTGCCTCCGGCGTGGAATGGGATGTGTTCCAGACTTTGGTGGCGCCAGTGGCGCCCCCTAGGGTGCGTGAGTGCCAAACAAATTGTTAACTTTTGTGATCCGATTCGATCTGGAAATGGATTCGGGGAGGTTCAGGTGGTTAAATGTTACGCATTTAAAGAGGTACATTTAATGGGAGGAATAAGGTATTATCAGTATTTGCTTTTGAAATAATAAAACTAGAGCAGGGGGGCCCAACGGTAGAGCTTGCGGGTCAATAAGCATATTCATAAAGTAAATAATGTACCTAATTTTATTTTGTACCTTAATCTAGCCTGATTCAAAGTTCAACACCTCTTTTTCTAGTCATAAAAATTGTGTTTTAGAATATTTTCTTTAAAGTTATACATAGGTTTATATATAAATCTAGAGCAGAATTGCCCAAAGTCTTAATTTAACAGACTTTAAATGCCTGAGCAAGTAGGTACACTAGGCACTGAAGTTTTGTACCTAAATCTCAGATATTTAAGGTTTAAAACCTATTTTCTTAGACATATATATTATTTTTATATAATTTTATGCTATTCAATTCAATTTCCTATATTTTTTATACGTAACTCAACGAATTGATTTGGTTTTTATCATTATTTTATTTTGTATATGCAAGTGAACATATTGATTTCATTTTTAAAGGAGACTCGTTCGATAGATTATCCTGCTAGCCTGCAAAAACCGATCAAAAAGCCTGATCGATTAATCAAATCGAGTTGCATTTTAATTTTTTGCCCCAGACTCCGCTGACTGACTAACTAACTGACTGACTTGCCTGCCTCGATATCATTTTGTATAATTTTCATGCCACACATATACACCACACACACTATACACACCACACACACCATACACACAGACAGGCCATTACTCATACGCGCAGTTGCACGACGTTGAAATTGCTCCAATTAAGTGTGTGCTTTTTTCGGCTTGGTTTGGCTTCGTTTCATTTCATTTTGCTTCGTCTGGGTTTTTGGCTTTGGTTTTTGGCTTTTGGCTTTGGCTTTGGCTTTTGGCTTTTGTCTGGGGCCAAAGTAGTTCGGTGGCATGATTCCAGGGGTAACTCACGACTCGAATGGGTGATGTCATTAGGCTGCCAAAGCACCTGTCCAGGGTCGGGATGTGCAGAGTTGCAATTGAAAAAAAGCGGCAGCGACATAAACGTGCCACAGATCCAGAAAATAAGCAAAATGCATATACAGTAGAGGCTAAAATATTAGAATTAAAAAACCTAAGAAACTTGACTCTTAAATTTAATAAATTCTTTTGAATTAATTTAACAAAGAATTATTTTAGAGAAGCCAAGGAAACAAAGTCTATTTACAGAATCCGTAAGATATATTGGTTTACTTTTAAATCCTATTCTCTTGGCCATAGGTGTTAAGTAAGAGGAAGAGAGAGCGTTCCTAGTGGGCGGATGATGAAGGGGATTCCCCCACCACAACCCACCCAAAACTCCCGCGATTCCTGGAGTGGCCAATTACCGCTCGAAATAGCAGCTTCCGCGGAGGCTCTCTGATCCCGATCTCCGGCTGATTTTGATTGCCGGTTGCCAGCAAGTCCACGGCCTGCACCACTGCACCACTGCACCACCACCCTCCCCTTGCGAACAAAAAAAAAAAAAAAACGGTAAAAGCTCGAAACTAGGCAACTGTAAATCGCTAAAGTCGGGCCAAGTCAGTAAACTATTAACTTAATTTTTTTGGACAACTCGACGAGGCCACGACTACTGGGCACAAGGCACTTGGAAAAAAATCGTGCTTGCGTTTAGAGAAAATTATTTAATCGAAAAAAGTGACTATAGTTGAATCGAGAACTGATTTATACAAAATGTAACAATTAAAATTCCGTTTTATGAAATAAGTTATTACTTTGTGGTTTGTTTATTTTTAAGAAGTTTAAAGCAGTTTATAATTCTTAACTTTTTAACAAAAAACAAACCATAATAGTGGAATGGGGATGAATCGATAACAAAAAAAGGTACAATTTAGTAGAAACATTATTTTTGTTTAATTAAATAATCGGTAAATTTATCGATATTTAAATATTATTTTATGTTAACTAAAAATGTGAAATAATTCGTTCCGAAAACACTGAAAGTAAGATTATTACTTAAACAGAAGAAATCAATGAATCGATACAAAAATGTAGTAAAAATATTAGCAAAAAATTTATTAGTTGATCGAAACTTAGCTAATTTCTTATCAAACTAAAATAATTAAAAGATTTTAGTTAATATTATAGGGTCTTCTTTTGAAATTCAAACCAGAGACTTTCAAGACTTTTTTTTATAAAAAAAAGAACAACAATTATTGCTGAAAGAAAACTTCATGTCGATCGATTTTCGATTAACGATTAGTTTTGGCTTGCTGTGTATCGGGTTGAGTTGATTGAACAACTTTTACGGTATTGCCAAAGTGGCTTAACTTGTTGTTGACAATTCTGGCCTTATTGTTGTTGTGTTGTTGCTTTTGCTGTTGATTTGGAGTGGTTCTGTGTTGTTGTTGTTGTTGTAGTTGCTGTTGCGGCAACAACAAATCAAGCATCTGGCATCCATGAAATGTGTTTGATGAGGATCGGGAGACCACAGATTGGAGAATCTTTCCTGAATCCTGAAGCATCATCATCGACCTTCGTCAATTGGCCAGCAATTTCGACAGAGAGAGAGAGAGAAATGAGGGTTGAAAGGTGAAGAAGGGGCCACAAGTGTCGGCGGATCGGCGTCGAAGCCGCTAGACAAAAAGCGGAATTGAAAATTAGTTTTGGCCAAGTCAGTGAGCCACCAAAAAGGAAGAGTCCCCGTTCGCGCTGCCTTTTAATGACTTCCTCCCGACGACTCCGTTTTTCGGATTATAAATGTCTGTGGGAAACGAGGGTCTTGCCAGCGAGTCGATTGCCTTAATACTCTAGCCACAAAGAGCCTAACATAGCTGTCAAAGTCAATAATTTTAAAAGGTTTTAATTGGGAGTTTAAATAAATCAGAAGTCATGAAGTGTATATATGTATATGCTGGTGAAATATGTGAAATTGTTTGGGAATGTTATGTCTTGCAATAGGAGATTTATTTAGGGAATGAAATGTTTAGTAACATAAAATGAATGACTAGAAAAATATATTAATAAATACTAAAATTTTGTATTTACTTTTAAAATTGTGTTTTCTAAATTGAAATTATATTTTTGCACCTAATTATACATTTTATAAACTCTTTTCTTTCCATAAACCTTATTTTCTCTTTGTAATTTCATTTGAAATATGAGTTTATAAAATTTCAAGTCTTAAAATAAAACCACATTTCATTATTCTTGATCTTAGTTAATATAAATTTGTTAAAAATTAAAAGCTTTTATATTTATATAAAATACCTTAGTCCCTTGAGCTCATTCCAAGCCGAAGAGTATCTGTTAGCTTCAAGGAGACCGTAAAAACGCGGCTCCTTCGCAGCGCTAAAAGGGAATTTCTCGGGTTTTGATTTACGTGGCGAATTAATTTTGTGGGCTGCCGTTCGCCCCTGTACCCTTGCCCTAACCCTTTTATCATTTTTTGGCAGACATTAGAAACCGTTGGCTGCAAAAAAAGAAAAAAATAATAAAGCAAATCGTGGCAGGAAGCGAAATTGAGCTCGACTAATTCGCATTTAAGTAATTTGCAAAATTCGCGCGAATAGCAGTTAATTAAGAAATGCAAGCATGGGAAATATATGCAAGCCAAAAATATATAAATATATAAGTGTGAAGGATTTTATATAATTAAAAATTAATTTAAATATAAAATGAATAATCTGTAATGTTTGTAGGTAGAGGAATTTTATTTGTAATAAATAATCACAAGTTTTTGACAAAGACTCTGAAAAAAATTTATTTTAATTTAATAAATCTTCTTATACTTTCTTTTTAATTTAAGCTTTTATCTTATATTCTATTATATATTATCATACTATTAACCCCTTTTTTTAACCCTTTTTATAATTCCAGGACCATCCTAGCTTAAGAGGTACCCCCTTGGCCATGCTGGCCGCCCAGTGCAACAAACTCTCCAACAAATCCCCGCCACCGCTGGCCGATGCCGCCGTGGGCAAGGGCTTCCATCCATGGAAGAAGAGTCCCAATTCCCCGGCGGCGGGCAGCAGCGGCGGCTCCTCTGGCGGCGGCGGTGGAGGTGGCGGTGGTGGCGGTGGTGGCGGCAGCAGTGCCGGCCAGCATTCACCTTGCGCCATCTCGGCGGCCAGCTCCTCGAGCTCAAGCGGCAGCGCCAGCGGCGGTGGTCAGTCGTCCAGGAGCCTGTCCTCCAGCGCCAGCACCATGGTGAACATCACAGCTAGGTAAGCAGACAGGCGGCGCACAGCGGTCCTTAAAGGATGCGAGGTCTAAATAGATGGGAGGATGGGTGGAAATAGGAGCTAGACTCAAGGTAAAGTGACTCCAAAAAGGAAGGAAGGGATTCTAGATGAAGTTCACCCATCCGGCCACCATCTGTGTGTATCCTTCGCATCCTTGCTGGACCGCTGTGCGCGGACAGCCGCAGCAGCTGGCCCTATACGACTCGCGAGTAATTTCAGCATCTATCCTTACAGTCGCCCTCTGGCCTCCTCCTGCGCGGCGGTGGGCGGAGGTTCCTCCGGCAGCTCCTCCTCCGCCTCCGCCGGCTCGCAGTCGTCCGCCTCGGCAGCGGCGGCAGCGGCCGCCTACGGCGGGGACCTGTACTTCCCGAACACCTCGACCTCGACCTCGATGGACAACCACCACATGCACCAGGGCCTGCTCGGCAAGGTGGAGGCCGGTGCGGCTGCCTTTGGCGGCGTCTATTCCCGTCATCCGTACGATTGGCCCTTCAATGCCGTTACCCACAAGGAGGCGGCGGCGGCCAGCGTGAACTCGGGATGGTGGGATATGCACAGTGCCGCCGGCTCCTGGCTGGACATGGGCGGCGCCGGCATGCACTCCACGATGGCCAACTATGCCAGCGAGAACTACAGCTCGGCGCTGAGCCACTCCCTGCTCGGATCCGGCCAGCATCTGCTCCAGGACACGTACAAGAGCATGCTGCCCGGCCAGGGTGTGGGCGTCGGTGTTGGCATGGGCGTGGGCGTTGGCGGTGGTCTGGGTGGCGGTCTCGGTGGCTTCTCGCTGCCGCATAGCTCACCATCGGCGGCAGCGGCAGCGGCGGCGACGGCGGCCGCAGCGGCTGGTGGCTCGCCACAGGGTGGCTCCCCATCGACGCCGTCGCCAAGGTCACAGCGAAGGTATGCGGGCAGGGCGACCTGCGATTGTCCCAACTGCCAGGAGGCGGAACGTTTGGGGCCGGCGGGCGTGCATTTGCGGAAGAAGAACATCCATTCGTGCCACATACCCGGCTGCGGCAAGGTGTACGGCAAGACGTCACATTTGAAGGCTCACCTGCGGTGGCACACCGGCGAGCGTCCCTTCGTGTGCAACTGGCTGTTCTGCGGCAAGCGCTTCACGCGCTCCGACGAGCTGCAGCGCCACCTGCGGACGCACACCGGCGAGAAGCGCTTCGCTTGCCCCGTGTGCAACAAGCGCTTCATGCGCAGCGACCACCTGGCCAAGCACGTGAAGACGCACAATGGCACGGCTAACCACCAGGCCAACGGGCTGAAGAAGGGCTCCTCGGAGTCGTGCAGCGATTCCGAGGAGGCCGCCAACCAGTCGGGCGAGTCCAACGGGCTGGGCGGCGTGGGCAGTGGCCCTCAGACGGGCGGGGCCGGCGGCGGCGGGGGTGGCGTTGGCTCCACCGGTCCGGTATCGGGACCCACCTCATCCATCACATCCACTGGCCCCTCCGGCTCCGGCTCTAGCTCCAGCTCTGGCTCGAGCAATGCGGCCGGCGGCGGGGGAGCCGGCGGTGGTGGCAATAATGGCGGTGGTTCCGGTTCCGGTTCGGGATCCGGCAGCCATCCCGGCACCCCGACCTCGCTGCACGCGCACAGCGCCAATGGCACGTCCAGCAGCCTGCTGGGCGGCGGTCTGCACCTGGCCACGCCGCACCAGATGGTCGCCGCGGGCGGTTCGCCGGTGATGCTACACCAGCAGCAGCAGCAGCAGCAACAGCAGCAGCAGCAGCAGCATCTCCAGCAGCAGCAGCAGCAGCATCACCAGCAGCAGCAGCAACAGCACCAGCAGCAGCAGCAACACCAACAGCAGCAGCAACATCACCAGCAGCAGCAGCAGCATCATCAGCAGCAATTTGGCCAGCAGCAGCATCCCCACGCCCACCACCTGCACCACCACTCGCACCATCCGCACCACCTGGCCGGTGGTTCGCCCGGACTCGATCCCAGTTCGCTGGTGGACATCAAGCCGCCCATGGTTTGAGGGTCGCTGGGACCCTTCCTCTTCACCAACTGAGCGGGATTGGGTTCCAATTAATCGAAATATAAACACCATTAACTATAGCACACATACACCACATAGGGAGTTTCTATATCACACACAAACACACACACACACACAGCTATGTGTAGAGTTTTTGGCGGTTGTACATATAGCCAGCCGATGTCAGATGTCTGTACATATTGAAGGCCCGCTCTATGTGTCTAAAGAATAACCACTGAATACATATTGCTTGTAGCTTATGGTAGCCTAAGCCATCGTAAACCTAGATCGAAACATTTTTTTTATGCATTTTTTTTTTTAACTAGCCCTATATGGATATGTAATTTTTTTCATAGGTCCTAAGCGTAAATATATATATATAGATCGAATATATATATGTATCGTATATTGTACGACATTAACCAACAGACAAGCTTCGAGCACCACAACTCTAACTATTTGTTGAACAATTATGCAATTCTAAAAGAGGAAACCTAAATACTTGAATATATGATATATGTATGATATATATATATATATATAATATAGCATATGATATATATATATATATTGTATTTATGTTATATGTAGAAAGAGTGGGGAGGAAAAAAAAGCATCATAAATATATATTTCTAGTCCAATTATGAAGTGTGAGCGTACCAAAATTGTAAAAAGCAAATATGATCATTGAGGGAACCGGATAGAGGGGGCCTCTGGTACTCCTGTAAATTAGCGTATATACAAACATACTATATGTATGTATGTCCCCCCCCCCAACATTTATTTCCGCTAAAAACTAACCCACTGAGACGAGGAGCTCGAGAAGGGAGGAGGAGGACCTTAGACGCTAGTGCTTTAACCCAACCTAACTTAAATCCCAAATCTAAAATAAATGTGTTTTGTTGTTTTATTTTTGAACTAGGCTTAGAGCAGATACTTAGATACTTAGCACACACACAGCACACGAATTCAACTCGATTCAATTCAAGCAACAACAACAACCGACAACGGCAGACAAAATCAACGACAACTAGTGTTATATATATAAATATATATATATAAATATGCATATATATACGGCTTGGCAAGTTATCGGATGGCGAGCCGCATCAGCAATTTATCATCGATTCGATTACTACTACTTTTTTTTTTTTGTCTATGTAAATTAATTATTTAAAATACGAATAAACTATTTAAATTTCATTCAAAATAAATGTACAACAAAACGCTCCATTCGGACTTATTTCCAAGGGGGTGCCTTTGGTCTGGGGGTTTTATTTTTTGGTTTTAATCAATTTGGTTTGTTTTTATCTGTGTGTCTGCACGTGAAGAAAAACGTATGCAGAAAGATACTAAATTAAATTATTGAAGAAATCTAATTCTTACATTTACAATTGAACTCTGTTTAGATAGAAAATAAATAAAATACAAAAGAAAAATATATATTTCCTTGAATCTCCTTATTTTCTGATTGATATTTAAATTAGTAGTTGGAAAATACATCAACTTTATGTAGGTTTACGTAGAGTTTTTGTCCCAAGAATGAGTACTTGGAAATTATAAGTCTTAATTCTCGAAGACATACAGAGCCATATATGACTTTTCACTTTCAATTAATTTTTGTTTTTATAAAAGGTACATTTGCTTAACCGTTTGTTAACATTTACTTCCTTTGAACTTTTTTTGTTTGATTTCCAATTTTTTAAAATTTTTGCTTGTCCTTATTTCAAGTTTTAAACAGTTTTGGGAAAGCGTCTCAAGCAGATGAGCGAAAGTGAGTTTTCCCGAATTGGAAATTAAAATTTAAAAATTTAAAAACTTAAGTAAAAGATTTTGTATTTTCGCTTTTAAACTTTTTATAAGAAATTTTATGAATAACTATGTTAAATATACAGTTTTAAAAACCTTTCCTTAAATGCACAAAACTTTAGCTCAAAAATAAAATTAAATATACAAATATATATTATTTTTACATAAACAAAATAATTTTCTTTATGATTTCTATGCTCATAAAATAGAGGGCATATCTTACCATCGTTATATTTTCTTTCAGTGCATGTATATCAATCGTTTTATCTGCAATAAGCGTAAAATATGTTTCTCTGATTGAGGGTGGTTAGCCAGATTTTTTGGGGATGCTGCTGGGCTTCCTGTTGGCTCTCTAGCATCACCATCACCATCAGCATCAGCATCATCTCATCATCTCGCCACCTCCTCAGCTGGCTGGTCGTTAACGACTTTTAACGCTCTTGATCTTGGGCGACGGCGGGGGAGAGGTTAAAAGGTCAACCCTCGTCCTGATGTGTGTGAGTGATTTAAATTTTATTACCGTGGATTCGCTGCACCCTCTGGAAACCCTTGGAGAACCCTCGGAATCTGGGAATCTGGAAATCCTGGAACAGATTGCCCGTGAAGTGGGTGCAGATTGTTTTTATATATAAACTGGATTACGTTGCGCAGTTATTTCTGGTGTGTTTTTTTTTTCTTTCTGGATTGTTCCCCCAATGTTTTGACATTCGCCGAAGGGGGCGGTAAAAGGGGGCGGCAATGGGTGGCCCCCGGGGGTAAAAACAATTTGCCAGGGCAATGAATTGAAGATTCACTTTTTGGGCGGCAAATGAATAAGCATCTCGCAGCGACGGCAAATGTGCTAAAAGGGAGAACTCTGCCTGGGAATGATGCTCTCTTCAAGTTCATTTAAAGCATTGAGAAATTCTAACTACAAATAAAATGAATGTAGGGAAATATTTATATAATTTAAGGAATTACGCAAGTTAAATCAAAGATAAAGGAATTAATAATTTAATAAATTAATAATAAATGGGTAAAAGTCAAATAAAATATTTTTTGATGAAGAGCTCATGCTTTTTATATCTTCTACTCTAATAATTTTGTAAAGAATTTATATCAAAGCTGAAAAAGGTAAAAACAGTAGTTAAAACATATATGTCAAGCTTTTTCTTAATGACAATTTAATAAATATTAAAAAAAAAATATATGCTTTGCTTAAAATAAACATTAAAGAACTTACATGTTAAGTGAGAAGAAGAAGTTATTATAAGACATATTTCTTTATAAAAACTCAAGTCCTTTAAAATTATTATCATTAATTTGATACAATTCCTAAAATAAAACAAAAACCAAAAAAATTCTATCGATATTTTAAATAAATGATACATTATTCGGATAAATAAGTAAGTTTAATGGATACTCGTTTAATACTTCTGTGACGCTTCTAGAGGAGTTTTTCGAAAATCTTTAAGAAGGCTTTTTATATAACCATTTTAAGTTTTAGTTTAAGTTTGAGAAAATTCCTGAAAAAATATATAATAAAAAAATAAATAGTATTAAAAAAAAAAAAACTAAACACCGACTCAGATCAGGATTAAATTATTAATTCTTACGCATTTTTATGTCCCAAAAAAAGGCATAGAAATATATGTGAAGTTTAATTTCTTTCTAAATGAAAATATAAAAACACTTTTTTAGTCCCCACATCCTTGCATAATTCTAACCAGAGATTAATTTCTTGACATAAATCAAATAGCAACTTAAAGTACGAGTGTTTGTTCCTGGAAGGATGCTCAAGTGCGTGGCATTTAAATGAGGCAACTCTCTCTCTCGAATATCGCTCGCTGGATCCTTGAATCCTTGACTCCTGTTTGCAGCTTATGCCTTTCAGACCGGGTGTTGTGTGTCACATGGTAGCCGCATCCTGCTGTGCTCTTATCCTTGCCATAGTCGGATTTCAAAAGAGCGCCAGAGCAAGTTGTAAATTAAAATAATGAAAAATACAAGCCCATACTGCGACAGGCAGAGGGGGCTGTGAAAAAAGAGATAGCTGGCGACATAAAACAAAGGCCAGGACATGCGTTTGGCATCGCCTTGCAAAGGACATGGGTTCGCTCTCTCTCTCTTTATATATATATATCCGAGATATATACGATATAGTGGGAAAGGAGAATAAATCAGAGGAGCGAAAAAGGTGAAAAGAGAGAGAGAGAGAGGGTACCCTCGTTGGCGGATGATAAACGAGCGACACTGCGGCGCTGACAAAATCATTAGCAGCAAACTTTAATTAAAATATGATTTTCACACATTTGAGCAGAGTTAGGCGCCAGAAAGGGGATCTTGCTCCCTCGGAGGGGTGTCAACACCGATGGCATCTCAAGAATCTTTTAATGGTTGCCACGCCCCCGCCGTGCCGGTCCCGTTCACAAATCTTGTTCACACATTGTTTTCATTAAGCAAAAAAATGAAACGCGCACAGTAAATATTTGCATACCCTGTAAATAAATACAAATATTATGGGGTATGCTTGGCATAGCGGAAAAGTATATTATGAAGATTAAATTTACTTAAAGTGAATAAGATCATATAAAAGATACAAGGTATTTATATAAATTTTTGATTTGAATGATTTGAATATTATTAAAAAATTTATTTAAAGGTTTTTTAAGGTTTGCCAAGAGTTTCCTCTCAGTCAAGACATTTTTAAATAATGACTGTCAATATTCACATTGAAAATATCGTAAAATTTAATTTATATCTATTTAAAATGATATCGATAAATAAGGCAATACATGGCAACATTGAAATATCGATTTCTTAATACCAATAAAAAAATATCAATTAATATATCAGTCTTTGCCTCAAAAATCGAACCAGTAATATCATTATCACATTAAAAAAATCGTTAATAATTATATATCAAAATATCATTTATCGAAAAAATCGAATAACAATATTATGGAAATTCTAAAACCAAATCAAACAGATTATTAATGTATTGCACTTGTGTACATATCGCAACCTTAAAATGTTCATTTATTCATAGCAACGGAAAAAGCCTTAAATATCGATACCGATACCGACTTATCAATATATTCCCCCATCACTAATTTAGAGTTCCCAACCCTTATAGGAATTGATACTTTCTTCAAAGCCTTAAAAGAGAACTGCCTTATAAAGTTGATCAAATTTAAATTTTATTTTCAAAAGTAATTTAGTTGTAAAGTGTATTATATATAGTATAGTATATTTTTTTAATTTTATATTTATACTTTTTATATTATATTTATATTATATTATATACTTTTTTAAATTAAAAATCCCATAATCCACGGCATTCCGAGTGTCGCAACTTGTACTCCTTCTCATCATTGAGTTATTTGGTCGTTCGACTGAATGGAGACCCGTGATTCGAGCGAGGTTTTGTGGAGTTTATTTGGAGCATCGCCGTTGTCAGTTGTTGTTCCGACATCTGTTTGCATTTGACACGATTATTTATGTTTATCGCGCGTTAAATGCGCGCTATTATCAGCATAATAATCGTAATTAAAAGCCAACTAATTTATGGCACTGATTTATGCCGCACTCTCTTCACGGATTCCTTGGATTCCTTTCGTTTCCTACGAGTTCTGAACTTGTTCCATGGATTTTCCATCCGACTTCAGCTGACTTCTCAATTCCCTCAGTCTGGCGGTCTGCGGTCTGGCACTGCGCAGTTCTCCTCGGTTATCCCGCTGGGCCAGGATAAGCGACCAGAAAGGATACCCGCTGTGTGTTTTAATCTCATTAACTGTCGACGCGATTGCGGCTTCATGTGACCTTTGATTACAAATGTTGTGCTGCCTTGTGTGTGCTCTGCTGTGTGTGTGGCTGTGTGTTGTTGTGGCTGCAATAACATTTAAGCAAATTGCATTTGCTGTCCTGCGGTTTCTATTCTTGTTGTTTTTATTTTGTAATTTTCCAGTGGCTGTAGGTTCGGGGGTCGAAAATGCAATTGTGTCTAGATGTCCTTCGATATGGAATTAAGTTCCTTTTTTTATGCCACGTTAGAAAAATTTTTCCTTTTGGAAACTTTAACAAAAAATTAACTTATAATTTAGATCAAAATAATTAATGGATTAGGTTAACAACTATTTTATTTGACTGCCTTTTTTCAAATACTATTAAAGTTATATTTTAATGTAAAAGAAATGGGAGAAATCAATTTTATATCGATATTGTATTGAATATAGAAATAAATATGTTAAAAATGCGATATATGTGTTATAAATTTTTCTAAGCATGTAATAAATATTATTGATTAAATAGACAGATATATAACACAATTGAATACATTTTTTCGATAATATATTTTATTGTATTATATTTTCAGATATTTTGCGATTAGTATCGATAAATAAAAAAAAGAGGAAATATCAATATAGCGAAAATGTATTTATTTTAATCTTTGAAATGGTATTTTGTAATGTTTCCCATTTTTACATATTAATATGTACAATATTTTCTATACCATATTGAACGTGATCTTTTCCTTTCAATATACAATCACTTTTTAGTAAAAAGATTGTGTTTAGGAAAATATATGTTAAGTAACTTGAGGTTTCTTATATCACTAATCAAAATAAATAAATGTCAGTTAGAAAATATCGCAAAATTTAATATATTTATATTGTATTAAAGTAACATCTTAAAACCTTTTTAAAATTAGTGCAATATCTCCTTGATATATCGTAACATTCATGACCAGGTAACTTTATTCAGCTTTCTAGTAAGCCCTATGGATCTTTCAGATATATTTCTAAGGACCTTTTGTAATCAATTCCCTAGAGTGATATATATATATTTAATGACAGTGGCAAGTAGCTTTTTAAGGAATATGGATATGGTATGATAGGAACAGTATGTACAGTACAGAGCTTATGATTGGAGACCTCATAATGGGTGCCGGACAAAGCTTCTCGACTCGACGCGACCTTTAAGGTGCGCTGGCAAGGCACTGTCCCATTCATTTGCAGTCATTACGAATTCCCCGCAGGTTTTCCCAGCAAATGGCCTCAATTGTTGCCTTTTTAGCCACTAATTGCTCAATTAGCCGCTGGGCCCGGCCACATAACACAGCCCGGACCTGAACCGGAACCCGAACCCGAACCCGAACCCAAGCCCGAACCTGAGCCGCACCAGGCAGGCACCACCCCCTGGCTGTCTCTTGCAAGGCAATCATTTAATGTAGAATATCCCATCAATAGCCAGCTATCTCTATATGCATATATATATAGTATATATATAAAGTATATCCGCCTAATAAGTTCGTTAACAACTCTGCGAATGGTAATATTTAATTTTGACTGCGTCTCCAATTGCCGAACCTATCATTTGGAACTGCGTGCGTCCAGCGGAAGTTCCGAAAGGGTTGGGATTGCCTTCGGTCTCTCAGGCTCACCCCTGGCGGTACAGTGGGCCCTGCTTAAGGGGGATAATTAGAGAAAGAGAATAAACAGTATAAACTTACCTGAAAACATAACTTTTCATACATTTTTTGTAAGCTGTAAATCATTTGAAAGTGTCGTCGTATTTCAAAGTAATCTTTAAAAATTTATAAATATATAGGAAAGGAATATATCAATATATTTTAATATTTATATTAATATATATTGGTTTCTAAAATAAAAATCAATTTAAACATAATCTTAAGACAAAAACATTCTAAAGAACTTGCCTTGAAGGATCAAAGCTGATGTGCATATCATATGTTTTATTTGGACTAAATTAAAGCTTGTACAAATCTCTAATAACAAAAAAAAAACGCTTTAAAAAATCACAGAAAAAAATAATTCAAATACACATAACTACTTTAAGGATACTAAGTTCTCTTTTCAATCCCCTTTGCCATATACATGACACCACTGTTTGTAAATAATTAATGCCAATTGAACCGATTGCACTTAGAGATATATAAAGACATATATACATTTCCTGAACCCTTTGCTGCCTCGACTCCCTGTGTATGTAAATATTTGAGCGCGTATTTTCGGGGCAGGATCCAAATGCCATTTAATTGCGGCACGCAATCGCAGGAAGGATATTAGGGATCCTTGCTAGACAGCGCCTCCATCGATGGCAGATAGTTGCATTTAATTACATCAGATTGGATCTGATCTGTTCGGTTCGGTTCATTGCAGCCAACTGGCAGGAAGAGGAGACTAAGGGCGAAGGACGAAGGACGAAGGACGACAGACGACGAGGACACGCAAGGCCGGAGGACAAAGGACGTGGACAAAGAGTTGCGATGAGAGCGTTGAGTTGAGAGTTCCTTAA
Source organism: Drosophila watanabei (assembly GCA_008042575.1). Lineage (NCBI taxonomy): Eukaryota > Metazoa > Arthropoda > Insecta > Diptera > Drosophilidae > Drosophila > Drosophila watanabei. Next base: position 7,387 of record VNJS01001491.1, on the reverse strand, counting down.
CCTCGTCGGAGGACACTTGCCGGGGCGAGCGTCAAGTATCCTTGCTCCCGATGATGATTATCTGCTAGAGTTAAATTCGATACCGTCTATTAGCCTCGTTATTATCCCTTCTCTCCTTTCTGGCTGCTCCTTGGTCCTGGGTACTGGGTCCTTGGTCTTTGTGCCATTTGAAGTGGTATCGTGTGTCAGGGCGAATCTCTTCACCTCTCCTCTCCATTCATTTGATTCGTTGGGTGCACAAACCTGTCTTGATCCCTGGGATCCTCGGGATCCTGTCTCCCACGCTGCAATAGTAGCCTCCATTGATGAAATGGGAGACCTCAAGGAGACCGACCAGCGCACAGGAAGTGCGAGAGTGTCGAGCTATTTGTCGGCTTATCATCCATCATCCGTCATCCGCACATTAGATGATGATTTCAGTGCCATATTCCTTGCCAATATAAGTCTTCGGTTTCACCACAAGGAAAGAAAAAAGAAGGACCTCTAGCAACATATGTTGGATATATGGCTCTGGCAGTGGCTTTATCAGATTTCCCCAGGAACAAAACAACAACTTGCCCGATTCTCACAATTAGCAGCCTGTTCCGAATTCCAGTCCTTGGCTCTTATTTTTCCCATATCGGGTCACGCCCACTTGTCAACATTGCATTCATGAAAACAAAAAAAAACTAAAAAAACTACAAAAAAGTAAATTAAATGCCTCAAAAATTAAAAAGCGGAAAGCGGAAAACGGATCAAAAATTCTCCAGCGACACAGCTGTCTGTAAAAAAAGTGCCATGGCTTATAATTAATATTTTTCAAATGAAAGGTATTACAATTAGTTTTCTTTTTGTAGTTTACTATATTTTTTTGTGTCTCTTTGTTTTTTTTTTTTTGTTGGTTTGGTTTGGTTTTACATGATACTTTTGCCCCACGGAGGTTTGCGGTTTGACGCTGCTGTCGTGTAGCTCGTTAAGGCCAACAACAATTATTCCAACAGCCAGGAAAAGTTGGTAAAAAACAAGTGTGGTAATCATCATATTCAGGAAAGTCGAGAATCCATTGATACCCTCTCGAAGGGTTTATTCGATTTGATTGAGGTTCTTGAAATAAAAGACGAATATAGATTCAATTGCTTTCCTTTGAATTGCTTTCCTTAGAAATTAAGATGCAATTTAAAGCTTAAGACTTGGAATATATATGGAAGTGCCTTTAAAAAATAAATACAACAATATTTCTACCGAAATGAAGTCACCTTTTAAGGCGTATTTAATTTTGCCAACAGTCAAAGCTTGTACTGAAAGCGAATAATTATATTTTAATATTAATACAACCAAGAAATAGTGCTTGAAATGTATTCTTTATAGATTATGTTAACTTAAAAAATACCAAAAGTTCCTCTAAAGAAATTATAAAGTGAACATTTCCATAATAAGTAAGCAAATAAAATAACTTAAAATAATTAATACATAAAATGATTAATATATTTTATTCTTAACATTTAGCTTATTAAATGTTATATAAATTACATTCTAAATATATTCCCAACTCCACTAATTAAATTATTTAATTTTATATTGCACCTACAGTCCTTAAAATAACCCCAATACCCTTTTTGTGGATCAGAGTGTCCTGGGAAAATGTAAATCGTAGCACACATGCCTTTCGCACCAGTATATCAGCAGCAGCAGCAGCAGGACACATCAGCAGGACACATTGTCAATTATTCAGCAGGCTTCGATGGGTTTTAACGAGGTGCCACAATAAAAAAATGTGCCACAATTGGAGGACATTTATAATTATACGAACACTAGTTGTATTATTTTTCTTTTTCCGTTTGGTTCGCTGTATGCCTCGCTGGGAAATTATAGAGCTGCAAAGGAACCTGGGAACTTTCGCCAGTTGTCTCCGGGACTCCGGACTCTAGGACTCCGGAGTTCAAAGTGTGTGTTGTTGTGTCAACAGATGTGTGGGTTCCACATCGCATCGCGTGCCGATGATCCTTGCCAGCAGTCAGCGGTCTGCTTACGTAAACACAAGTGTGCAACAATTTGCCAAAGGACAAGAGTCCTGGGAGAGAATCCGGCTTCCAAAATCCGGAACGCCCAACTGGTTGGAAGGTGCCGAAAAATGCAGGACGAAGGTCTTTAAAATAATGGAATTTATTTTTAAGTGAATAGAATAGAGTCTTGCATAAAATATTTATTTAAATTGAAGTCTGTTCAATAGCGAGCTTAAAATTACTTAAAGCATTATCTTAAGTTTACAATTAACTAAATTTTATCATTAAATTTAATTTTAATACAGAAAAATCAACAAGTTTAAGGCAATTAAATAAAATTCCATTTAAAAATGTACACAAAAATCCTCAAATTTACTGAAAACTTATTCAATTTTAAGGAGATGCTGGGGAAAATTATATTTTTTTCAGCTTTTTTGTGCTTTTGAGTAGCAAAATTATTGACCTCTTTTCTCTCCCTTGAAAAACCTAATGAAAATCATTTGTCGAGAGCCGTTCGAGCAGAATAATTTGCGACGGAAATCTGTGCGTTGTCCGTGGTGCTAGCTAATTTTAAAGAAAATCCTGACGAGAGCTGGTCTGCAAAAATCTGGTAATTGTATTTGCCAGTCACTGTGGGTTCTGGCCTAACACAATGCCCCGAAGTAAAGGGAAGGAAAGGGAATCCTGGGTGACATTTACGCAATTTGACAAAATCCATTTAGCATTATGCTGGGATCCGTGGGAAGGAGGGGAGGAAGTGGCGCTACCTGGAGTCCTTCCGCAACCCCTTCGGTGTACTTTTCCCCTCGAACTCCCTTCTTCTCCCTCTCCCCTTGCCAAACTGCCAACTCATGGCTTTGGCATTCTAGTCAGTCACTCGTTTCCAAGACAAGTGGTTATTAAGTTTAATGATTTAATTAGAAAATGATCAGCAATTGGCGTTTTGCGTGTGCACTGGTGGTAGTTAAATGGAATTCGATTCGTTTCGATTCGATTCGATTCGATTTGATTTGATTCGTTTCGATTCGCCTTGCAATTTTCCAAAGGCCGCCGAGCAAGTGTCCCCGTGTGTGAACGAGTAACCGCAGTAAGTATCTGAGTATCTAAGTATCTGAGTATCTATCTCTAGCCACATATGCACAGCGGTGAGGAAAATAATAGTGCTAAGTGCTAATTTAAAAAAAATTTGGTAGGGTTAAATATTTGAAATATATGAAAGAAAGAGAGATTACTTTAAAGACTTGTAGTAATTGAATTACTATTCAAGGGTTTAGTGTAGTTAAAACTATTATTCTGTGCAATTAATTGACTTAAACCAATAAATTGTTTAATATATATATATAAATATAAATATAAATATTAATATATCAAATAGTACAGAATTTCTTAAAGGATTCTAATTGTTATAGAAACAAAAATATTATTATTAAATACTAAATATATTAAATATATAATTTTCCCAGATTTAATTTCTTCTATTGTTTCAAACGTTATTAAATATTTTTTTAAACCCTTCCTAGCTTCCTAACCCCAGCTGTGCCTATATATTTATGGATATATATATACGCCAGACTTTGGTTGGGCTTGGCTCGTTTCGATTGGGAATTGGAATTGAAATTGTTAACTCAATAGCCCGGCCATGTGGGCAATTTGCCATTAATTGTGGCTGCTGCTCACTAGTACGTCGGTGAAGTGCAAAGTCTGTTTGGGTCCCATTCAAGCCCCTCTGCCCCATTTGGTGGTATCGCCTCAAAGGAGCCGCCTGCAAGACTTCGAGGTAATAGAGACTTCCAGGAAGTTGTTACCGGTTTGGCAAACAAAAAATAAAAACACAACAGCAACACAAAAAAAGGAGCTACAGATTCTTCTCTAGGCACAAAGGACGTGCCATAAATTGGCCAGGCAAAAAAAAAAAAAGAGAAAAGAGAAGGCAAGGAAAAAAGTTCAACACTGGCCACAGGACATCGGCCATCGATAACAATTGAAAGGGAAACTCGCACAGGAGTCAAAGTCCTTTTGAAGGCTTCGAGTCGATTGTTTGCCCAAGTAATTGATACGCTCACTTTTACAAGCGGACAATAACACGCATAAATGTCAACTTTACGCAACTGACAATGCGCCCGGGTTTGCCGTCCTCGTCCTCGTCCTTGTCCCCGTCCTCATCCTCGTCCTTGTCCCCGGTCCTGTACGGAGTTCGAGCGGACAATGGCCGTGCGGTCGGAGTCGAGGACAACGCAGCATGCGACACAATTTATCAATTAAAGGAAATTCTCCCATTTGCCATTTTCCATTTTCCATTTCCCATTTAACATTACGCATTCGGCAGCCAGATCTCCCTCTTTACTGATTTGTACACTCGGAAAAACAGGAATAATTATATGATCTATAAATAATTCGTAGAGATTATAGAAGTTCCTAAAAGAGAATGAATTAAATGTAGGGATATGCCTTAGTTAATGTCCTTCTTATACGAATTTCTAGATGTTTAATTATAATTTCAAAGTGAGTTTTAGGTTAATAGATCAAGAAGAAACGTGCCTTTCATTGCTTGGATGTAATTTATTTATTTATTTAATTTATATTTTTAATTTTCATAAAAGCATTCCATAAATTTTTTTTTTATTTTCCCAAATGTGCATATATTATTCTCAAGAGCGGATTTGGTAAGCACAAATGTTTTAAAATATGTTTTAGATGTGTAAAAAGAAGCTCTGCATAAATGTAATTTTATTAAATTAATATTCTTCTTAATGCTATAATTTTCTGGATTTCCCAAATTCGGTTATGTTTTCTTTTTCTAATAAGCAAATAAAATCCCCCTTAAAGACTCCATATTTTCTCACTGTGCACATTTTGTCACTTTCCTCTCTGTTGTGTGTCTGTGTGTGTGCTCGGCCTTCTAATTACGCGACATGCGCTGACAAATTTTCACAGTGACAACTCGCAGGGGTTCCTCTCGGTTTTCCCTCCTTTTATCTAATTTTCCGTTGCTCTCAGTACAATGGCCCAGAGGCTCGTAAATCCCAATAAATCCCAATAAACGATGATAATGGCTGTCACCTTTCGGTCGCTGGCATTTGTCTGATCGATCGATCGATCGCTGGCCGGAATCTGTGAATCGATCGGACAGATTGCAGTTGGCATGATGCTGCATCCTCATCGCAACCGATCCCGGTTCCGATCCCCTCTTCCTCTCCCTCTTCTCCCGCTGGCTAACCGCAGAAGTGTCCTGGCCAGGGGATTTCAATCAACAAAGGAGCACGCACAGCATGTGGTCCCCACATATTGAAAGTCCTGCGCCGCACAAAGCCCCTGCGAAACAAAACAAAAACGGGGCGAAAAAATGAAACGATATATGGACAGGGGAGAGGGGCTGAGGGGTAAATAAAAAATAAAATAATAAATAAAGCAAAAAACTTTAAATTGAAAATCGCGCCTGATGTGTTTGTGCGTTAATTTCGTCGTGTTTTGTCAAACATTTTAATTGCTTAACAAACTTTCAGCACAATTGGCACTTATGCAAATACGCGTTTTCGGGCGACTTCCTCTGAATGCCCCGCCGCATTATTTACACTCCACTGAACCGTAGGTTCCCCTCCCCTCGATTTTTATATATAATAAAAAAAAATAAATATATAAATATTATAACTCATAATTCCTCTTTAGCAGAGTAGAGCAATCGAATTGACTGAGTGGCCCAAATATATTTTTGGAAACAATTAGGCTTAATTAATGTGTGCATAAATAAATAGAATATTTATAAGGGGGAAGCGGAATTTTTTGACAATTTTATACAAGAATTTTTAACAATTTTATCGTGTGAGAACTTTTGATGTATCTTAAAACCTTAAAAATATAAGTAAGCTATTTTATAAAAGCATTTGAGTTATGTTTTAACAAAGTACCACGAAAATGCAATTTAAATATTTTAAATATTGTTCCATCAATGTCGACATTAGTATTTATCGAATATTTAAACAATGTTTTTAGTTTTTTCATTGCCTTTAAATGTTATTAAGTAATGCTGCATTTTTTTTACAAATTGAATTCTGAAAATGTTATTCTTTTTTTCGAAATACATAATAACAACGAGTCATTTAAGACGAAGAAAATGTAATGTTTAATTTATTCTTTCGCTTAAATACCTGGATTCCATGTTAGTAATATTTATTTAGTAGTTTCTTATAAGATTTTGATATTCTTTCTTAGATTTTTTATATTAAATAATTTGTGTTAGCTTTAAGACTTGTAAAAATAAATTTTTGTAAAGGTTTACAGTAGTTAAATCCATTCCAACTTTATTTCTTTGTCAAAATAGAACTAATTTTTGTTTTTCAGCATCACAATGAAATGTTACCTTTTTGATAAAATATTTAATTTAAAAACCATTTTGTGAATATTTTTTTCTTCCATTTTTACCTGTATAAGTAATTAAGTTTCTTAAAAAAAACCTCTTCATAAAACTTAATCAACTTATAGTTCGAATACAAACTTACTTACTAAACAAAATAAAACTTACTGCAGTTTCTATACTTAAAATTCGTATAAACAATAATTCCAACTTGTTATTATTTAATTCTCTTAGCTCTCCTATTTGTGTGATTAGAGGTTTGGATATACCTTTAAGTACTACCCCTTCTACCCCGTTTAAATGGCTTTTTGTGTGATTTGTTTACAACATATAATTTGCACAAACATCGCGAATAAAAAGGTAACAACAAATCGAATAACAAAGCAAAAAATAAATATACAAAAAAATTAAACGTTTTGTGCAAAATGTTCGACAAAACGCTGACCAAAGTGGGCGTGCCCCGGCCCCCTGATTATATTACAGCGACAGCCGCAAAATACAAAAAAAACAAGAAAGGAAGCTAACTTCGGCACGCCGAAGTTGGTATACCCTTGCAGATTCCAATTGTATAAATTATAATCTATCCCAATATAATATAATATGAATTACTTTCATATTCATACAATTTTTACAGTTTTACATTATTTTACATTTTTACATGTTAAGTAAAATGTAATTTACCTTCACATATAGCGATCGTTTGTATGGCAGCTATATGATATAGTCGTCCGATTCTTATGAAATTTACAACAAAATTCTGAAAAAATATTAAATACTAGTATCTTGAAGTAGAAGAAATTATGTTGAAAACTGACAAAGCAAAAATTTTTTTTCTAAAAATTTCTCGGCCGTTCCTATGGCAGCTATATGATATAGTAGTCCGATTTTTATAAAATTAAATCTAAAAATCGGGAATAATATAAAAAGCTCATAGCCGAGATCTAATCAAGATATATTAAAAACCAGTGAAGTTATAATTTTTTTTCAACAAATTTACGGATCGGTTGTATGGCAGCTATATGATATAGTTGACCGATCCGGCTCGTTCCGACTT